>JARHVA010003769.1:0-235000 GCA_037957365.1 Torreya grandis | reverse complement strand
AAAGTTTGACTCTTGAATAATATCAAAAATAGGTTCCAAAAAATTGGATGATTCATTTAGTTTTTAAACTATATTTACTAGGGTTTCCCATGCTCAAATTACCTTCCCTTATGTGTTTTCTTGGTAACTTTATATTTCACTTTTATGGGAATTTTTAGGGGTCATATGGATTAATTATGTTTGAAGCTCTACCATTGGGAGGCTATCCATATATAATGGATTCCCAAATCTAAAATATAACTATTATTTTTGGAGATGAGAGGAATGGTAGCCAAAATAGCTCAAAAGTTTATCCCAAAGGTTTATGACAAGGTAATCTCTCTATCCTTCCCTCTCAACTAAAGGTATATCTTATTGGTTATGTTATTAAAAACTCATGTAAATGGTATAATAAATTCCCACCTATTTCTTAATTTATTGGCCAAGCCCCCTCTAATGAGTCTCTGCATAATTGGTTTCACCACCACTAGGATCTTGTGAGAGTCCACATGGTCAATATCAAAAACCTCATCAAAGGGTTCTTACTATTTACTTTTAAAGAGTTGTCTAAATCCCAAACCTTCCTTTTCAAATCAAGTTAATGTTTTCTTCAAAACATGCTCTTGATTTTATTCAACTTGACTTGATATTTGAAAACTATAGACGAAACATCTCTTAGATTTCTCATCTAGGTTAAACCTCTTGGCCTATAAATGTACCTTTGGTACTTTATGGAACAAATTTGTGCTCCCATTAGGAGCATTGTTTGATAGGATCAACCAAAGTGGTTCCCCTCTTAAACCAATAAATAGGTTTACATTGAGGTGGATCTATCCAAAGATCTGAAGGAACTCATTAATATATAGGTATGTGATGCCCATTGGTCACAAAATGTTTTGTACTTCAATGTTCCTAACACTTGATTTCATTGTCAAACATTTGACCATCATATCAAATATCATCCCCTTATGGGTAGTTTAAATCCTTCCTTAGCCCATCCCCATAAGAATCCTAAAGGTGGAAGATAATGGGGATGGGTCAACCATGGTTAACTCTTAAAAACCATAGCTAGGGATAAAACCCTCCTCTCTAGTAGCTTCATCTCCTATAAACAAGTCTTATTAAGAAATACCAACTCACCTCCCCTTATTTTTCTAGTCCCCCAGGCCCAGTAGAGTCTACACTCTAGTAATTTCCATGATTTTATGGTCCCTACCTTTGGGATACCCTCAACTAATGACTCATTGTGTTGATGGTCATGTATCCCACCCTGTGATGATGGTGACTCTTCTAGAAAATATTATGGTGATAAACACCACTCTATTATGTCAATAAGAATTTATTTCCTAGAACAACATAATAGTTTTGTAGTGCTAGTAGATTTAGAGGATGAATAGGGGGAACTCCATGTACATGATATTTTTAAATAAAGTTATTATCCTATAATGTTCAATCTCTTATAGATTCCTCTAAAAAATACTTTATGTATGTTTCTTGTCAATTGATAGGTTATATAGATTTTATTTGTTTGTAATAAGTTAAAGTTTCAAGATTAATTTTACAAACTTGTTTTGTGTTGTATTTGGCATGACACCACCCATTTTTACACTCTACATGAATATGGACATGGTCATGCCAACATATTAGTTTTTTCCTAAGTTTTCCCCTTTTATTATTGTCACAGGAGAGGACCATCACATCAAGTTGTTTGGATGATTTTGGATATTGATGGCCATTCATTAGGCATTCTTAACATTCAAAACCCTAATGGTGATGCTAATAGATCTCTACTTTGGTGATCCTTAGTTGACAACCTCCCCACTACCACATGGTTAGTGTGTGGGGATTTTAATATGATTAAAGATTTAAAGGATAAAGATGGTGCCTTATCTATGAGGTGGTTCTTTGAATAATGGGAATCATGATATTTATTCATGAATAAGTGGGGTCTTATCAACCCTCTCCTCTAAGCACACTCATTTAATACCATGTATTGGTTTATGTGATTTAACTATCATGTTAAGGATCATTATGTGCTTAAAAGGCTCAATGTTATAGAAAACTAGGATTCCTAGTCATGGGCCAATTCACATGCTTACCTAGCTATCTAGGTCAGATTTAGGCTTGTTCTAGGGGGAGCAGGCCATGATGATTCTTGTGGCACTCAAAATTTATGACTCAACTATGCTAGCATCAATCTACATAAAGTAAAAGCCTTATGTTTTCACTTGAAGCACAATAGAGAAGGGATTGGGCTCTATGTTTGGCTACTTGTACCATAGTGCAACTATATTATTCAGAGGATTGGTTTAGTGAAATGATGGTTGTGCATTCATGGGTGAAAGTCTTGGGTTTCATAGGTTCAATGAAATTTAGGGACTTAAGGGCCAATTCGGTGTTAGGTCAAGGGATTTAGGCATGGTCTTTCACTTAGGCACAAGTTTCATTCAAGGTGCAAGGTCTTAACCATGATTAATTCATTTCATATCATAGGTGTAAGGTTAATTTCTAGTTATAGATCTGTCATGAGTGATTCAAGTTTAAAACCCTATGAGAACTTGTCCATAGATTCAACAAAGTAAATATTTCAATCAAAAATCATACTAAGACTTAACCATTTACTTCATTAGATATGTACACAAATAATTCTTCATTAATATGATAAAAAACAATGCATGCATAGTTTGTATACACTAAGCATAAGTTTGACTTAAGCTACTATCAACCTAGAAGTTCACAAGAAAGCTTGGGTGTTACAAAGGGGAGATTTACAAGCATCCATAACTACTCCCATCTTCTAATGGTATATATCCAACATTAATTTTCCAGAGCTTCACTACTCTATTTCTCCTCTTATTTTCAATTAAACTCAGATTCCTTTTATAGGCTTCAGAGCATCTTAGGTTCATGAAAAATAGAGTAGATCAACTATCAAGCTAGCAATGGAGGTACACATCCCACCACCTCCATTATAATTTGTCTTTAATGGCCTATAGATATCCCATGCACCCACTTCCTAATGTTGATTCAAAAGGATCCACTTATCTTTAATGACTTATCACTATCCCATGTACCTGCTCCTAATTTTGATTGGAGTTGTTAGCTTCCAACTAGCTAGTACTACTAGAATACAAACTAACAATCACCCTCTAAGATTACCTCATGCTTAGGTGTTTATTGATTTGGCATAGATCTACTACTTATCACAAAATGGGGCCCAACTTTACCCCATTGAAAAATGCTAGTCCACCCATAGACTATCCTTTTACCACCCTAGTTACCCAAAATTTATGCATGTTATATTGTAGTTCTACCTTGAAGTCATTAAATTCATATATCACAAACTTGATTTCTTCAATGGTGATAGCAATTTTGACAGAGGAAGCCTCAAGCATGATCATGTCAATTTTCCCTTGTTTTTTCCTAAAGGCCTTTAGGATTTCCTTTGCCTTTTGAGCCCCACCCTCTAAGATGGCTCCCTATTCACTCACATTTGTCTAAAAGGTGCAAAAGATCTCCTCCAAATCTTTCTCTTAGGTATTTAGTTAGGAATTAAACATGTTAACCTAAGCCATTATCTATGTGCACTTGGCCCTGCTAATAGTGAATGATTACTTCATCAGTATATCTTTATCCCACTTCATCTTTTAGAGGTGCACATCGATGGCTGATGCTTAGGTGGAAAAGATGTAAAATATGACATCAACATCATCCTTGCACTCTTATAGCCTTGTAAAGAGGCCCTCTACCTCATAGATATTTTTTGATCTCTTTATTTAGGGATTCATAAGGGTCTTCTTCCTCTTCCTACATTAGCTTCATCTAAGGGAGCATTTATTCTACCATCACTCACACCTTATCTATTTTTGAAATATTAGAAGTGTTAACACCATCTAAAAGGGATGGATCTACCTCTTTTATGTGCTTGATCAACTACTGGAGTTTGATAATTATTATGCTAAGTTCTTATTCAACCTTAATCTCTATATCTATCCTCTTTATGGTATGAACATTGTTAATGATTTTCTTGCAAACTACCTCAAAGGACATTTTAAGGAGGGCATTAGCTAACCTTACTAGATTTATATCCTAGGGGTTGACCAATTGGTAGTCATGTCCCTCTTTTAGATTCTTAGTGCTCTATATTGATTTGGATGGTACCTCAAAATGAGGCTCATCCATGTAGCAGTCAAGTGAAAAGTACACTTGATGGCACGTCAATATTATGTAAGCTCTAGAGGTCATGTACTCCAACATGTAGAAGTCATGATCTATGGTATACCCCTTTTATACCTATTCCTGGTATTTTGGCTCAAATTCCTCTTTCTCAATGGCTAACTCCATTTTCTCTTGCACCTATTCACTTATGTTTCTACCTTATTTGATGCCTTCTTCTTCACCTTTTTGTAGGGGTTCCTCTTCTTCAAAAGTTTCCCCTTCATCTGGTAATTCTTCCTATAGTTCCTTGGTGTAGACCTCTATAGGTTCCTTTTTGGTACTAACCTGCTCTTTCCTTTCCCTCTTTTTTTTTTCCTTTAAGGTGCCAACATCACCTTCTTTATATCTAGGTGACCCTTCAGTAATAGGACATACCTATTCTATAGCTTCCTTTGTTTGGTTGGTGTGGGTGCTAGGTACCTATATTATTTTATCTTTAATGGGTTATATTCCTATGATAACCCTCTTCTCTTCTTTCACCTTCCTAGCCTTCTCCTTATTGGCATTCTTTATTTATACCTTGCTCTTCTTAATGATCATGGTCATTCTCTCCTCTTCATTCCTTATCTCTTTGGCCTTTACTATATCAATTTATACTTTAGTCATGCCTTTGGCCCTCATGGCCTATCTCTTATGATGCAACTCCATTGCCACTTCAATATGATCCTAATCAAGGCCCATATTTTACCATTTGTGCCTAAACTCTTATTCATTTTACAATGGCTATATTGTGATCTCTTTGGCTGGTGTGATTGATGGACCTATTTCTCCAAGCATGGCATCAATGCCACCTTGGAGAGAGTCATGTACTTCTACTTTGTTGGGATCTTCCTCTACTTCTCCTTTTACTATGAAATTTTATTCAACCTTTACTCTCTTACTTCCTTCCTCTATCATTCTATCCTTCTTCATTTCCTCTTTCCTCTTCTATAGTTCTTTCACCTTCTAAATTTCTACATCATTGAAGCCAAGATTCCTCCAAGCTTTTTCCTACCTTGCCTCTTCACTTTTGGGTGGCATGTAAGTTTCCTCACTAGATGAGGAGTCCTCTTTATGCATGATATACACTCTCTTCCCCAATTCTTCCTATTCTTCTATATCTGATAGGGTGATGGTGGCCATTGCAAATGGAAACTTTGACTTCTTTTGCTTCTCCTTTGAGATAGGAGAAGTCTTTAGCACAAACTTCATGAACTTATTTATCAGGGTTGATAGAGAGGCTTCATCATTGTAGGTGATTTTAAACTTTATGCACTCCTCTATTTCTTATATTGTCTCCCCTTTCTTATTTTTGGGAGACTTCTTTGTTTCAACTTGCATTAGTATTCCTTCATTATTGATCCTGATGGGAGGGTCATCAGTCTTCTCCATACTAGGGCCCTTTCTCCTTAGCTTCATCGCATAGTAAATCCTATGGATGTATCCTATTATGGTCACTTCTTGTAGAGGGTAGATTTTAGTGTGATTTGAGTCATCCTCTTCATCCCTTGGTTCCTTCCCATTTTGGCACATGAAGAACCATAACCTATTCCTTTCTATATCTAATTCCCTTATTGAAATGTGTAATTGTTGCACATTAGGAATCCTTCTAAGTGTGTCCCTAAAATACTTTTCCAAAAAAGTGTATAATAGCTTTAACTAGTTGAATTTGTTTCTATTGACTAGTGCCAAGCAAACTATGCAAAAATGCTACATAATGGTAAAGATTTCCATCCCATACATACTCTTGGGGAGCTCCTAAGGGATGCACCACTCAATATTGAATGCCTCTATATATTTTTTTCACCATCTCATCATGCATGCTTAATATTTTTCATTAAAGGAAATAAGGAAAGTAAAGTCCTTATATTTATACATCGAGGAGTCATTATGCTCTCTAAAAACCTAAAGAGTGTCCTCATCCTCATCTAGTATGCTAATTTCCTCTGTAACCATCAGATTCAGAATGGACCCCCATCTATAGGTCCCCTTCATCATGTCGCACTCTAGTGCATTCTTCACAAATTATTTCACAATAAATTTGGCAATGTTGAATTTTATGCCCTACACCATATGATAGGCAATGCAAAGGTAAGCTTTTATGACATTGGTCAATCGACCACTAGATAAAATTTTCAAGATCATGAGGCAAAATTCCACCTTCATGTTGTGGTCCTTATAATCTTTGATGAGGAATGTTAATCCCCCCTTGTAGGAACTCATGAGCTTTACCACACATTCCACCTCTTCATCATCACCCATCATTGCATGGATATCCTTCCTAGTATTTGGGAGCTTGGTTATCCTTCTAATGAGGTTCACTAATATCCTCATGCTCCTCCTATTAAAGTATATATGGTCATCATGGATGTACAACAAAATAAATTTAATGAGATCTTCTATCTTCCCAAAGCATGGAAAATCATATAGTTGAGTTGCACAAGAGGCTATCAATCTATCTTGAATGGATACATTAAATAGCACTACACCCTACTTTATCTTACTCCCTATATCCACCATCCAATCTGGTACTAAGTCTTATGCATGGATGAAAGTATGATGGTTGTACTCCTTAAACTAGTAGGTGTGCATAAATAAATACCAATTTTCCAACACTAAGACTTCTCAGGAGAATTGCATCACTTGATAATACATTTTTGTTAGTACCTCAATGTCAACATGTGTGACATGGACCCCTTTTACTAGTAATGATATTTTTATTATATGGGCCACTTCTACTACTATGCATGCCTATTTTAGACTTTATTGTTGTGAACCCATTCCCTTCTACTTCTTACCCATCCTAAACCTACTAGTGTTATAGCATAGTAGGTTAGGTATACCTAAGCCTTGAATGGTTGTTAGCACTTCATACTCATGAGACTTGTGATTATACCTTCAAATTTAAGATTTATAGACCATTAATTACATCTTCAATGGTAAATCATTTTTATACCAACTACTTCCTATTTAATACTCTTTCTACACCTCTCTATACCAATGTCACCATGAGAAAAATTTCTCTAGCATCAAAATCATTCACTTTGGGTGCCGAGGGTGCTCAAATTCTTGTTCTAGTAGGGTTCCTATGCTTTGTCTCTTTGGTTCACTAGTTCACTCTGGTTTTCTTGACATCTCAAGTTTTACACAAAGTTTGTAATGGAAACTAGTCTATCGTGTGATGTTTTATACCCTATTTTCATCTACCATCTTTAATATAGGTACATTAATGGTATGGTGGCATCTATATTTCTTGAACTCTATGCAACTCCATAAAATCCATGAAAATCCTCTACCACTAGCTTATTTATTGTGGATATTTATGCATCCATCTCCACCACATTTAATGCTCCCAAAAATATTTTAGTGAAGTGACTTATGGTTCAAATGATCACTTTGAGCTCAAACATAGGTGGATGATAACTATCTATGATGATTCTCCTTCTTTGTTTTATTCTTTTGGCATAACCTTCACCTTCAATATGGTAACTTGGGTGAAACACCTCACATGCATACAATTCATCCTCCGTGGTTCTATCTTCTCTTCTAATTCAATTCTATTTCAAGTGTGTATATCTATCTTGGTCACTTTATTGCAGTTTATCTTTGCCTTGGCCTATCCTACCCCATACAAATCCCTTGCACTAGTCTTCCAACACTTGATTATCTTTTTTTATTCCTCTTGTACATGATCATATTGTGCATCTTCACTTTTTCTATTACACATTATCATGTTGTGCATCTTCAATTGGTTCCTATTTATTCTAAGTTGAATAACCTCCTTATACCCAAAAACTTAGGTTTTTTCCCCTAGGTGCTTATAAAGCAAATGAGTTTGACTCACCCAACTAGCCTTATTCATAAAATTTCTATAGTAGTTCTTCCTTGAACCTCTAAGGGCCCTATAATCTATCTCTTGTTCACATGGATTTCTTGCATCTTCTTCTTGAGTCTAGCGAGTTTCACACATCCACCACTTATATGTCTAGCCTCATGCACTTTAAAAATTTTAAGGGCTTGACTCACCCAATTGGATTTATGCATGAATATCCAAACAAAATTCTACCTAAGGGTTTGGAAGCACCATGTATTCTAAGACTTGGTTCATGGTGGTCTAGTGGACTTTTATTATCTGATGTTGGTAATCCTCACTCACCCATAACTTAGGTGTCTAGCCTTATGCACTTAAAATATGTAAGTGTTTGACTCACCTAGTTGGATTTATGACTAAAATGTTAGAAGATTAGTCTAGAAGGATTCAAAGAGCCTCCTCTTCACTCTTTACACTACTTCCCAAAGAACAAAAATAAATAAAAGGAACTATTTAGCTTACGTGAAACATTATTTTGGTCATCTCAAGTCAAACTTACTAGTGACCAAAAAGCTGGTATCCTTATGGCACAAGTTCCATCTTATTACTGATATGGCTTTAGCCCATTTCCATTGAAATTCCTAGGTAGCATTTCACGATCAACATGCACAATTTGCATGCACGTATCTCTAATATGTGGTGGATGATATAGTGACCCATATACCTTATCTATAATTTGTCTAGGTGATTGAATACTTAGATTAATAAATTAACATGAATGTTCCTTCTATTATCACCCTATTATTTATATGCCTATCATGAAAGAGACTGACATTAATTTTTTACCTATAGGCTCCACTTTTCTTATGCACACATTTCTTCTAGGCACTCTAAGTCCTCTAGCCTTACATTCAATGACTCTTGGTCATTTAACCAACCAATTCATGTGATGCACGATGATGGTATGTGTAGAGTAAATTTTTACTCTATGTTTCATTCTATTTTTAAGTTATGCACTACAAAATTTTGTTCCAACATACTTTGGTCCAAGATGGCAAAGTTTTGAAATAGAGCACGGGCTCTATTTTCCTTTTGTTTAATTTTTGTCTAAGTGTCAAAATCAAGCAAAAGCTACCAATTGTCATCGTTCAAGGCATCCTTTGAAAGTGGAAACTACCAAGTGTCATCTTTTGAGGCACTTTTCATATTTTCTATGAGTTGGTCAGAATGTGGCATGTATCTCATAGCAACTCAGCAGAACGTGCCAAGTGTTAGCATCCACATTTTCATATCAACACCCACGTTTCATCTCTTTTTAGTGAAAGGTTTTAACAAGATAAGTATCAAGATCAGGTGGAAAGTGCCAAGTGGCAATCACAGAAGGTCTTAATTTTGCTTTTCTAAAAGTGACGGAAGACACCACATACCCCAACAAAAGAGAATGGAAGCCACCATGTGTCGCAATCTGAATTATCTTCATTTTTGCTTCACTAATATAGAAAATATTGTGGTGGGTCTTAAGTGTTGTTTTTGAGCCAAGCAAAAGTTGCCAGGTGTCGCTGTCTATGTAAATATGAAATGAGACCCATTTGTTTCTATGTTATAAATAGAGTAAAGTAGATAGCACCACGTGTCATCTTCTGTAGGTTTCTAAAAAGGTAGTTAAAAAAGTGGAGACCACCACGTAACCCCAGATGAGTAAAGCGGAGATTGCCACATGTCTTTTGATGAAGCAACAGAGTTTGCCACCTATCCCTATGCTCATTTTAAAAGTTACTTGGGTAAGAAATGTTATGAGTCTTATTTTCTTTTAAACTATTGAAGTTTTGAGGAAGTGGATTGTGACAGGTGTCAAAGGCAGAATGCTCATAAGCAAAGATACAAAAAGAGTATAAGTTACATAGAAAGTGTTGTGTGTCTTCGATAGGTGTTGCAGAACCTATTAAGTGTCACTTTTTAGTGTCTCCTAAGTAATAAGAAGATTTTCAAGAAATTAGCTAAGTGTTACCTAGCATTTAAGTGAAGGGAGTGGCCTGCAATTTGTTTCAGCCAATGAACTACAAGAAGACAAAGCATTTCAGAATCTATAAAATATCTTTTGTTAGACACTCCCAATTTGATTAGATTTCATTTGGGCCATTAGATTGGGAACAAGCAGACAATCCAGAGTGAATCCAAGGCTATAAATAAGGGTGTAGAGATCACCAGAAAGGATCATCATCAGATACCACAGAGAATTTTTTGAAGAGAATTATTGTATAAAGTTTAGACTTTCTAGAGCGGTGACTAGGAATATCATTTGCTTTTGTTCTATCTTCTTAAGGTTGGAAGGTTTATGTAATTGTGCATATTTTTGTGCCTTTTATGTGATTGGAAAATTAATGAGAAGATTGAATCCTATGCCTTTGTTGATATTTATTGTGTCATTGTAAAATTAGTCTAGGCTATGTTGTCAAGATTTTAGACTTTCTAGAACTATGATTAGGAATGTCATTTGCTTTTGTCTCATTTTCTTGAGTTGAAAAGTTTATATAACTATGTATGTTTTTGTGCCTCTTATGTGACTAGAAAATTCAAATAAGAAGATTGAACCCTATGCCTTTGTTGACATTTTCTATATCACTGCAAAAGTAGTCTATGCTATAAGCCTTTATTTCTATTGTTTCCATCATTTACATTGATCATGCACTTGTTTACTCTTAAATATAAATAAATATTACATATAGTCTCACTGTGCTCAAGATTAAGGTCAAATTACATTCAAGCACATCACCATAGTTAGATTTCCTTTCTTGCATTTGTGTTTTTGTAAAAATTCCTATCCCTTTTCCCAGTGTACACTTGATATAAAGAAGAACCAACTTCTCAAAAATATGGAGGTCATTTCAAGTCGCAAGTCCCACATCTTGAAACTTTCCATTGTTGGTGTTAGAACAAGTGTAATTTTAAATCATCAATAGTTTTTGGCATGCCCGATGGGACCAATCTTGAAGTTTCTTTCAAGATCATATGAACCAGAGAGCTACAAGGAGTCATAGCTATGGACCAGTGAGCAAATCACAATTTGCTATAAATTTAGGTAATCTTTTGCCACCTTTGGTAACTAGTCCAAGAAGAAGAGTCAACTAGTTTATACCAATACCAAGAGCAAATATGGGAGCCCCTATACCCCCAACAAATTATGTGAGCTGGAACATTGGTAGTCCCTTGATTCTCCTAATACCACCAGCCACTTGGGACCCTATCCCAGTGAATGCCCTAAAAGCTCTACCCAAATTTAGTGGGCAAGACTTTAAAACACCTGAGGAACATCTGCAAGATGTATCAAATGTCTGTATTATACATGTTATCACACAGTAAAATGTGGCTATAAGATTATTAGCCACTTCTTTTAAAGGGAAGGCTCTAGAATGGTATCAGTATTTGACCCCAAATACAATATCTACATGGGATCAGGTCAGAGATCTTTTCTTTGAAAGATTTGAAGAGAAGGGTGATAAGTCTTTTTTTTATAGCAATTAATTACCATTCAAAGGGCACCGCAAGAAGCCATGACTGACTTCAATTCCAAATTTCAAAATACTTGGGAAAGAATCCCTACTACAACTAGACCATTACCAGGTATGGCTATAGTATTTTATCTTAAGGCTTTGAATTTAGATATATTTGTTATGATTCAGTCACTTGGAGAACACACTTTGCCTGAGGCTTATGACTATGCGGTTAGAGCTAAGAATAATTTGATTGATATTGGAAAATTACCTCCAAAGCCTCCCATGCCCATGTTCCCAAAAATTTCCTTACCATTACCTTAAGAAGCCCATAAATCTATAGCCCCACATGTGTCTATATACACCTATCCTTAACCATCTGCTAAATAAATTGTCCCCACTCAGTCATTTGAGCTGGATGATATCGAGAATATCCTAAGGACATTTTCTAATGAGTTGATCAATATAAAAAGATAGCAGAATACTTTTCCTAAGCCTCCATATCAAGGCTATCAAGGAAATAGATTTTCATCTCAGCCAAACCAATACCAGGGTCCTCCAAGACAAACTAAACATTAGCCAACAAACCAATTAGTTGTAGTCCCCACACCCTCATAGACTATTCCTCCCAATTCAAATAGGGAGATTGTTCTAGGGTAAAATAACTATGTGGATAACACTAATGCCTGGTGTTTCCCATGCAATAATTCTCATACACCTAGAGATTGTCCTATGGGTAATCTACAACAAAAGGTGGTACAACAAAGAAGAATGGATGGTTAGTTTGCAAGTTCTAGTGACAATCCAGCCTACCAGTCTTCTGGTATGTAGAATTCAGTCCTAATGGCTTAGATGTAAGGGATGTCCATGCAAAAAGAGGAATAAATATCCCCAGAACATGCTTTGTTCTCATGGGTTGAAGATGAAGAATTAGTTTTCTTAAACGAAGCATCTACTTCCAAAAAACTAGTGGTGTAATCTGATTATTACACCAGATCAAAGAGAAGGATGGTGGAATAACTTGAGGTTATAAATAGTCAAGTCATGGAGAATCCTCCATTTCAAGGACAAAGAAACATAGATGTCAAACAAGAAGTGCCTCAGTTGGTGCAAAATCAAGAGATTCCTACACAAATTCAAGAAAAAACAAGATATCCTTATTTTCAAAGAACTCAGACTCTGGGACCAATAAAGGTGGTGGATCAATTGAAGAAGACTCTATCACAAGTATCAATATGGGATATATTAGTTATTCCTGAATAGAAGACACTATTACAAAAAGATCTACAAGGCCAAGCAGTGCCCAAAAGTACTGTTATCAAAGGACCTACTAAAAAAGAAAAGTTCAAAGATACAATTCATCTGCAAACAACAACCCTAGTGAATAATGAAATAGAGGTAAGCAAATCCAAATTGGATCCCTGCTATTTAACTTTGATAGTGGGTAAGAAACTACTGCATAATGCAATGATTGATTCAAGGTCTAGTACTACAGTAATGCCCAAGCAGATAGTTGATGCTTTAGAAATTAAGTATGAACCACTCACTAAAGGAGTCATACAGCTAGATGGCAAAGTAGTAAAAATAATAGGGAGAATTAAACAACTCCAATTATAGTTATATGCTTGTCCCAATATAATTGTAAATCAAGATGTAGTAGTGATAGATAGACCTATTTTTGGATGATGTTTATCAAGAGACTTTACAGCCAAGATAGGAGGATATATGTCCCTTGATTGGTCTCACCTCATCTTGAGAACCAAATATGGTTCAAAGATGAAGATATTATATGAGCCATTATATAAGGATCATATCACTAATGAACCAACTGCAAAGTTAGAGGCAGCCCATGCTATGATGAATAAAGAAGAAAGGGTTTTTGTTGAGGAGCTAGGTGAATGGACTGGATATAATCAAGAAGAAGAAAATGATCATTTATTATCTATGATGCAAAGTGACCCATATGGAAATTACGATTCTATTGGTTTGGGCACTTACGCTATACTTGATAAAGATCATAAAATTCTAAATGTTCCAGAGGAAGAAAAGTTAAAAGATACCTCTTCTATCAATCCTCGGGTCTCTCAACATGAATTCAACATTCTGAGTGAGAAGTCAAAAGCGTATGCCTTAATCTCTGATGAAGAATACATAATTTTTGACTTTTTTCTTACTTTGAAAGATGATGAGGAAGAGCATGGACATTTCCCTGATCATGATTTAAATGATTTATTTGAAATCATTGGATCAGGTTATACTATTTTTTAGGGAAGCTGTGAGCCAATTGCAGAGGAACAAGATAGCATTGAGACTCAATTACTTATGCAAAATTATTGCATTCTTTCAAAATTATCCTTTCAAGAGGTTGGTGATTTTGAAGTCATTAAAGAAGATGATCATGCAATAGAACCAGAGTTTGAAGCAGAAGGAGTTAAGTAGATAAATGATATATGTCAAAAGGCTTCTGTTGATGAGCAAATAGTCGTTAACTTCTTGATAATACATATCAATATCAAGAGCCAGCATTTGAAGATCTTACAAGAACAAGAAGAGCCTATATATGTTGGAAGCAGGTTTGACTTAGACTCACCCAAATGTAGGCCAGACACCATGGCATACAAAGAAAACAAGTCATCAGAGCTATATCAAATTCAAACACTTGTTTGACAATATAATTTGGCTTGTCATGAAAGAGTTTTTAGAAATTCTTTTGATTCAGGAGGGAGATAAATATACTATGTATTATAGTTAGATAGTTTCCCCTTTTTGTATTACTTTTGTTTTCCCACTTTTCTTTTAAATAAGTGTTATTTTGAACACGTAGTCGGCAGCTCAGAATTTTCAAAATTTTAAAAATTCTACAATACATTGAATGTCACCAAATCTTTAGAAATCCTCAAGATACCTTATTCTGCCACTTGCATAACGTGTCTATCTCACTATTCCATAAAGATTGAGTAGGATTTGATAATAGTTATCTGATTTTAATGCCATTTCGAGACTTGATAGATCAATAAATACCTCTTAACAAGAGATAAAGCTTACAAGTTCTCAAACATTCTTGCATCTATGAAAATATCCTGCTACTTGCATTTTCTATGCCTAGTAAACTTGCTTCAACAAAAGCATTTTTGTTTTACAAAAGTTCATACTAGTTACCATAGAGAAGATATAGAGATGGAGGGGGCACAATATTCACAATAAGAAGCTAGGATGTATGAGTCCCTTGACAAGTTTCTTGCAAGCAAGTCATATGCTTCAGCTCCTGTATAGCCATTAAAGACCTATCCACGGACCAAGATTCCTAAATTTGGTCAAGGAAGTGACCCAACAAAAATAAAAGATTATGCAAATGGCATCATGGACCCAATTATTTAGAGAGCTAGTAGAAAGACTCTTAGAGAAGGGACACATCAAAGGTGTATATAGAGGGCTAGAGTGGGGAAATATGAAACATTTGCTATGAGGATATGGACTTCACAACTGACACAATTCATTATCCTAGCTATGCATCCATGCCCCAACTTGGTCAAATTATGTGTAGATTTGTTCCATGCACCATTCAACAGGGTCCATTTTCAGTACAAATCACATCGCAGGCTATCAAGGATATGTTAGCCCTATATCATGATAGTATAGCCACATTTCCCACTATTTATAAAATGGTAGGGATGTGGGAAAACATCAACACTCAATCAAGGTTCTTGAGATCTGAATTATAAATGGGTGATGATGACACTACGGTGCCCACACTCCCTGCACCAAGAGCCCAATTTGCTCAAGCTAGTCAAGACGCATTGTCTATGATGGCTTTCATCGTTGGCATGAAAGATGATATGGTAGTTTATGAAAAACAAATGGCTATCCATTTTAGGTTGAAGACCATTGACAAAACCCAAGAGTATTAGCTCAAATTTTCTAAACAAATTGCTTTCTCAATGGTAGAACAACTTGCCCATTTCAAATCAAAAGGAGTGTTCAGGTATTCTTCCTATTTGTTCCACCTCATGATTTTTCAGAACTCTAACATATTTGCCCAACATATGTATCTTGATATGTATGACCAAAATTTTGATCTCCAAAGGACCATTCCTATGTCTGCATGGACACATATTTTGTCAAAGACTAGTGACTCATATGAATTCTAGGAATTATTTGTTACCCCTATTTTTTGCCACCTCAGCCTTGAACCAATTATGAATAGATTATTCCCAAGTGTTTCAAATCTTATGGCTAGTTGCCTAATTCCTTGTGATCTCTATTTTGGATCCCACCATACCATTATAAGAGTCCATGGTTTTTGTGGGGAACCAATATTACTACCTAAGATTTTGACTCTTAGGTTAGCATTCCTAGAGGTCACCAGGCAGGTATCCATAGTTGATAACGAATTTGGCTCTGAGAAGAGGAAAATAAAAATATATGACCTCTTATGGATGACAACCAACATGGTTTTGGAAACCAGAGATGCTAAAGTTGTGTTGCTCGAAAAGCTATCCCTTTTGGGTTTCCTTTTAATAGAGGACAAATGGGTTTATGACCCAAATGGTTTCATAGCTTCCTAGATAAGAACTAATAGAGTCGTAACCAGAATTACACATGAGGGCCACCCTTTTTGGGAAACCAATAAAAATCCTAGGGAAGACACTCCTGGATTTTATGTTGAGTTAACATACTTGCCCCTTCCACAAAATAGACCCTAGGAAACATTCTATGTTAAGTAGAGAGATTATGATCATAAAGTCAGAATGACTTCTGGCTTCAAGAGGACATTAAAGAATAAATATTAGGATACTTAGAAAATAGAGGCCTATTGGAAATATAGGTAAGAAATTTGTCAAACAACCCATTCTTTTAGGAATGTACAGACAGATGAGAGATGGGAAGAACTATGAGATGAGTGCCATCTCTCACCTGTATCTAGCCCAGAGACAAGTAATTTGCTGACACTGGGTGAAGAGTAGGAAGCTAGGGCTAGGTCAAGCCAAGAGTCACAAGCCTCAGAGCAAGCTACAGCTATAGTAACTATATCAATTTGGCCCCAATCTCTCAGTGTCATGGAAAAGCAAAAGAGTGTAGTGCCTACACCACCAACTTCCCCATCAGCAGCAGTTATAAACATTCCCAATTCTCCATAAGAAGTAGATGTGGAAGGAAAAAGAACACAGCCAAAAGAAGAGACACTCAAGAAATGAAAGAGGGTGCAATTTCAATTTGATTCAAAAGAGGAGATGGACACGCCATAGTGCCAATTATAGGGTACTATAATTTCTCCTTAGGTAAGTATTATTCCTCCCTCTCCTTCTTAGTCTATTTCTTCTCCTATTGGCATGATGATTTCATCTAGCCAAATGGCATCTCCTACCACTTCAACCATTCCCATTTCTCACTTTGCCCCATCTATGCCACCTCAGGGTTTAACATTACCTCATTTCTCCCCCTCTGTTTATAAGAAACTTTCCCCTCAGATTGCCCATAGCCAACAATTGGATATTCAGTATGGTTTACCATAGGGACATTCTTTTGTGGGTGGGCACATTGCCTCTCCTTCTACCTTCTAGACCCAAGTAGATGCTGCTAGGAAGGAAAGGGAAGCCTGAAGAGAGAAAAAGAAGATCAAGGAAAATAAAGCATTGGCTACACCACATCTATGGTCACAATTTGACCCCATCTAGCAGCAATTGATGGTGACTCATTTGTCACCAAATGTAATAAAGCTAATTAAGTAGATGCAGCCAAAGGATTACACGATGAATGTAGTGGCCATCGACATGTCCCTCTTTAGGCCATAAGACAAAATTAAGCTACTGACTGAATCCATTTTTGTAGTTACTAAAGACTACTTGAAGATATCAAGGAGGCCATAGAGGATGGAAGCTGAGCTAGCCAAGGAAAAGGCAAATTGTAATAGTTTGACCTCAGAGATTGATAGAAAAGATAATGAAATAGAGAATCTGATTAAATAGTTGCAAGATACTATTTATCTTCAGACTCACTGGGTAGTTCAGGCCCAAAATGATTCTTTAAAAGTAGGGCTCACATAGGTAAAATATGTGGTGACAACCCTAAGGAGTTAAAAGGCACCATTGTAAGGAAAATGCGAGGAATACCTATTGCAAGTTACCCAATTACAACAAAAGTTGTTAGTTGAATAGAATAATACTACAGCCATACAAGCCCAATTTCAAGTAGAGTAGCACAATTGACACTTGAGTTGGCTGATAGGCCAAGGAATGTCAGAGTATTAAGTTTGGTAAAGGAGCTATATGAATCTATGTGGAAGAGAATCTATTTGAAGATTATTCAATTCAAGCCTTCTCTCACCTTCCTGCTAAATGCATAGAAATTGTGCAAAAAGGTGGAGAGTTCAGTTGTAAATACTCTGGCTATAGTCTCTGAGAGAGTAATGGACTCAAAAATGTTGCTACAAAAGCTTTATGATGCAACGGATGCAACATTGTCAGCAGCAGGAATCAATGATAGAATGGTCACTACCAAGTGAGTAAATGAGGTTCTCAGTTGGAATTCTATAGCCATCAGTTGTAGAGAACTTCTAGATGTCATGAAGGAAGGAATTAATGAAATGAAATAGCATGTTGAAGATCTAGTACAATTAGGTCTTCCTTTTCTATTTCTTGATGACAACACCATGCTAATGGTAGATGAAATTGCACCTTTGTTGTTAGACAAACAGAATGATCAGACAATTTTCTAGGATCTAAGGCATGATTCATTAGTCCTTGAAGTAGAAGCTGTCTTGGTTCTTGTTTCCCAGCTTGAATTCAACTTAAAGGCTACGGTTCAAATCTTGTAAAAATTTTCACACAAGGATATTATTAACCTTGATTTAGCCTTAAATGAATTGCAGAATAAGCAAGGATTATCTGATGATGAGTGGTCTGCCTACTAGAAAACATTGTTGAAGCTATGATTTTGAAATTTTGATCTCATGAGAGTTGTGGTTTCTTTTTGAGCAAGCTCAAAAGTCCTTAGGGTCACCAATAATTGTAGAGTAAAGTTTTACTCTATGTTTCATTCTATTTTTTAGTTTTGCTCTACAAAATTTTGTTCCCACATACTTTGGTCCAAGATGGCAAAGTTTTGAAACAGAGCAGGAACTCTATTTTCCTTTTGTTTCATTTTTGTCTAAGTGTCGAAATCAAGTAGAAGCTACCAAGTGTCATCATTTGAGGCATCCTTTGAAAGCAGAAACTACCAAGTGTCATCCTCTGAGGCACTTTTCATATTTTTATGAGATGGTCAAAATATGCCATGTATCTCATAATGACTCAGCAGAATGTGCCAAGTGTTAGCATCCATGTTTTCATATCGGCACCTACATTTCATCTCTTTTCAGTGAAAGGTTTTAACAAGCTAAGTATCAGGATCAGGTAGAAAGCAATAAGTGGCAATCGTGGAAGGTCTCAATTTTGCTTTTTTTAAAGTGACAGAAGATGCCATGTACCCTAGCAGAAGAGAGTAGAAACCACCATGTGTTGTGATCTGAATTATCTTCATTTTTGATTCACTAATATAGCAAAGATCATGGTGAGTCTTAAGTTTTGTTTCTAAAGCAAGCAGAAGCTACCAGGTGTTGTTGTCCATGTAAATATAAAATGAGATCCATTTGTCTCTATGTTATAAATAGAGTAAAGTGGAGACTACCACGTTTCATCTTTCACAGGTTTCTAAAAAGGTAGCTAAAATAAGTGAAGACCACCATGTAACCCCATATGAGTAAAGCGGAGATTGCCATGTGTCTTTTGATGAAGCAACAGAGTTTGCCACCTGTCCCTATGCTCCTTTTAAAAGTTACTCAAGTAAGAAATGTTATGAGTCTTATTTTATTTTAAACTATTGAAGTTTCAAGGAAGTGGATTGCGATAGGTGTCAAAGGTAGAACACTCATAAGCAAAGATACAAAAAGAGTATAAGTTACGTGGAAAGTGTCATGTGTCTTTGATAGGTGCTGTGGAACCCACCAAGTGTCACTTTTTAGTGTCTCCTAAGTAATTAAAATATTTTCAAGAAATTGGTTAAGTGTTACCTAGCATTTAAGTGAAAGGAGCGGCCTACAATCTATTTCAGCCAATGAACTACTAGAAGACAAAGCATTTCAAAATCTATAAAATATCTTTTGTTAGACACTTCCAGTTTGGTTAGATTTCAGTTGGGCTATTAGATTGGGAACAAGCAGACAATCCAGAGTGAATCCAAGGCTATAAATAAGGGTGTAGAGATCACCACAAAGGATCATCATCAGATACCACAGAGAATTTTTTGAAGATAATTATTAAAAGAGTTTAGACTTTCTAGAGCGGTGACTAGGAATATCATTTGCTTTTGATCTATCTTCTTAAGGTTGGAAGGTTTATGTAACTATGTGTGTTTTTGTGCCTCTTATGTGACTAGAAAATTAATGAGAAGATTGAATCTTATGCCTTTGTTGATATTTAATGTGTCATTGCAAAAGTAGTCTAGGCTATGTTGTCAAGAGTTTAGACTTTCTAGAGCTGTGATTAGGAATGTCATTTGCTTTTGTCTCATTTTCTTGAGTTGAAAAGTTTATATAACTGTGCGTGTTTCTATGCCTCTTACGTGACTAGAAAATTCAAGTAAGAAGATTGAACCCTATGCCTTTGTTGACATTTTCTATATCACTACAAAAGTAGTCTATGTTGTGAGCCTATATTTCTATTATTTCCATCATTTACATTGATCATTCACTTGTTTGCTCTTAAATGTAAATAAATCTTACATATAGTCTCACTGTGCTCAGGATTAAGGTCAAATTACATTCAGGTGCATCACCATAGTTAGATTTCCTTTCTTGCATTTGTGTTTCTATTAAAATTCATGTCCCTTTTCCCAGTGTACACTTGATATAAAGAAGAACCAACTCCTCAAAAATTTGGAGGTTGTTTCAAGTCGCAAGTCCCACATCTTGAAACTTTCCATTGTTTGTGTTAGAACAAGTGAATTTTTAAATCATCAACAATATGAATAACTCTATTGGTAGAATAGCTTTAGTAATAAACACAAGCTAAAATGTTGTATCCTTATTCAAGCACTTTTAGGTTGTGTGATATTCCCATAGCAATACCAACACTTGATCAGACCAATCCTTACAACCAATATTAAATATATTTATGAGACATGTTCTTAGTATAATGTTGAATGCCTCAAATATGCTATTTTCTTACAAATTATAAAGGTTTATTTTGTGGTACACCACCATATACTCAATTAAGAAGATGCACAACATTTCATTGATAAAGTGAGTGCCCCTATTACTAGTCAAAATAAGTGGGCACTCATATCTACTTATTATGTTTTCTTAGACAAAGTGCATAGCTATGGTGGTTTTGAATTCTCTTGTTGGCACAACCTTGGCCCACTTGGTGAAATAATTTTTGACCATTAAAATATACCTTGCACCTATGCATCATATTATGGGAGTTATCAAACCAACAAAATTAATGACCCATTTCTCAAATGGAGCCTAGGAAAGAATGGGGATGAGAGGCATCTCATCCAGATGGTTTTGATTCCCTATGCACTATCATATGTTGCATGCCTTAAAGTATTCCTTGGTATCTTAGAATAGGCTTGGCCACTACAAACTTGATTGTAGCAATTTTCTTGCCATTGCATCTCTAGTGAAATGTCCTCTTGTTATGCCTTCATGTGCCTCTTGAAAGATGGAATCTCTTTCATGATCCAAGACACATAGACATAGCACTTAATTTCTACTTAGATTATATAGTTCTCCAATGATGAGTTGAAAGAGGGTAACATGAACTATTAGATGTTTCTTTTCCTTATATGTCATAGTCTGGGGTAAAACTCTAGACATTAAAAAGGTGGTGATATCCTCTAAATCCTTGAAGACATGATGAAATATATACAAATGTGTGTCTATATTGTCATCCTCAATAGGCATCACTACATCATGAGAACTGATGTAGGATAAATGGTCTAACCCCAAGTTTTGCTTTTCAAGCTTAACCATAATGGAGAATTGGAATTCATAGAATAGAAATATCCATATACATATGTGATCATGTATAACATGCTTGTTTATGAGGTACTTGAGCACCTCATAATCAGTGAAAAAGATAAATGGGGTTACCATCAAATATTTTTTGAACTTTTGCAAGGCATAGACCATGGTGAGTGCCTTATGCTCTATGGTTATGTAATTTTTCTTTGCTAAGGTCAACTTCCTAATGGTGAAGGAGATGGGATGCTCCATCTTACCTTCACTAGGATGCACCATGATTGCACCAATTATAGAGCCAAAAGCATCGACATGGACATGAAAATGTGTTGTCTAGTTAGGGAACTATAAGATAGATGTACTAGCTAATCTGAGTTTTAGGGTCATGAAGGTATCCTCTTTTACTTCACCCTATAATAATAGTCTATCCTTGTGCATAAACTCTTTTAACGATGCCACAATCTTTGCATAACTCCTTAAGAATTTTTTATAATATCCATATTGGCTAAGAAAGGCATAAATGTTGAAAGGAGTTTTTAGTTGAATGACTATGGTGATCTTCATTGGAATGATGAATAAATCATCCTTATAGATGATGTGCCTAAGTAAGGTTCCAAATAGTATTGTAAAGATACACTTTTTTAGGTTTAGAGATATCTAGAGCTACCTACACCTCTCAAAATTTAGACACATGTTGTCATAATGGTTCTTGACAAGGCCATACACCATCCAATCATCTAGATAGACTTGGAGGAACTTATGGATAAAATATTTGAATGTGATTATCACCACTCTAGATAACATAGTTGGTGTATTATTGAGTCTAGAGGGCATCATGTTATATGCAAAACAACTGAATTTAGTTTCAAAGGTTGTTTTAGGCTTATCTTCCTCCTAAATTTGGACTTGGTGGTAGTTAGAGAACCCATGAATGAAGTGTAGATCTTGCAGCCTATGATGCCTTCTAGGACTTCATCAATGAATAGAGTCAGGAAGGGATCATTGTCATAGGTGGCATTTAACATTCTATAATCGATGAAAATGTGAATGCACCCATATTTATTGATGATTATAACCATTGGTATTACCCAATTAGACTCTTACATAAGGTAAATGACCCTTGTACCTAACATATCATTGATCTCTATTTTCACCTTGTCATGGAGGTTGGGATTCATTTGGTAGGGTCACTTTTTGATTGATCTCATGTTGTTAATTAGCTTTATGATCATCTTCTCTAAGCATGGGTGGGTGCCCTTTATATCTTAGTAAGTATTAGGGAATAAATATTAGAATTCCTTTAGGAGGTTTATGATTTGTGCTAGCTCCATGTCTGACCAATAGGTGCCAAGAGTAGCCATCTTTGGCTCTCCTTCTACATTGATGTCCAATTTTATGGTCTTTAATGGTGTATAGTAGGGATCATTCTTCTCCCAGTATGATTTCCTAACTTGTCAATTTATCTTTATTATCTTAATGTGAATATGAGTGGGGTGTTCTTCATCAGGAGCATTATCATCTACTTGGAACACAAGCTTTCTTTTAGTGGTCAATGTTTTCCAATAGCACTCCTTCCAGGTTTCATCATCTTCCTTGTTGGATTTTTTGTTGAGTGTTTGGTCCTCAAATAAGGTCAAGATCACCAACACTTTTTCTCCAAACATGTCTTTCAAGTGATCTTTAAGGATTGTGATGTCCTTAAACACTGCCCTTTGAATTACTTACAAAGGCTTGACCAGTCCCAAGTCCTACAAGGAAAAGTAGAAGGTATGCAAAAACTACTCCTTAAGGTCCTCCCAAGAGGTTATCTCTTAGAATGTCTCATTGGCCATACCATGCCCATGCCCATGCCTTTAGCATCCTATAGAAGGTGTGCACCCATAAGTTCTTTCAAGTAATCATATCACATTCAATCCATGTCTCTTCACATAGGCACACATGCACCATGAGATCAATGTTTCTAGAGTACACCGAGATATCCAAGTTCTCATTACTCCTCCCAAATTTGATGAAAATGGCCATTTCTACCTTTATCTAGGTTATCAAGTTAAAACTTTGCATTGCTAAATAGTGTGCCATACCGATCTTTAAAGTGTACACAAGTGTGCCAATTCTATTTGTCTCTTTGGGGATGCATTCTTTGAGGTCATTAACATACCTTTCCACTAGGTTTCTCCCCTAAAATTTTGGGAACATTACAAGCTTACCTTTACTCAAGTGGAGTGCTCTCTTTATACTCCTAGATCAATACACATCATTTTAGAGTGTGATCAATCTAGACCTAGCCAATCTTTATGGGATTTGGCACATTTGCATGTACCAAGTGACATTCATAACTAGTGGTATCATATGCCTCTTTAACCCATTGATCATAATTAATGCTAATGGTGTCTGAGGCTGACTACTCATCCTCCTAGGAAAGTACTCCCTAATCCAAAGGATGGATATTCTCAATTCCTTACATTATGATGTTATAAATATGGTTGATCTCATCTTTCAGATTAATTTTCTTCACATAAGGGGTCCTTGGTCCCTTGAAATGGGGATTACTACCCTTCACTTGACATTCCCTAAGGTCATGTATCACTTCTTGAAGTGCATATCTACATTATTGGTATAGCACCAAGGCCTTCCTAAAAGTGTTGGGTAGTTATCTTGTTATACTAACTCAATAACCTCAAAGTTAGCATGGAATTTGGTGCCCATAATATCTACAATGGCACCATATAGAATTTTGATTGGCTATGCTTACGTATTATTGGCTATGCAGAATACATGGGTAGAAGGCCTCAAGGTTAGCCTTCCGATCTTATCCCATGTGTTCTTGGTGAGGTTCTTTACCTCTACGCTAGTGTTGATCAATACCTCATAGACTGACCATCCATTCATAGTGGCATTTACTAACAGCTCTTAGTCATACTCTATGTTTTGAGTATGCCTTACTTCATGTACCCTCTCCATATGTTGTATAGAAACTTTAATTATGTGGAGCTCAGAAACTTCACTTGACTTCTTCCCTACATGTTTTAAGAGAATTTTTTTTAGGGGAAGTATCCCATCTATTTACAAGAGGTGTAGGATCTTTGTTAGCTCCTATACTTTAGCCTCTTGGCTATCTTGATTTTTGCATGAGGTGGTAGCCTACATTTCTATATCTCTGGCTAGCTAGATTTCTCCCTAAAAAAATTGTATTATGATTATGGATTATTATAGGATATCCTTTTGACATGATAGGTTAAGGTAGGGTACATATTTTAGCTTAGGATACATAATGCACATGGTTTAGCTTGGTTCTCCATATTCTAGGTGTAACTCTTGAGTTGGTGTAGTTGGTGGTTTAGTGGTGAACCCACTCTATGTGGTTTCCTACACCTTGATTGGCTCTATACATGCTAGTCATATATTTATATCCCGCTATGTATCTTTAGTCTCATGCCTTATCATCCCTGTACCCATGTTAGCACCCATTTTACCCTAGGTTAGATTTTTGTACAAGTTAGGGCACTCTTCAAATGCATGTGATCCTTGATATTACTACATGTTAAATGTGTCGAGTAGTCAATTTGATAATACTTGATCAGCCTACACTTGTATCATGATCATGGTGGGAATTTCCCTCCATCACATCCTCCACCTCATCTTCTATAACCTCTTTGGTTCCCATAACCAACATTCTATTGGTTGTAACCCTCATTTCCTTGGTTTTCCTAACCTTCAAATGTTGTAGTGGACTATCATGCACATCTCTCCATGTTCTGGTACATTTCATCAATGACTTGGCAGTTACCTGTGTTGTGAGTGTAGGCATCACATAACATATAGTAGATGGTTGTGTTGACCTGACTAACTTGTTATAATAAGGGTTAATTATGAACATCATTCACCTCATGACAAAATTCAAAGTTTATAATTAGTGTGCCCATGTTCCTTTGAGGGTAATTATTTCTATTATTCCCCTTTATCTTTCAATCAATGAACCACAACTTACTTTGAGTGTCTTATGACTAACTAACAGTTATCTTATATAGTTGGGAGGCCATAGATACAATCTACACCTCCATGAATGGGCTAATTCATGTATTAATTCTCCCAACCACCTTAGCCCTGAGCATGGCTTCAAGCACTTCCTAAGGGTTTATGAATGTTTTCATGGATATCACCCTTTTGAAGATCACTAAAATCCCTCCCATGAACCATTGCATATATTGGGAGGGTAAAATATCATAAAGGAGCTTATAAAGGAGCATCTTGAATCTAGCATCATATAAGCGCATGTTGTATGATAATCCCTAGTTAATCTCCTTGAGCATAACAATGCTCTGCTACTCAAACTGAGGTATATCAAATTCCTTTAGGAAGGCTCCCCTTAAGGTGTCATAATCAACCATATCCTAGTTAGGATCAAACTTTGTATACCAAGTATGGGTGCAATCAAGCAATGTTGTTTCAAACTGAGTTGCCTTATACTCAAATTGAGTTATTCCTTGAGTGCACCAATATACCTCATACTTGAGCACATGCTCTATAGTGTTTTACATGCCTCATTATTTTGGAAATAACATGGTCATCTCATAATAGATCTAAGGTTAGGGAGCAGCTAATTCCTAAGGCACTTGTCCTCTTAGTGCTTATCCTAGCATTGGTCATTTAAGGCCTCTAGTCACTAGGCCAAGTACTAATCTAGAGGTCAGTACTGGCACCATAGAAATTGATGACATTATAATACCACATAGTGGTGTAGGTCCACTTCTTATGGGCTATTACCTAAACTAAAATATTGGCATTAACTAATTTGCATTTCTTGAACTTACATTCTAACTACTCAAGCTAGCACCTCAAATTATAGAGGTGTCTTCACTTACCTCTTCATACATGATAACTTATTATATCACAAATTTCTTGTCCAAATTTTCAAGATTATCAAAGTCTACATCAATAATGAGGTTAGTTGTCAATATTTTATTTTACTTTGGGGAATCTAGTGTATGAGCTTGCACCACAAGTTCAAAAGGGCTAGGTGCATCTCTAATGGTCAGTTTTTGAAGGGGCGTTAAGCATTCACCTATCAACTATAGAGCTTGTTCTAAGGCTTCAAGGGATCCTTCCTTTGGTTGTAGATACCATTCAAGAGTTCCTTTCCCATACCCTACCTACTCACTATAGGTCCTCTCAATACTTCTAGGTTCCATATCTTCTATCAATCTATGCCTCCTCTTGTTATAAGCATATTGCCTAAGCTCTTGGTTATCAATCTACTTGTCTCTTTCCATTACACCTCACCTACACATCCCCTTATTTCTCATTGTGTTTCTCATACATGATAGGACTTTATCCTTCCATCTTTACTACTTCAAAGTCATAATCTACCATCAGCTTCTTGAGTTTGGTATTGAGTTCTTTCACAAATCCACCTCTGGGTTTATGAAAGAACTTGTACTTTGCTTCTTCAAGGTAGGAGTACATCAATAATATTAACTTAATAATGTATCTATTTAGTGCCCCTTTCTACCATTTATCTATAGATCTAGTCCAAGTGGCATCTAGCTTCTCAAACCTCTCTAGGTAAACATTCATCCACTTGAGGTGTTATTCATGACTCTAGTTTCTATGGGTTGTATAAGTATCCAGCCAATGGTATACCTTCTCTAGTAGTTTTCAAAATAAAACCTTGTATAGGGCATCATACAAGTGGTTTTGGACCCACTTCTACCATTTACAAGTCAGATACCCAGTGTAAAGTTATCTTCCACTCATTCTAGTTAGTTCTTGATGTTATTGAGGGAGATTGAAAACACCATCTTAATGCACCATTACAATAAAAAAGTTTAATAGGCCCCAAAAACAAAACCAAAATTTTATAGCAAAGTAGGCTTCTTAATCATGGGCTTAGTCATGTAATTACCTAGCTCTTTAAGTTATATTTAGGCTTATTCTAGGGGGTGTAGGCCATGAGGATTCCTATAGTGATCAACCTTTAGCACTTGACTATGCTAGCATCAATATACATAAGGAATAAACCTTATATTCTCACCTAAATCACATCAAAGAAGGGATCAAAGTTTTTGTTGGGCTATTTGTGCCATGGTGAAACTCTATTTTGTAGAGGTTTGCTTTATTACAATAATGGTTATACATTTATGGGTGCAAGTCTTGGGTTTCATGGGTTTAATGACATTAAAATGCTTAAGGGCCAACTGGGTGTCAGGTCAAGGGATTTACACATGGTCTTGAACTTAGGCATAGGTTTCATTTAGGGAGCATGGTCTTAACCATACTTAATGCATTTCATATCATGGGTACAAGGTTCATTTCTAGTTATAGGTCCACCATGAGTGAGTCAAGTTAGAAACCTATGAGAACTTATCCATACATTCAGCAAAGTAAAGCTTTAATCAAAAATAATATTAATACTTAACCATTTAATTCATTAACCATTTACATAAATAATTATTCATTAATATGTTAAACAACAATACATGCATAATCCATATAAACTAGGCATAAGCTCGACTTAAGCTACTACTAGGCTAGAGGCTCATACGTGAGCTTGGGTGCAACAAAGGGAAAATTTACAAGATTTTAGAACTATTTTTGTCTTCTAATGGTAGTTATCCAACATCAATTCACCAAATATTTTCTAATGTATTTCTCCTCTTTTCTTCAACTAAACTCAGCTTCCTTTTAGAGGCTTTGAAGTGTCCTAGGTTCATGAAGAATGGAGCATGTCGATTAGTAAGTTGACACTAGAGGTACACATCAATGTATCTCCACTATGCTTTGTCTTTAATGTCTCATCATTATACCATGTGCTTGCTTCCTAATGCTACTTGATTTAAAAGTATTTTCTTATCTTTAATGACTGGTTGTTATCTTATGTACCCTATTCCCAATTCTAATTAGAGTTGTTAGGTATTAGCTAGTTGGTGCTGCTAGAATAAAAAATAGTAATCAGCCTCCAATATTGTCTCATGCCTAGGTGTCTACCAAGTTGGGATAAATACACTACTTATCAACAAATAGGGCCCAACACTCAACCATTATATGTTGTTTGAATAAAATATTTTAACTTTTTCCAATATTAATAGCCAATCTATCACCATCCATTCAGATTTGGTTTTCTGTAATCATACTCCTATCTCTTATAGAGTGGAATGGGTCTGGGAGTTATACAAGGTAAACCATAATTAGTACATCCTCAATACTCTTCTCTTATCTCATGCTAGCACCATCCATATTATTTCTTGAGTTTTTTTACTTGGACCCTTAACCTCCTTATGTTACCAGCTAGATTGAGTGGTGAAATAAGTCCATTCTATGTACCACCACCTTCCTCTACCATTATGGTAAACACATTTCACATGTTAAGAATCACTATTAGTAATACATTCTCAAGTAATTATAGAGGGTTTCCTCATTTATTGATATTAATCCTTTGATAATAATCTATATAATATTATTACCTCACTCAAATGCCACATTAAGGTGTCAGATAGCCATACTTCTAGAGGGGCGTAGTTGTGTGCTCAACTAAATTGGCTCAAGGTTGGAAATAAATCTTCCAAAGACATTTTTAATCCCCTCAAGAATAATTAGGCTCATTATAATATCAAGGCCATCAATTTATCCCAAACTAGGATCACCTCCCTCTCAGACATCTCTTCAGCCTTCATGAATCACTACCATCTAGTGTTCTAGGCCCAAAAGGCCACTGGAGAAAGATATCAAGCATTATAAGAATGCCTTGATGTTTTTCCTTACAAATATATATATATATATATATATATATATATATATATATATATATATATATATATATATATATATATATATATATATATATATATATATATATATATATCACACTTGACCATATAAGAAATCATAGAGGCTCTCCAATGAATGAGTAATGACAAATCAATGGGCCTCGATGGCTTCCCATGTGAATTATATAAGGCTACATCAAAGTTTTTTAGGCTGGACTTGCTTCAAGTCTATAAAAAATCCTTACAAAACCATTCTTTGGGAAATTTAATTAATGAAGGTAATATTAATTTTATACCCAAAGCAGGTGATTTGAATATCGTTACTAATTGGTGGTCCATCACCTTGTTGAATGTCTCATATAAAATTCTTGCCGAAACTCTTTCCAATTGGATCTATTTTATTCTTCATTTTATTAATATAACTAAATAAACTTGTTTCATTAGAGGGAGGTATATCATTGATATTCTTATTGTCATTTGGGAAGGCATGGAATTGGTTAGAGTTTCTCATTAGTGAACCATTTTTCTTAAGCTTGACATTAAAAAATCTTATGATAGAATTGAATGGCCATTTATCATAACTATGTTTATAACTCTTGGTTTTGTCCAGTAATTTGTTTCAATAGTCCAAATTTAATTTTATATGATTTATTCTACCCCACCATTAAGGGATTAAAATTTGATAGAATTTACCTTAAACACTCCATCAAAGAAGGTTTAATTATTGCTCTAGCATTATATGTTCTCTCCATAAAAGGTTTGATTATATTCTTGCTTCTAAGGATAGGTGAGGCTTGGATCGAGGTATTTTTTTACCTCACTGCTGTTCTTAGATCATTAATGGGAATTTTTTGGATGACACATTCCTCACACTTGAAGAATAAAAATGAATCATCCTAAAAGATATGAAGTCTTTTGATATTTTTAGTTCTAGAGTAAGACTTGACATTATTTAGAATGATATGATGGGACCAAAGCTATCCCACTTTATGTTGTGGTTAGTCTATCAAGGTCTCCCAATCAGGGAGTGACTCTTGCATGAGCATTACTCCAACCAAGTATCATTTTTGCTAAAAGCCTAATTATTTAAATCACTTCTTTTGGTTCTACCCATGAGTCTAATCTACTTGTAAGTGGATTCATATCCTATCATAGAATTATCACCCTAAGCCTTTTTCTTGGAAACTTACTCTTATAGGGAACTCGACTAACTAAGAAATCTTTATTGCTTTTCTATGGAGTTTTTTTAGAGCCATTATTCTTTTTTAGTTATGTAAAGACATAAATAACATTATATTCATCAATGATGAATGTTATTATCATTTTTATATTAATGATAATGTTTATGTTATTTTATCATCTTGCATATATATTAAATCCCAAATGGACAATGTTGTGATGGAAGTCTACCACCTTTAATAGCTAATGGACCACTTCGGGAGTTTCCCCTATATTATGAGTTAAGTGCCATTAGATGAATCATCCCAAGATCTTTCACTACCACTTCCATAGAGGTGAAAAATATAGTCATGTATTTGTGGTCACTTCTACCCATACTTTCATCTATGGGTGGGTTTCACTACTACTACATGGTTAATTTGACAAAAATCCCTCTCATAGAGTATTTACTAGTAGCAATATTACTCATGTATAACCTACTAATGGTTTCACTATTGATATGTATTTAGACCCACTAGATGGTTTGGTGGCACTAGATCCTCCTATTATATATCCTTTTTCTTGGGATACTCTACCTCCCAAGGATGATCCTTAACATCCTCACTTGGGAACTATAACTTGTCAACCATGTTAAGATAAATTTTTTCCTCTGGTGAGGAGTTTGAGTCATAAATATTAATTGACTTCTTTGTTATGAAACCTTAATGTATTATTATTACTTATATAATATAATGCATCCTAAATTTGTTCAATAGTAAAACCTCCATCAAGCGAGAGTATAATAAAATCCAAAAAAATAAAGTTTTAATTATCATATATATCCTTTTGGAACTTGATGGTAGCTACAACTCGTAGGAGTAAAATTTAATTACAGAAAAACACTTGCATAACAACAGGGTTAAAAATTCTAAAAAATCACCAAAACAGGGGAGGAAGAGATGTATAACAAAACCACACTCAAATGCATATATTAATTTGATTCTAAATCTATTAAAATTTTGATTTCAATTTCTAATTAATCAAAGCTATAGATGTTAAAATTTTAATCATTTAAAAGAATTTAAATTATAAGTTTTATTCTACTATGCTTGTAATTTATTGTAATTTTATCTCTATTTAAAAATATTATATATTATGACTATTGTCACACAAATAGTTCTCTACACTCCCTCTACTATTTACTGCCCCAATTTTTCTCCTTTAGTTTCATTTATCTACAACTCAAGAAACATTTTAAACCCTTTCTATAGGTTGTTCCTATGTTCATGCATATATTACACTCTATTTTTTTCCTTTTGTACTTATCACAATTTAATGCTTAACCAATAAGGTTACAAGAATAACTTATAAATTTCTTTTATCCTTAGCTTCTTGTCATCAATTGTTGTTTGATCTAATCTAAACTTAGGTAAACTCAAAAAAATAGATTCTATCAAATTAATGTGTTTGGAAGTATATAGGTACTTACTATAGAGTGTTTTCAAAGATGTTATTCATTTATAGGTGTTTAAACTAAATTTGTATGTGGATCCTTACTTGGGTAGATAGGGTTGAGGATATAGAAATGACAGGGCACAAGGGTGAATATCATATCTACAGTATGCCAATTAATGTGTTAAAAGATGTACCTTATGTTGAATTTATTAAACTAAGATAAGCTATAAATGGAAATTACAAGTATAATAAATATATAAATGAAATAAAATAAGGTGCTTAGCTTGTTATTATGCTAATGAAGATATAGATCTAGTAGAAACTAAAATTAGGTAGGTAATATATTCTAGAACAGTCATTATATTCTAGATCTGGTGTCTTTGGGTCTCTAGACAGTAACATCAGCCATGGATGGTTATATCAACACTATTATCTGGGTTCAATGATAGCATCATGTATGTAATATCAATTGAAATAGGATGTGACTACCTAGATTCTTCTATTTTTGGATGTATCTTTGCATTTGTGCATTCATATCTGGGTCATGGAATATCACTCCTAGTGAAATGGCAAAAGTCTATCTTTTGATCTTCAATGTGACCTTGGGTGAAAATGGGTTAGTGGACACATGGTGATGAGCTAGACTATAATCATCCCACTTTCAAAGGGTACTCAATACATAACTAATACTCTAGAAGAGGGCCTCATACTTATATAGATTTCCCTTATGCGTTGGCTTGTGCGTTAATCATGCAATGTGTGTAAAATAATTACAATAATGACCTAGTTTATAACTTGGAAAATAACACCTTATGATTACTCCTTTAGTACTTCAAACCTATTTTTGGACTATTCTTTTGACTAATACTAGAATAGGGTAGAATAGGAAAGCTTTTGGTAACTTGAATACTTATTAAATATTCTTTTGGTTTGATTGTTAGGTGAGGAATGAATGAGGGTTGATATTGTATTTATACCAATCCTATGAGGAGATAACTTGCATTAAAGCACATAGGTTAACCATTTTAATATGTTTAATTTTAAAATTGTATGACTTTATGGCACTAGACACTATGTCATAAGAGGATAATAATGTTGACATTATTGTCTATCCCAAAATTTAGTGTCCAAGTAGCATGAGAGTAGGTATAGGATCATAACTTATATAGGTGTAAGTGAAGTACATTTTATGCATTCTAGTCAACATGGGATGTCTATGTCATCAATATAAGGCTATTTAGACTAAGAGATAAACCATGGGGTAAAAGATAGAGCAGATGTGAGGCTTACAAAAGTAAGGCATGTGTATAACTAAGAGGAACAACCTAGGTTTGATTTTTTCAAGTGTATAAGACTAAGGTGCTATATAATCACAAAATATCATCTACATTCCCCCCTTTGATCTATCAATGAAATTTTTAGTTTAAAGGAAAGGAATAATTACTTGGATGTGTGTGAAGACTTTATCTTTGCTTGAATTGCATTTGAGTGATTGCCTAGAATTTAATTTGAGTGTTTTGATGTTTATTGACTTATAACCAATAACATGTTATAGTTTAAAATCAATGCATATAATCTAGGTTAAAATTAATTGAAATATTTTTAAATTGAATGAACAAGGTTTAGGAGTACATATGTGTTTGATGTAACCACCATTCCTATTATTAAGTTGTTTTTTTTTAAAATGTGTGTCACTTTAAGGCTCTAAAACTGAGATTAGGATGAATATAGATAAATATTTAATGAGTATATATCCAAGGATATAGAGAGAGAGATTAAAAGGAACATGCCCCCAAATTTAGATCAAAAATGAGTTACCACTTGGCTATTGAGATTAGCTTAATTGTGTAACCCAAATATATTTATAACCTGGTGAGTTTGGATGATCAAGTCCAAACTAAAAACATGGCAAGATTGAGTGATTTAATCACCTCAACTATACGAAAAGCTAAACCAACTACTATAGTACATAGGTTTGACAAATTTTTTAAAAGTCTATGGAGTATCAATATGTGTAAATGGTTTTGGAATCTAAAATTGATTTGAATTTTTCAATAATAGGCACTATTACATAATATATGCATCTTAGATATATATCATGTTGAAACTATATATAAAAATGGTGCCATGTATATAATTCTGACACAATTATGAATCTAAATCATATAAATATGTGCTTTGGCCAATTCAAATAATTGTGTAAGTGAAAATTAGATGCTTCCAAAGCATGCCCCACTTATAGATGGAGAAATTTGAAACTAGTATAAGTATCAATATGGAGGAAATGTTTCCAAAACATGCTCACATTATAAATTAGATATGTTGAATACTGAATAGGTGAGGAGAATATGCTTCCAAAGCATTCCCACACTAAATGTATGAATTTATATAAGTACCATACTAAATTAATATGGATAACATGCTTCCAAATCATACCCCCACTATAATTTGGAAACTATGAATGTGTAGAATCCATGTCCATATGACATGCCCCCACTAAATATGTAAATTGGTATAAGTATCAAATATTGAATAAATATGAAGAAAATGATTTGAAATCATGCCCCCACTATAATCTAAAAACTATGATTGTGTGGAATCTGTCCATATGACATGCCCCCACTGAATCTATAAACTATGAATTTATGAAAGCCATGACCATATGGCATACCTTCACTAGCTCTAAAAACTATTTAAAGTGTGGATAAAATGCTTACAAATCCTGCTTCCACTAATATGACACCACCAACCCTATTTTAAGGTTAGTGAAAAATAGTACCTAGAAGTTAGCTCACCTCAAAAGAGTAAGAAAAACCTATAATATAAAAGGAACATGTCTAGGTAAATGGATCATTGAAGTGCATATAACTAATTTTATCACATGTAAACTTAATATGCATGATAAATATCATTCCATCATCTATATAATAAAAATAAAATCATAACAAGCAAATAAGCACATACACAAGAGCACTCAAAAGCAAGTCAAAAGGCGATGGTCCAAGGAGACTACAAACTAGGGGCATGTTCAAATGCCATAAAATCAAATTAAAATAACTATTCTCACTTTTATTTTCACTATTTGAGGATATTCCAAAGCTCTCCTCATCTAAGTGTCACAATGTAAACACCTTTAGGCTTGTGAGTAGCCTAAGGATGAGGTGAATCTCTAGATAGGGCTAGTTCCCTTGATGTACCACTTTGGATTACAATTACACCTAAACTTTGGGGGTTGAAAAAGGAGGATATAAATAAAATAAAACTATTCTAATGAGGGTGATACACCAAATAGCGTGATGACTTCCAACCAATATCATGTCACATATGAGAATAAAGGACAAACTAAACATACACTTCTTTAATCTATGCCTTCTCACATCAATGTTACATTACAAGGTTATGGATGAATACCTTAGGCTATGAGGACTAGAAAAAGGGCCTTGAATGGAAATAGTGAATATAATAACTCACTCAAACTTGGACATCTCCTAGAACACTTCACATGACCTACAAGAAGAGGCTGGAAATAGGAGAAAAAATGAAACAACATGCTAAAGAATCTATAGTTTTCACTAAGAAAGATTCATCATCCAATTAAACACACTATAAATAGTCATGAAAGAGGTAAAAATCAGTAGTCTTATTGATTTAATGGTATGCATTTTATTAGGGCTTATCCATACTTAGGTAGAGCATAAAGTACAATGGCTAAAAATGGCTAGTTCTTATAGAGCTCGAGAGAGAGAGAGAGAGAGAAAAGAAGATATAAGTCCAAGGGTCATAAGGACAATTGTGAAGCTATTAAAAAGGAGTTACTTATTCATGATAAGAGGATATGGGACAAACCATGCAAGTTAAGGAATCCCAAGTGGCAATTCAGGGTATAAACTCATGGAAAGTGGCATGAAACTCCTTGTGTTGGCTAAAAAACATTTCCTTCATGATTGGCCCTATTTAAACACCTAAAAATAACTAGGAAAAGGTATTATATTTTTAATTAAGGTTAATTCAATCATACATGCCTCTCCATGAATTGGTTGTAGGTCTAGTCATCTATAATTATCTAGAAAAGAGCCATCATCATCTATTTACCAAAGAACTCTTCCTTCATGCACCCTACACACATGCATTATATAAATACATTAATTTATAATTAAAATCCATTGGAGGTAGTGTATTAAAACTTTAAATATATTAAATTTACTTATAATAATCAAGAGTGATTTAAAATCACCCCACTTGAAGCTTTCCACTCTTCTCACTAGCTTATCTAATATACCAGTTTTGACTAGCTAAAATGAGAGCTATTTTTCAAACCCTTATAAGTTTATTAAAGTAATTAAATTACCATAGGTATTTATTAAAAATATATATCTTCCTCCCAAAGTTGTCTTCATCCTCATAATCCTTATATAAACTGAAAAACATAAATAATGGTAAAAAATAGCATGTTTGTCACTCCATTCATGTAGGTTCATATATCCAAAAATAATTGGAGGGATAATAAGTTAGTCCCATACATATTAAAATAGGTTTCATGTTCGAAATATTACATTAGGTGAGCTATAAAACTCCATTTCTCCATACTAGTTCTGGCTGAGGGTTTGCAAGGGTTTTATACATGTTTGGTCTCTTAAGGTTCATTCATAAGAACTATACATCCAAATTTAAAATAAATTACAAAAAATTGGCCTTAAATACCACTAATAACCTCCAAAAACTCATTTTTATTCCATGAAAAGTCTTATTAAACATCTGAGCTTCCAAACTTCTCCTATCGAGCTCTTTTCCTCAATTTTTGTAGGCCTAGTATTGTTTCTAAGCCAAAATGGCTTCCTGATGGATTTATTTTCCTTATAATAGATTTAAAAATTCATATAAGACCTAAAAAACACTCTCTAATCTATTATAAGTCTTGGTTAAGGGTAAAAATGAAAATGACCTATCATTTGAAGACTAGGCCTAACCATGTCAAGTAGGCTTGAGTTGTCTTTGAGGCCCAAAATGAGTTCTTGGTGGTTTCCATGATTTTTGATAACTCAAAAACATCTAATGATATCCCATATATATTATAAAATTCATTATAATTCCATACCAAGGTTTCAAGTGAGAGCAACCCTCCATTTGGCCTCTAGGCCTAATATTGGTCTTATAGGTTTGAATGCAAATTTTTTAGTTTGGGATACCTTTTTCATATCCATCCTTTCTTTAAAAGTTATTAATGTTTTATTAGGTTATTTATATCTCTCCACACCATCTTTAAGTGTCTATATATTTCCCAATCCATTCTTTCATCACTTTTTTCAAAACTACCAGGGCTTGTGTTCAAGGGGAGTGCTCTCTATCTAAGACAAAATAAAGGGCACTCCCCTATTTTCCCAAATAAATGTGACTAATTTATATTAAAAATCAAATATATTTATATGTACTATAAAAAAATGATATATTTTTTAGATCATATGACGTACTAACTCTTCAAGAAACCAAATAGATTCCTAGAGAAGGAAAACTGTGCAGGTATCTGAGAGTGGACGGTGCCTTATATTTTGATTTCCTTTCTTTGATATATGATTATCATGAAGGTTATATGAGATAATTTTTATCATTACATAATTTATTTCATTCTCTCTTACCACTTCAATCTTCCATACACCCATCCATACATTGAACCTCTCAAGATTGAGTTTTGTCATGATTGTATGTCCCTGCCTAACTGTACTCTTATAGGTTTATTTATGTTTCAAGTTAGAAAATCAAAGTGAAAATACCTCTTAAGAGTTCCTTTAAGTCATATTTAAATTTTTTATACAATTTTTTTCATCTTCATTCCATCATCTTATCAAGAACACACTCCTTTCCACTCACCACCTGTTGATTGAGACTCCTTATAATATGACCCTGTTGTAGGTGTTATTTGCCTCTTAAGACTTGGGTATGATTTTTTAAAACCTACCCTAATCCGAATTTCATCATAAAAATACACATTTTAACTTTCACTTCTTCATTTGTCCTAAAACACTACTTTAGGCCTCAAAATTGGGTCACTACTTAGACTGGGGTATTATGCCCCTTTAGACTCTACCTTTAGGTGTCATTAGCTTTGACTGAGATGGTCATGGTATGAGAGGAATTATTTAAACCTATTTCAGGTTACATAATAAATTAGACCTATTCAATCTTATTTTTAACACATCAACCACCAAATAACTATCTCCCTTTAGCTCACTATTCATGGATTCAAACACTTAGTTGTAAGTGTTTTTTTTTAGGTGGAGAGACCCCTATAGGCAGTAATTGGGGTTCAAAACATTATGCATCAACACAAAATTGATGATATTTATGTTTCCTAGTGTGTTTCTCACATACCATGGTCATTCAAAACATGTAATTATTCTTTTTTATCACTTTAAAGCACTAAGGTCATTTTGAAATTCCAAGCCTATAAAAATTAGTGATTGGAAACAATGTTTTTCTAAGAAAATTTAGACCTATCAATTACCACTCTCCCCTAACCCTTTGTCTTTCAAACTCTGCCAAGTCATTCTTTATGATAGAGGATACAATTCAAAGCCATTATAATTCCCCAATAGCTCATGTATCCATTTCATATGATATTATAAAAACCATCATGAACCTTTATTTTCTCTTTTTAGGGATTTGGTCTCAAAACTCAATCATTTGCCATTATAGGTGGATTTCACCTTTTTTTTCCATTCTTAGCCCTTCAAAAAGGTCAGTCATGATTTATTGTCATTTTTGGACCTCAAAAATGGTTTTATCATCAATTCCAACACTTCAAAATGATTACCTTTCTCTTTGTCAAGGTTTCCTGTAGGTGCATATTCTACTGTGTAGGCAACAAAGTGAAATTATGGATAGTGAGCATGTAAATTGGACTTAAATGGGTTGAGTATCCATATTAAAAAATTAAAATACATTACTCACATATCAAATAACTTAAAAACACCATTAAAACTCCTATTCCAGCATGAAATCTTCTTAAGAAGCTCTTGTAGATGCACATTAATGGCTATCTAATTATGTTTTCCTGCATATGACTATAATTCCATGAAGAGATACCTTAGGAAAGGAGAATAATATGTAAATGGAATAATTATATCATTTGAAATATTTTAAAGGTCCTCTCAAAACCCCTTGAAACCATGAACAAACATGAAACTCCTAGAAATAGTGAAAAATGCCTACAACCTAGAAAGGTGCTCCCTCCTGCAACCTAAGGTGATTCTCATGTCAAAAATTCATGAAACTTGAAAAAAATAATGGGAATAATTTTATGAGGATGTAAAAATCATCTATAATCAAACTTATTAATTGGTTTGTATGTAATTTCTCAAACCAAGGCAAAACCCATAGGGTGCATGAAATATCATGTATAAAAGTATAGTCAACTTCATGAGGATGGTTCATGAAGCACAAACCATCATTATTTAGAATAATTATACTTAAATGAATTTATATAATTTTAATTTAACCTCCCCAAGGGATTTGAGATGAAACCTCTTGAGTTTTCTGTAATAAGCACAAACTTGAAGGTCACTTATACTTGTGAAGAAGACTGAAAAAGAAGTAGAATGGTTTTGGTCCAAAAATGTCACTTCTAAAGCACTTAAAACTTATAACTAAGATTTTATATTCTTAATATACATATAATTATACTTTCCTATGAATCACACTTCCCAAGGAGTTGTACAAGTACCAAACTTCTTTTCTTCAAGGAAACTACCCTTTTTCTGAGGAACCTACCACTTTTCAATTGGTTTAAATTACTTAAGAACTATTAGGACACATAAGATGTGAAATCATCTTTTGGTACCCTTACACTTCCTAATAAATGCATACAATTCATTAAATGCACCTTTTTGACATCAAAATTACCCAAAATGACTAAAGGGACTAAAATAACTAAAGACCAAGGCTAATAAAACATTAAATGACATCAATTATCCTATGAAACACCTTGTGACATCTATATTATACCCATATAACACCTAAAAGTCAAGTTTTTATTTGTGGTTGCCATAATTTGACCTAAAAGTCAAACTTGGTCAACAAATTGGTGACTCATAGGGGTAGTATGTCTGTTATAATAACTAGACTAGTAGCCTTATCAATCTATTGTAATTAGGAGTCAACTGAAGTTTGATACAAAAAGGAAGGATTTAACCATTAACCATAATATTTTATAAATACAAGACCAATGACTACCTCAACCACACAAAACAAATGACACACACAAAGCAAAAGCAAACACACATGTGTTTTATGAGCACTTATGGAACACACACATCAAAATAAACAAACTAACTCAAACACTAACTAAAATGAGATGAGAACTCCTTCCTAGATCAAAAGGGAAATTTGAAACTCTTCTTGCTTCAAAACAAGAAGGATTTAGTGAGACATGTAGCCTTTAGTCCTTTAGCATTGATGCCTCCAGCTTTTTATTGATGTTTCCCAACTTCATTGGCATGATGTTCATTAAAAACTAGGTAGATTCAAATAGGCTGGCTATATAAATGAACTCTTTTTTCATCCAAACAACCTCATCCCTCTCATGTGGATCTTTAATTACAACCTCTTTATTTAATTTCATAGGGCTCTCAATAAGATTGGGTTTCTTCTCAACTACATGTTCTTCTAGCTCATCAAGGAGCTTTGAATACTCTATCCAATATTTATCATTGTCCTCCATGGTAGATTATTCCTTCACCTTTTCATGTAATTTCCTCAAATTGGTAAATCTCTTCAAGCTCTTGAAATATTTTCATTTGTAGTTGTCAATCATCTTTGTCCTCTTCATCCTCTAAAACCACTACCTCTTCAATCTTCTCTTCTTGATGTATGATGTCATCAAATTGGTGTTATTCAATCTCCAATGCATTTTATGGTGATTCAAGATAAGGCTGAGGTATTGGGTAATCTTCAAGAAAAAACTCTTGTACATTGGTCTCAAGATAATTTTATAGGGCTACAACATCTTTGGGAAAGACTTTAAATTATTCTCTATTTATGATATCACATTCATCTTCATATTGGAGGTGATCATCCATAACCTTTTGATCAGATGTAGATTCTTTTTCAAGGGCTTCAATATCTTCCATCTCTTTTTCCATAATGGTGATGCCAAGACAAGGCATCTTGAATTCATGTGACCTAGCCCAATGAGGCTTCCAAGGAGGTATGTCATCTTCAATCAAGAGTTATTTTTCTTTATCAACTAGCTACTCCTATTTAGGTTCCCATACCATAGGTCCATCAAGGAACAGGGTGATGGGGTTATGGTAAGATAAAATAGTTGGTGGAGGTAGCATATAGAACTCAAAATTAGAATGAGAGTGAAATATAGGGGGTTGGTTTGGAAGTTCTTGAGGAAGGGGAGATAGACCTTGGGTTAAAACCACTTGATTTTCTTCATTCCACTTGATAAACACTTCATTCACTTTTGATTTAGCTTGAGGACTCTCCTGAGTAAGGGTGGATGGGATGTGTTTAGTCATATTATCTTTGTTTGATTCTAAACATTTCATCACTCCTTGACTTAGTAGCTTCATCTTTGACTCTAACTCTTCAATTTGCTTGGTTATATTCTCTTGGAAATGTCTTTCTTTAAATTTATATGCATCATCATGAGGATGAGGAATACAAGGGAATTTATATGGAGGACAAGAGGTTTTTTTAGGAAGGGTAGGAGGAACTTGCAAAGGGTCAACTTAATTCATAACCTCACACTCCTTATCAACCAAACTTCTATCTTCTTTCTTTCCCCATGATTCCACTATCTTACTCCATCTTAGGATGTTAGGATTAGAAGTATCTTTTTGAAGTGGTGGGGATGCAATGTTAGAAGGAAATGAGGTATTTCATTCCAATTTTTTTCTACTAATATGGAATTTTGTATTTTCTTTTTGGATAACTCAATTTGTCTATCAAGGTTTTCTTTAAACACAAGGCTAGTCTTTCAAACTCTCTTCCATTTGATTTGGAAAAGGATGACTTTGGAAATTTTGATTAGGCTTATGAGTAGGGGTCAAATATGGCTGGTAGAAAACTTGGGGAAGTATATATGAAGGTTGATATACTTGGTAAGGTTACCTCTCATTTATTCATACCTTATCCTCCAAAGATTCCATCAAACCACTGACATCTAGCATCTCATTTGTAAGCCTTCACCAATTAGCACTTTCAATAGGTGCCCACTCTCTTTTGACCAAATATAAGGCATCTCTAACCTTGTGAATGAAATTTATAGGAACTTGCTAACCACATCCTCTTAGAGTATCAAGTTCCAACATATACCTCTCATATCCCAAAAGTTTTTTCTTGAAGGTGGAAATGGATGGGGTTGAGGAGTGGCTAGTTTGACTAGGAGAAGCAAGATATTGAGAAGGTTGTCTATAGGACTAATAGAAATCATTACAAGGCTAGATATAGTACTAATAAGGATCATGATCAGGTTTTAAAGGGTCATTAAAATAATTTTAATAATTACACTAAGTTTGATTAAGAACTTACTCTTATTGATAGGGAATGATACAAGCTGGTAATGTCTCACCAACTTGTAAAGAACAAAACTCAACACCAAAGTCAACCATGAAACTGCATTGAAAACAAGAACAAAAAAGAAAATTTGGGATGCTTTACCAGTTGATATATCTTTAGAATCACCATTTATGCTTGAATAGATGCCTCCAAAGGCTTATTATTGAGAGATAACACCAAAAATCTCTTAACTTATTAGACAAAGAGTCCCACTAGCCATGCCAAAAATTGTTGTCACTTAGATTTTCACCCTTTCAAGAGATGAAAAATCTCTCCTCATCCAAGTGACACAATGGAAACACATATAGTCTTTTGGGTAGCCTAAGGATGAGGTGAATCTCTAGATAGGGATAGCTCCCGTGATGTATCACTTTGGATTACAACTACACCTAAACTTTGGGGGTTGAAAAGGGAGAGAGATAACTAAAAGAAAACTATTCTAATGGGGAAGATACACCAAATAACATGATGAATTCCAACCAATATAATGTTACACATGAGAACAAAGGATAAACTAAACATACACTTCTTTAATCTATGCCTTATCACATTAATGTTACATTATGAGGTTATGGATGAATGCCTTAGGCTAGGATTAATATATAAGGGGCATTGAATGACACTAGTGAATAGACTAACTCACTAAAACTTGGACATATCCTAGAACACTTCACATGCCCTGCAAGGATAAGTTGATGATGGACATAGTCATTGAAGTCTAAAGAATTTTCATTAATGTCAAAGGTAGCATGTGTTATCATGCATTAATAACAAAGGTGTTGAGTTGAATAGACTTGTGTGTGTAATTTAAATGAATCTATGCACATGGTTATCTTGATGAGATATGGATAACCACATAGGATGATGTTATTAACACCTAAACATATGGTAGTATCTAAAGGAAATGATCACACTATGATAATCAGTTTTGTGTCTATTATGTGTGGTCTAAGTTCTATGTCATAAGGATGAATAGAGCAAAAGTTAAAAATGCATCAGGTTGTTTATATACTTAGTTGATTTTGTACCTTTGTATTTTTTGAGGGAATTCTTTCAAAAATATTGGTAAATAAAATTCTCTCAGACAAATAACCCACATAAAATAAGGGAATTCTTTCAGGAAAATGTTAAAGGCAATTTTTTGGAAAATTGGCTAAGTCTTTGTCAAACAAATTGTCAAAAACAAAGTTTTTGAAGGAAATGAGTGCCACTTATAATTGTTTTAGATAAAGTGTCTTAGATAATTCTTTCAAAAAAATTATCTTGAACAAAAATTTTGAAGGGCACTTTGCATAAAGTCTGAAGGGCAAGTGGACCATTTAAAAGTTTTGAAGGGCAAGTGGACTGTTCAAAATTTTTGAAGGGATATTTTTAAAATGTTGAAGGATAAGTGGACCATTCAAAACTTTAGAAGGGATCATTTTAATAAACCTAAAAGTTATGTGGACCATTGCCAAAGTTTCAAAGGGTATGTGTACTACATAGAAGTTCTGAAATATATGAGTGAAGAAATGAAGGGAATTTTAAAAGTATCAAAAGGCACTTAGACATTTTGTCAAGGAAATTTTCTAAAATGGCACTTTGACAAAAATCCCATGAAAGTTGTCTTTAAGAGTACCTTGACAAAAAGTTTGCAACAATCTGTCTAAAGGATAGCTCAAATGAAGAAAGGACATTTACAAAGTTTTTGAAGGACATTTGTAATGTTTTGAAAGATAGTTTACAAAATCCTGAAGGGTAGTTATATTAAATAGAAATGACACTTGAAAGTGCTGAAGGACAATTGCAGAGGACACAAAGCTATAAGGCTTCCATGACAAACTCCTGAAAGGCATATAGAAAAAGATAAAGATCAACCATGTCTAAATATAATAGAAAGGAGTGAAAATGAACTAATCATATAGGATATATCAAGATTCAAGAAATATATCGATGGGTAATAAAATAGAGATCAATGGTTTTATTTCAAAATTAAAAATAATGCATATAAAAGATCTAATGGTTCAAGATAGATAGTGAATTGTGCCAAAGACAAGATGAACAATCCTCATTTAAATACATGAATAGATAAATGGTTAGCTGAAATGGTTTACATAGAGCCTAAGATTTATTTATCTAACCAAATCAATCATTGATTAAGGAAATGGCATAGCAATAACTTGAATCTAGTATTTTCCAAACATAGTAAAGAGGCCTAAACATTGTAGTGTGTTTCATGAACTAAGACGCAGGAAAGTGTATATGTCAAAGTCACATTGAATGAGAACTAGTAAAGGGGAGTTTAAGTGTGAATGAAATTAAATATGTGAAACCCTAGGCTCATTGTATATACCTATATGACATATTAAACATTGTTATGTGCTTTTTGTTGATACTATTATCATAAATAAAAAAGGTGATATCAGAGCAAATTGAAGTGGGTCAACTTGAGATGTATGTAGACACTGAGTGAAAGTCAAAGGCATAGAGATTGAGTAGAGAGGAAGAAAAGGCACATAGAGAATGAGTAGAGAGTGAGTAGTTACAAACTAGACTTGTAACAAAGAAACTGAATTAGATGCATTTATGAATCTATCTTGTACACTGGAGTTGTAGATCCATAGTTATGATTTGTTGGTGCCATTAAAAAAACTAAGTTGGTGCTTATCTAGGGGATTGGTTTCTCCTAAGGATAGGGGTCCTTAAATGTAACCAGTGTGGTATTACCAGTGAGGTGTTTTAATTGTGAGGCTAGATTAAAATAGTATACTCTAGAAACTATTCTCATCGTAGTTTTTCCCTTTGGTTTTTCCATGTATAAATCTATTATAATATGATTTTGTTTGTGTGTGTGTGATATTTACATCTATTATTTAATATGCATATGAATTTGTATCTCTTCTAAATGTTTAAATCAACTAGTTTTAGCTAATCTACTAATTCACCCCCTTCTCAGTAGATATTTATGTTTAAAAATTGGTATTAGAGCATAGGGTTCCTTAGGAATAATCTTAATCATTTTAGGTAGATCATGGTTAGTGAAAACAATGTCTAGTCAATAAGGATCCTCCTCAAACAAATAACCTCTCTTTGATGGATCTAACTATGCTTTTTTGAGCATAAGAATGGAAGCATATTTGTCCTATTTAGGGTTTGATGTATGGATGTCTATGATAAATAGATATATGTCTCCTATTGTATTTATTACTGATCAAGCTGCCAAGAAGGCATATGAGAATAAAACCAAGGTAGAGAATGATATTCTTTTTGGACTGTTAAGCTCAGAGTTTGTCAAAGTTATGCACTGTCAGAGTGCAAAGGACATCTAAAACAAGTTAGAAGGCATATATGAAGGAGATGAAAAATTAAAACAAGCCAAGATACAAACACACAAAGAGTATTTTGAGAGTCTTAATATTAATTAAGAGGAAAAGATTGTAAACTACCTCCTTAGGGTAGATGAGATAGTAAATGCTATTAGAGGACTTGGAGAAAAAATAGAAGAGTTAACTATTGTCAAGAAAGTTTTGAGATCCCTACTATCAATATATGACTCTAAAATATCTACAATTGAAGAAGTAAGAAATTTGGACAAGCTCACAGTGGACAAACTACATGGAACATTCACATCCTATGAGATGAGAATGGGAGAGACTGACATGTTTAAAAGAGAAGTTGCATTCAAAGTAGTAAAGTAGGTAAAATAAGAAATATCCATGTATAAATTTGAGGAGATTTATGGAGAAGAAGCTAACATTGTTAAAAAACTAAAGATAGGATTAGGAAAATACAAAGGCAAGCTACTGTTCAAATTCTTCAACTATGGTAAGGTAGGACACTTTGTTTCCAAATGTCCCTCTAATAAAAAGGATGATTTTGAGAAAGTAGAGAGCAAAAAAAAGGTGAAACCTTGCTATGCAAAAAGTAATAACTTCTTTAAGAGTAAGAAAGGTTAATATAGAAAAGAAGATAGTGACTCAGTGAAGGGTACTGATAGTAATAGTTCAGATGATGATCATGACTATGCTTTTATAGAAAAGGGAAAAGAATTCATTTTCATGGAAGAATAATCCATTCCCATAAATAAAGAATATGATGAAGATGAAGATTAGGATGAATAAGAGGAAGGTGAAATTGATCTAGAAGGTGAAATAGTTTATGCTCTAGAAGAGATTGAGAAACTAAGAAAAGAGAACTCAAAATAGAAGAATCTTGGGTAGAAGGAACTTGAAAAATCTAATTAAATGATAGTGACTCTAAAAACTCAGCTTGAGGAGGATAAAATAATAGAAGAAGTAGTTAAGATGGAACTACAAACAAAATCCAAATAATGCATGAAGCTTGAGGAAGAAATAGTAGATTTGAGAAAAGAACTTGAGAAGGAAAAAATTCAAATAGACAAAAGTCTAAAGTTGATAAAAATATCATACATTATTAATGAATCAATTAGTGATCAAAAGCCTTAAAATGAAAAATTTGGTCTTGGATATGAGAAAGGAAATGGTTTATAAACTAGTATGTCGACCAACCTATATGATAATTTCAAGATAGGAGGAGTAGAAGTAAAGAAAGACAAGGTCAACAAGGACACTATGAATGATCCAAACAAAGATAAAGTGAGGAGAATAAATTTTGTAAAAAGGTCTGAAATCAAATATGTAGAATGATATACTTAAGTGATAGACTTGAAGACTCAAAGGTGTATAACAGTTAATTATACTATACCAAAGAATGTTATGAGCTGGTATTATTCATCCTTTTATGGTTATTATTATAGTTATAATCAATTTGTTCATAGGGTCATTGAATTTAGAGTTATTCTTACTATAAGAATTAATTTTGTAAGTAGAAACTCATTTGCTCCTCTGCTAGATTCAAGTTTTATGTGCTACAATTACAATAATTTTAGTCACATAGATAAGCATTGTGAGACCAACTTTACAACATCAAAAGGATAAAATGTAAATAAATGAAAGTCTCTTAATAATAAAAAAGGTTCACAAATCACTGATAAAGAAAATAAAAGGACATATGAGAGACCCAAGAAAATGTGGAAAGTGAAAAATCAATCCTTGATTGCTCAAACGACACTCCACACTAAAGAACAAAACTTGTGGGTGATATAAAGTGGGTACTCAAAGCACATGAGTGGTGAAAAGAGTAAATTCACCAAGTTGAGCAAGTGCAAGGAAGGAACTATCAGCTTAGGAGACAACACATTAGTAAAAATAAAATGCAAAGAAACCCTACACATAGATGGTAAGATTCCTACACATGATGTTCTTTATGTCAATGAACTAAAGCATAATCTACTAAGTGTCAACCAAATGTCTGACAATGGATATAAGGTCATATTTTATGCTTAAGGCTATAATCTAAAGAGATCTATCAAAATAGTTACAAAAGGAAAAAGGACCGATAATAATATATATAATCTTATTGAGGTAAACAATAATAGTTGCCTCATAGGAAAGGTTGATGAAAGTTGGTTGTCACATAGGAGAATGGGACATGTCAATTTTGATAATCTAGTCAAACTAAGATTGAATAAGTGTGTAAGACATATGCCCTAGATAACCAAACCCATAGATATTATATGTAGATAATGTCAATTAGGCAAGAAAACAAGGGTCGAGTTTCAAACAAATGAATATGCGACTATAAAACCTCTACATACTAATATTTTTGTCCTACCAAGACAAAAGGATCAAAAGGAGTTCATTACTTCATGTTATTTGTATATGATTAATCAAGAATGACATGGGTAAACGTTTTGAAGGACAAATCTCAAGCCTTTGATAGATTTAAGATCTTTAGAGCCATGGTTGAAAATGAAATGGGAAGAAAGATAAAATGTTTGAGATCTAATAAAGGTGGAGAATTCACCTCCAATGAGTCCATATAATATTGTGAGAAGCATGGGATTAAAAGGCACTACTCTATTTTAAGAACTCCATAGAAAAATGGAGTTGTTGAGAGAAAGAATAAGACTATTAAGGACATGGACAAAATAATGTTGAAAGAGGCTAAACTATTTGATGGATATTAGAGAGAAGTAGTCCAAATAGTAGTATACATCCTAAATAGAATTCAACTAAGGGTGAAAAGTGATAAAATGACATATGAAATATGGTATGGAAATATTACATCAGTTAATTACTTTAGAGTGTTTGGAAGAAAATGCTACTTCAAAATAAAGGAGGACAAACTAGGTAGCTTTGAGTCAAGATGTGATAAGGAAATTTTTCTTGGTTACTCCACTCAGAGTAAATCCTATGTATGTTACAATAAGAGGCTACATAAAATAGTTTAAATAATCAATGTCAAGGTTGAATAAGGATTTAAACATGTTGATCCTAATGAGGAGATTAAAATTGAAGAATTAAAAGGAGCAAAAAATGAGGAAGATAGTGAAGAGGAGTAAGAAAAGACTAAAAAGGCACCCCCAAAGTTTGTTTAAAAGGATCATCCTAAGGAGCAAATAATTGGAAAAAAATGAAGGAGTTTAAACCAAGAGAAGATTTAGAATTAATAAGAATAAAGTAAGTTTTGATCTATTTTTATAAATTGAACCTAAGACCTTTAGTGAAGCTAGCAAGGATGAAAACTGGTTAAAAGCCATAGAAGAAGAACCGAGTCAAATAAAAAAGAAAAAAAACCTAGGAATTAGTTTTTAGACCCTCAAATAAGAATGTGATAGGAACTAAATGGGTTTATAGAAACAAACTCAATGAATATGGACCTATCATAAGAAACAAATCAAGATTGGTGTGCAGGGGATATGCACAAGTAGAAGGCATATAATTTGAAGATACATTGGCTACAGTGGCAAGATTGGAAGCTATAACAATGTTTTTGGAATTATCTATTCATAAGAAGTTTAAATTATATCAAATAAATATAAATTCAGCCTTCTTGAATGGAAACTTAAAAGAGGAAGTCTACATTGAAAAACCAAAAGGTTTTCAGCTAGTGGATGAAGAAGATTTTGTGTGCAAATTGATGAAGGCATTGTATGGTCTAAAAAAGGCACCTAGAGAATGATATTCAAGATTGGATAAATACCTACAACAAGAAGGTTTTATAAAAGGATGTAAAAATATAAATTTGTACTTTAAATCATAAGTTAATCATATGTTGATTATTGTTGTCTATGTCAATGATATCATCTTTGGAGGTGGAAATAGTCGTATGTGCAAAGAATTTACCACACAAATGCAAAGTGAATTTGAAATGTATATGCTAGGATAACTTTCTTTATTTCTTAGTCTATAAATTGCATAAACCAATGAAGGAATATTCATATCTCAAACCAAGTATGCAAAGGAGATGCTCAAGAAATTTAGAATGGAAGATAGCAAACCGATTAGTGTTCCCACAATAACTAGATGCAAGATGAGTAAAGATGAGTCCCTTGATATGAATAATATTATGTACATATAAATGATAGGTAGCCTATTAAACCTAACTACATCAAGACTAAACATAATTAAAGCTATGTGCATGGTTGCAAGATTTCAAGTAGCTCCCAAGGAATCACATGTCAATGTTGTCAAAAGAATATTCACATACATCAAGAGTACAATTGACTATGGTCTATGGTACCTTACAATTGAAGATATCACTTTGATTACATATGAAAATGTTGATTGGGTAGGAAGTGTGGATAATAGGAGAAGAATTAGTGGTGGGTCATTCTTCCTTGGGAATAGACTTATGTCATTGTTGAGCAAAAAACAAGATTTGGTTATGCTTTCTACATTAGAATCAGAGTATGTAGCAGTAGCAGCATGTTGCACCCAAGTATTATGGATGAAGAAAACTCTTAAAGACATCAAGGTAGAATACCAAGAACCTATTTCTATATTTTATGATAACTCAAGTGCCATAAACATATCTAAGAATCTAGTGATACATTACAAAACTAAGCATATATCCATCAAATATCATTTTTTGAAAAAAAGGTTACAGATCAAGAGGTCAAAATTGAGTATGTGCCAACAAAGGACCAAATTGAAAATATATTTAGCAAGCCTCCTCCCAAGGAGAAATTTGAGTATCTAAGAGAGAAGTTGGGAGTAGTGGCTCCCACACCACATCACTAGCTTTTAGTGATAGAGCATGAATCTAGGGGGAGTATTGAAGGAACATTATTAACTCATGGATTAAGAGAAAAGGTAGTTTAGTGAGAAAGTTGTAGTCCCTTTGCTATGTTACAACAAAGGAGGTGACAAAGGTGTGTTATCTCTAGATAATTATGCCTATCTATATAGAGATATGTTGATTATTGATTTATCTCCTAGACCAATGCTATATAAAGTATCATTTGGAGAATCATGGAGCCAGGGGAGCTAATGTACCATTACCTAAGGGGGAGTTCCTCACAAAGCATTCTAGCCTATTAGACCCAAGGATAAAAAAACAAATATACCAAGAAAAGAATAGGTTACTGACATATTATGGTAGAGAATCTTTGTCATTAATGTTAAAGGGGGAAAAAGTAGAATGAATATGTAGGAGTTAAGTCATTTTGATGATGAGTTGCCATCAGTGACAAAGGTGGAGAGTATTGGACATACTCATTAAAGTCTAAAGATTGTCATTGATGTCAAAGCTAGCATGTGTTATCATGAATTAATGATAAAGGTGTTGAGTTAAATAGAATTGTGTGTTTACTTTGAATGCCTTTGCTCACATAGTTATCTTGAAAATATATGGCTAAGCACATAGGATGATGTTATCAACACCTGGACCTGTGGCAGCATCTAAAGGAAATGATCACACTATGATAGTAGGGTTTGTGTCTATTCTTTGTGATCTAAGTTCTATGTCATAAGGATGAATATATAAAATGTTACAAATGCATAAGGTTGTTTCCATACTTAGATTATTTTTCACCTTTGTATTTTTTGAGGGAATTATTTTGAAAATATTGGTAAAGATAATTCTCTCAGACAAATAGCCTAGAATAAATAAGGGAATTCTTTTAGGAAAATGTTAAAGGCATTTTTTTAGAAAATTGGCTCAATATTTGTCAGAGAAATCATTTGCAACAAAGTTTCCAAAGGAAATGAGTGCCACTTGGAATTCTTTCATAGAAAGTGTCTAGGATAATTCTTTCAAAAAAAAATTCTTGAACAAAAATTTTGAAGGGCACTTTGTAGAAAGTCTGAAGGGAAAGTGGACCATTAAAAAGTTCCAAAGGGATATTTTATAAATTCTAAAGGGAAAGTGCATTGTTTGAATGTTTTAAGGGATATTTTCAAATTTTCAAAGGATAAGTGGACCATTCAAAAAAATTGAAGGGATAAAAAACCAAAAGGGTATGTGGATCGTTGCCAAATTTCTAAATGGTATGTGTTTTACACAAAAGTTTTGAAATATATGAGTGAAGAAATGAAAGACATTTTTAAATTTATGAAAGGCACTTAGACATTTTGTTAGGGAAATAATACTAAAGGTCACTTTAACAAAAATCCCACAAAAATTGTCCTAAAGAGCAACTTGATATAAATCCAACAATAATTTATTTGAATGAAAAAAGGACATTTGCAAAGTTTTCAAAGGACATTTTCAAAGTTATAAAAGATAGTTTAAAAAATATTGAAGGGTAGTTATATTGAAGATAAAGGAAACTTGAAAGTGTTGAAGGATAATTGTAGAGGACACAAGGCCAGAAGGCTTCCATGATAAACTCTCGAATGGCATATAGATAAAGATCGAGCATGTCTAAAGACAATCAAAAGGAGTGAAAATGAACCAATCATATAGGAGATATCAAGATGCGAGAAAGAGATTGATAGATAATGTAAGAGAGATTGATGGTTACGTTTCAAAAGTAAAAATAGTGAATACAAAAGATCTGATGGTTTAAGATAGATAGTGAATGGTGATAAAGACAAAATGAACAATCCCCATTTAAAGACATGACCAGATAAATGGTTAGCTTAAAATGTCTACATAGAGCCCAAGATTGATCGATCTAATTGATAAATCATCGATTAAGGAAGCAGTGCAATAATGACCTGAATCTAGTGTTTGGCAAACATAGTAAAGAGACCTAAACATTGTAGTGTGTTGTATGAACTGAGACATGAGAAAGCATATATGTCAAAGTCACATTGAATGAGAACTAGTAAAGGGGAGTTAAAGTGTGAACATAATTAAAGATTTGAAACCCTGGACTCATTTTCTATACATATATGACATATTTAACATTGTAATGTGATTTTTTTTGTTGTTATTATCATAACTAAAAAGGGTGCTATCAAATCAACTCGAAGTGGGTCAACTCAGGATGTATTCAGACATAAAGTGAAATTTAAAGGAATAGAGATTGAGTAGAGAGGAAGAAAAGGCACATAGATAATGTGAAAATATTGAGTAGAGAGGAAAAAAAGGCACATAAAGAATGAGTAGAGAGAGAGAGAGAGTAGTTAAAGACTAGACTTATAACAAATAAATTGAACTAGATTCATTTGTGAATCTATCTTGTACACTAGAATTATAGCTCCATATTTTTGATTGGTTGGTGCCATCAGACCAATTGAGATGGTGCTCAGTTAGGGGATTGGTGTATCCTAAGGGTAGGTTTCCTTAAATGTAACCAGTGTGGTTTTGCTAGTGAGGTATTTTAACTATGAGGATAGATTAGAATAGTAGATTCCAGTAGCTATTCTTATCATGGTTTTTCCCTTTAGGTTTTCACATATAAATTTGGTGTAGTGTGATTTTGTGTGTGTGTGTGTGTGATATTTTCATCTATTATTTAATATTCATATGAATTTTTATCTCCTCTAAAATTTTAAATCAACTAGTTTTAGATGATCTACTAATTCAACCCCCATCTTAGTAGATAGTTGTGTTCAACAGTTGTAAATAGGTGAGAGAATAAAACAACATGCTAAGGAATCCATAGTTTTCACTAAGAAAGATTCATAATCCAATTTAAAAAACTATGAATAGTCATAAAAGAGGTAAAAATCATTAGTATTATTGATCAAATGGTACTCATTTTATTAGGGATTCACCATGCTTAGGTGCAACATAAAGTACAATGGCCAAAATGGCTAGTTCTTATAAAACTTGAGAGAGAGAGAGAAGTCCAAGGGCCAAAAGGACACTTGTAAAGATGATATAAAGAGTTACTTATGAATGAGAAGAGTATATTGGTCTAACCATGCAAGGTAAGGAATCCCAAGTGTCAATTCAAGGCATAAACTTCATGAAAAGTGGCATGAAACTCCTTATGTTGGCTAAAAAAATGTAACTTCATGATTGGCCCTATTTGAGTGCCTCAAAAAAAATAGTACCAGGTATAATGGTTTTAATTAATGTTGATTCATTTATACATCCCTCTCCATTCATTAGTTACAGGTTTGTTCATCTAGAATTATCTAGAAAGGAGCCATCATCATCTATAGTCTAGAAAACTCTTCCTTCATGTACCCTACACACTTGGCTTCTAAAAATACATCAATTTCTCATTAAAATACATGTGGTGTAATTTATTATACCTTTAAATACCCTAAATATCCTTATAAGCATCAATAATGCTTTAAAATCACCCCACTTGAAGCTTTCCACCCTTCTCACTAGCTTGTCCAATATACCAATTTTGACTAGCTAAAATGAGAGCTATATTTCAAACCCTTGGAAGTTTCTTTAAGGAATTAAATTATAATATATATTTATTAGAAGTCCATATATTCCTCATAATTTTTTTTCATCCTTAAACTCTTTATATAACCTACAAAACACAAAAAATGGTCAAAAATATCTTATTTCTCACCCCATTCATATAATTTTGTATATCCAAGAAGCATGGGAGGGATATTTAGTGAGTAATATACAAATTTAAATAGTTTTTATGTTCCAACTATTTAATTATGTTATCTATCCAACTCCATTTCTCCAACTTTGTCTTGGTTGAGGGTTTGCAAGGATTTTAAGCCTGTTTGACCTCTTAAGGTTCATTCATAAAAAATACATGTCCAAATTTAAAATAAATTCCAAAAAATGTCCTTTAATACCCATAATAATCTCCCCAAACTCCTTTGGCTTCCATGCAAAGTCTTATATAATATGTGAGCTTCTAAACTTCTCCTATTGAGCTCTTTTCCTCAATTCCTATAGGTCTAATGTTGTTTCTAAGCCGAAATGGCTTCCTCAAAGGTTTATTTTCCTTATAAAATATTTAAAAATTATTATATGACCTAAAAAACACTCTCCAATCCATTATAAATATTTGTTAAGGGTAAAAAAGAAAATGACCTATCATTTGAAGACTAGGCCTAACCATGTCAAGTAGGCTTGAGTTGTCCTTGAGGCCAAAAATGAGTTCTTGGTGATTTACATAAATTATACATTATAAAATTGATTATATTTCCCTACCAAAGTTTTAAGTGAGAGCATCCCTCCATTTGGCCTCTAGGCCTAATATTAGTCTTATAGGTTTGACTATAAATTTGGTAGTTTTGGATACCCTATCTAGATAAATCATTTATTTCAAGGTTATTAATGTTTTATTATATTATTTCAATCTCTTTAAACTCTCATCAAGTGTCTATATAGGTCCCAACACATTTTTTTCATCACTTTCTTCAAAACTACTAGGGCTTGTGTTCAAGGGGAGTGATCTCTATTTGAGACAAAATAGAGGGCACTCCGATATTTTAATAGAAAAATATGACTAATATATAGGAATATAAAATCCATTTATATTAAATATACAAAAAATTATCTCTTTTTTAGATCATATGACCTTCTAACTCTTCAAGAAACCAAACAGATTCCTAGAGAAGGAAAATTGTGCATGGTTCTAAGAGTAGACTATGCCTTCTATTTTGAGATCCTTTATTTGATATATTATTATAATAAAGGTTATATGAGATAATTTTTATCATGAGGTAAATTATCTCATTATATCTTACCACTTCAATCTTCCATACACCCATCCATACATTGAACCTCTCAAGACTAAGTTTTGTCATGACCTTATGTCCTTGCCTAATTGTACTCCTGTAGGTTTATTTATGTTAAAAGCTTGAAAATAAAATTCCACATACCTATTTAGATTTATTTTAATTCATAATTGAATTATTTATTAAAAAAAATTCATCTTCATCCCATCTTCTCATCAATAACACACTCCTTTCCACTCACTACCTGTTGATTGAGACTCCTTGTAATCTAACCCTACTGTAGGTTTTTTTTTCCTCTTGAGACTTGGGTATGATGTTTGATAACCTACCCCAATCCAAATTTGGTCAAAAAAATACTATTTTGAACATGAACTTACTCATTTGTCCTGAAACACTACTTTAGGCCTCAAAATTGGGTTACTAGTTAGACTGAGGTGCTCTACCCCTTTAAACTTTGGTTGTAGGTGTTATTATCTTTAACTAAGATGGTCATGGTATGAGAGGACTTATTTAAACCTCCTTAAGTTTACAAAATTAACTATAAATATTTAATCTTGTTTTGAACATATCAACCACCAAGTAATTATCTCCCTTTAGCTCATTGTTCATGAAGTCAAACACATGGTTGTAAGTGTTTGTTTTCAGGTGGAAAGACCCATCTATGTACTAATTAAGGTTCAATACATTATGAATCAGCCTAAAATTGATGATATTTATGTTTCCTATTATGTTCTTCACATACCAAGGTCATTTGAAACATTCAATTATGCTTTGTTAGCACCTTAAAGCACTAAGGTCATTTTCAAATTCTAAGCCTGTAGAAATTACTGCCTAAAAATAGTGTTTTCATGAGAAAATTTAGACCTATCAATTAACACTCTCCCCTAACCCTTTGTCCTTCAAACTAATCTAATTAATTCTTTACTCTAGAGGATACAAGTCCAAGCCATTATAATTCCCTGATATCTCATGTATCCATGTCATGTAAAATTTTCAAAACCTTCATGGACCTCTATTTTCCCTTTTTAGGGATTTGGTCTCAACACTTAGTCATTTGCCATTGGAGGTGGATTTAAAATTTGTTTTCCAATATTATAACTTAAAAATGGTTATTCATGTTTTTTCCTCATGTTAGGACCTCAAACATGGTTTTATCATCAATTCCAACACTTCAAAATAATTACCTTGCTCTTTGTTAGGGTTTGCTTTAGGTGCATATTATATTGTGTAGGCAAAAAAAGTAATTATGGATAGTGAACATGGAAATTGGACTTTAATTGGTTTATTATCCATCTTAAAACATTAAAATTCATTCCTCATAAATTAAAAAAAAACTTAAAAACACCGTTAAAACTCTTGTTCCAACATGAAATCATCTCAATAAGATCTTGTAGATGCACATTAATTGCTTCTTGATTGTGTTTTATTTCATATGATTATGATTTCATGAAGAGATACCTTGGGAAAGGAGAATAATATGTGAAGGAAATAATGAGATCATTGGAAACATGTGAAATTTCTTATCACAACCCCATAAAACCATGAACAAACATGAAACTCCTAAAAATAGTGAAAACTACCTACAACTTAGAAAGGTGCTCCCTCTTATAACCTAAGGTGATTAGCATGTAAAAACTTCATGAAAATTGAAACCAAGCATGGGAATAATTTTAGGAGGAGGTCAACATCATATACAATCAAACTCAACAATTGGTTTGTAAGGAATTTCTCAAATCAAAGAAAACCCCATTAGGTGAATGAAATAGTAAGTAGAAAATTATAGTCAACTTCATGAGGATGGTTCATGAAGAACAAGCCACCATTATCCAAAATCATTAGATTTAAATGGTATCTGAGTTTACTTTAACCTCCCTAAGGGGTTGGAGATAAAATATTTTGAGCTATCTCTACTAAGCACAACCCTAAAGGTTACTTTTGCTTGTCAAGAAGACTAAAAAGGGAGCAAAATAATTTTGGGCTAAAAATGGCACTTACAAAGAAATTAAAATGTGTAACTTAGGTTTTGGAAGCTAGAGAGACATACAATGATACTTTCCCATATGTCACACTTCCCAAGGAGTTGTATAAGTACCAAACTTCTTTTTTTCTTCAAGGAAACTACCCATTTTCTAGGGAACCTACCACTTTTTAGTTGGTTTCAATTAATTAAGAACTATTATGATACATGGGATGTGAAATAATATTTTGGGACCCTCACACTTCTCAATAGATATGTTTAAGTCATTAAATGCACCATTTTTGACCTCAAAATGACCTAAAATAACTAAATACCAAGGCTAGTAGAACATTAAATGACATAAATTAGCCTATAAAACACCTTTTGACATCTATATTAGACCCATATAACACCTAAAAGTCAAGTTTTTACCTAGGGGTGCCACAATTTGACCTAAAAGTCAAATTTGGTCAATAATAACTTAGTCAAATGTTTGTAAAGCAAGGAATGACATATTCAAATGTACATATAATAAGAAATTAAATAATCAAATGTCTAATAATGCAAAAATAGGCATAGGGGCCATATGCAATAAATCATATTCAAATTCTCAAATAAATAAGACAATAATAAGGAAAAACACTCAAGTATGTGTATAAAGGAAAAGCATAAGCAACTAGAATAAACATGTCATATTTTCCCATTGATACAATGTATTATAAAAAAATGTAAAGTACATATTATATACACATAATATTTTTAAACTTTATCTATTACCAATGATCTCTTTATTATAGGAACCCATCGAGTCTCAATATCTTTGAGTGCATGCCTTAAAGGGTGCATCAAGAAAGGGGTGGGTAGACCATTGGTGTTTCTCAAGATTTTTTCCCCTATACCACCAATTACAACCAACACAAATCCCTCATATACATTTACCTAAGCTTTAACACCTCCTTTATATGCTCCTTTAAGTAATTCACCATCTCAAATAGGCCCTACCTAAGTGAAACCTCTTTTTAACATATTGAAAACACCTTCAAATGGGTCAACCCTATTATGGTAATTGGCATGTTAGAGAACTAATCTAGCCCAATCAACTTAGTTTGAGACCTAACTGATCTATTTCGTAACCAACTAGGTTTATTGGGCTAATTGTGTTAGCAAAAATTCTAGAAAGAGGGTTAGATCTAGCTATATGAACGCATCTTTCACCTCATTTATAAAAGCCATTATCATTCATTATTACTTCTTTATCTACTTATCTACCATTCTACTTGAGGAGTCATTACTTAAGGTTTTATACTTTCTTTGGAGAATAACCTTGTCTTGTGGGAAAAGTCTTTTGGATTCATATGATAAGCATTATATCCTAGAGCTGACCTATCTTTGTTATCCTTATGAACCAAAATAACCTCTTGCAAAGAAACATTTTCTAAGGGACATATTGAGGGTTGATGGGTTCATATTCAAGTTAAATACTCCTAGCTCTTACTCCTCTTTTATTAATAGACAAATTAGCATGTGTATTAGCTTATGAATGTATTTATCTCTATATGCTTAGGATTACCTTTACATTGACTTGAGTAGAGTTCTTATTTTCATGTTTATTATTTATGTTTATTATCCCCCATTTGTGCCACTAGTTTTGGTGACCACTAGATTAGATTTACTTTGATTTATTACAAACCATAGGACCAGGTATGGCTATTTTGTGGTATAACTTGACTAGAGGCTTTTGAATCCTCTCTAGTGATATTGTATGGTAAGATATCCTTTAGTTAGGTCTAGTGGATCTATATCGGTCATGACCTTGATTGTCTAAATATACCAACAAGTGTAATGTCTAGTTTGATTTATCTTCTTCAAGCTAGGATTCATGTATAGATCAAATTCACTTTCCATTATACACATTCTAGTGAACCTAACATGAACTGACCCTTACAAGTTTTCTTTTACAATTTCATTTTTTTAATTTCTTATTTATTTCATTTTGATATCAATGTATTGAATCTATAAAATTATGTGTTGGTTTAACATAGTCAATTTGATCAACTCTATTTGGATTTATGTGGGTCATCTTCAACTACATACAAATAGATCAATCTGATTGACTCAATTTTATTTTTACACGTACGAGTTTTTAGACTCAGTTGACCCAAAAAACTCTTTTATCAAGTTAAAAATCTTCATCTAGATGACATAGTATAAAAATAGTAGTTCATCATTATTAAATCATCGAGTTCATTCTAACCAATTTAGTCATTTATTTTCTTCATTTTAGTCTTATTTTTCATATTTTTTAGTTCTATAAAATTATTATCCTATAGTAAACTAAGTTGACTAGATCAACTTATTTTTGCAATTATTTCTTGCCTAGAAGACTCACTCAACTTGTTTGAATATGTTTCTTTGACCTTTTATTCAATATACATAATCAACCAAGTCAATTCTATTTTGTATTATTTTCATAATCAATCAACCTAATCAACTTGGTACTCTTCAAGAAAAAGTAATTAACTCGCATTATTAATAATTAATTCATCTTTCATTTTATTGCTTGATTTATTTAATTAGAACACATAGTCTAACTAGAAATGTTTAATTTATAAATTTATTCATATTGATTTTTATTTTATTCACACACTTCCAAATCACAAAATATCAAAAAACATTAAATAATTCTACCCAAGGTCTATCTACTTGGATTTTATCACCAAAGGTTTAAACTAATTTAGTTTTATGGCTGAGTATAAATACATGATTGATGTTATATGTTAAAAAATCTCCCGACACCCTTATCATTGTGGGATTATGAAGTGATAGGTTAGGTCTAAATACCAAGCTAGTACCATCACCCACATAGATCTTTTTCAATTGTAACTACCTGAAACCAACTTTATTTTACCTCTTTCTAGTTCCTTTCTAAAGCCAAATGCCCTATCACATTTATTTTTAAATTTATAATTTAAAACATTTAGGAATGACCTCATAGAATATCATATCTATTTTCATCATTTATACTTGATATTTATCAATTGTATGTTGTATTTTAAAACTTATACTAGCCAACATTAGTACAAGGTTTATGATGTGTGTTGTAACTATATCAACTAGGTCAACCTAGTTTCCTATGTATTTATTTCAATTTCTCTACTAATTAACACTAGACCATCCAGAGTCATAACTATTAAACCTTATATTTACATTTAGAACATTGTTGACCTACTCAAATATGTCTCCTATAGTTTTTATTTCTAAAGAACATAGTCATTCTATTCAACCCAATCTCTCATAGGCTAGTCTTTTTACACTTATACAAAATATAATCATTCTATTTGACCCAATATCTGATAGATTGGTTCTTTTACCCTCTTATAGGACATGATCATCCTATTCAACCCATTATCTTATATGATACCTATTATGTTTACCTTCAACACATAGTCAACCTATCTGATTTTTTATCTTACATAATTTTTTAGTTTAATCATCTACACAACATAGTCAACCTATTAGATTGTCTCTTATAGCCTATCTTACTTATTTTCTTATATAATAATGTCAACTAGTTTGACCCAGTATCATACAAGTTTATCCTCATTTTTAAAAAGTGTTTAGCTTCCTTCCCTTATCATGGATTTTTTATTTGATTATAATGCATACTTAAATCAGAAAAACATGATGATTTTAAATAATCCCAATAGACTTCCTAAATCACACTTCATGGCACCTAACATGGATCAAATCAATATCCATATTTCTACCCAGACTACCAACTATGGAATTCTTCTTTATCCTTCCATAGTAATCAACCCCTTGTTTTTGATATAATGTGAACATGACCTTTATTAAATAATTTAAATGATCATATTCATCAATGAAAATCCTCAACATAGAGGTAAGGATCCTATAGTCATTTATAACATCATGATGGGACCTCATTTTAGAGAAACCCATTCACCTTCACCTATATTTTCCATAGGATTTTGAGTAAGTCATTTTTTTCATCTACACCTTTCCCCTCTATCATGTCTCCTTCTCACATTATGACATCATAATCTATGTCTTATTTTACCTCCATGCCAAGTATTTACATAAATATGGTAGGTTCAACCTTTAGTGGGGTTCTTAAAAAATACCCACATACATACCTATGTTACTAGTTCATCTCATGATACTAATGCTTCTTATGCTACTAGTGTTATTAATGTGGGTCATATACACATCCCAAGATAAAATGAAGTAGCCAATAACATTTTAGGATCTCAATAGAATTAAAATCTACTCTAGGTCATGAGTTGTAGGTATGGGTCAAACAACTTGATGGTAGAGTACTAGGTTAAATATGTAAGTTGTTAATCAAGTGTGCTTATAGTGAAATGAGTCCTATTAAAGAAATTAAAACCTAGTTGTGTTGAATGTATTAATGGAAACTATTCTAAAGTGGGTAGATCTTAGTCAAATAAAATTGAAAAGTAGGGAAGGCTAGAGTAGAAAATAAGGATCTATGGTTTCAAGGGATCACTTCTTAGGTTGGTTGCTTTGTGTACAAGTGTTTCTAAAACTAATGATTGTAGTTATTTCACACTTAGATATGAATTAGGTAGTCTAGGATGAAATGGTATAGGAACTTTAGGGGATTCACCTGAAGGTTTCTCCTTTTATAGTAGCTATTACACACCCTCACCCAAGAGATTATGGTTCAAACTAGAAAGTTATCTTGGGTAGCTATGGCTCACACTGAAAAGAGTATATAAAAATTAAACACTCTTACACACTTGTAAAATTAAGATAGTTAACCATTTTCTTAAAATCAATAATACTTGATAACTATTTAATATTTTTTACACATCTAAAATTATCAAATAACAATGATAACAAAAAGAGTTATCTATAGCTTTTGTACACTTAACATTATTAAATTAAGACAACAAAAGGAAATAAAACTTAATCGCATAGAAATGGAAAGAAAACACATCCACACAATTAATTAAAAATCAAAATGGATTCTTCCTATATTGATAAATTCCTAAACCTTTTGAAATGAGGGATAACATGTATAAATAGATTTGGGGAGGGGATACCTCATCCTCTAAGTTCGTGCAAACTCAAAGTTACATCTAGTAATTAGAACTTTAGTTATAATTTTAACACTAAAAATACATGTATAATTATAATTAATTACAATTGTGTCTAGAAAATAAGTTTGCCTGCATAATGTCATGTAACATGTGCATACTTTTAGATTGCTCAGGCTAAATTTTACATTCATATGTAAAGTTTAAGTAAAATATAATTAAATTTCTTAATCATATATGAAAAATTTCATCAAAATTAACCTTCAATAATTAAGGCTTATTTACACTCAGTGATTACAAGGTTATGCTTGTCATCATGAAATGCACTGAAGTGGTAGGCAATACTAAAATGGTATTTAGAACTAAGCTAGTGGATGGAAATAAAGTGTTATATAGATTATTTGATTTATTCCTAGCCTCTAGTTCCTAAAAATACTTAAATTTGACATCATGCTAGTATTTTATGATGTCCATGTTCAAAAGTGGGGGTCAATGTACCCTACTTGTCTACCTAGTATTTTATGATGTCCATGTTCAAAAGTGGGGGTCAATGTACCCTACTTGTTTACTCCATTAGGAATGCATATTCATTTTTATTTCCCTTAAAGTTGATCTAGAAGATATCCACTTATATGACTTTATTTCATTACAAAATTCAACTTAGCTTCAATATCCTCTAATTTTAATCCTTAAATATTTATCTTAAATTTGGATGAGGCTTGTTAGATAAGCTGGTCAAAATAAGCTCTGCTTATTAGTTTACCTATAGAGTCCCTTTCCTGTGAGACCTTAAACTCCTCTAAAATTTATAAAATAAGGATCTCATGTTATGCATATTTGGTAATTATTTCTTCTATAACTATCACTAATTCCCTTATATCTTATGTTTGGATGAAAACTAGGTTGAGGGCATTTCAAGCTTCCAATGGTGTCATTAAATTGATATGGATATATATCTTATTTATTGTGTAGAGAATAAAGAATTTTAATTTACTCTAATCTTAATTTAAATAATTAAACAATTTAGTTGATTCAATGATTCAAGGGGATAATTATTCCATCATTTAAGTAATGGCATGTAACATTTTGTAATATCTTGAAGTTGCACTTTACACATCTATTTTAATTTACATGGGAACATGGATGCTTTATTATTGTTCCCTAACCTTCTCTAACTCTTGTTCTAGCTCTCTCCTTTCTTTTTATGTACTTTCATAGATCTCAAGATAATCATCCTTTTGTGTCTCAAAATAGGATCTAAAATCCTCATTATAGGGAGACTACCTCAATCTCCTTTTCTTCCTCTTTAATAGGGAGAAAATGTCTTGTATCTCCTCTAGAATCATCCCCCTTCTAGCATCATCTTCAATCTTTCTTTTCTTCACCCTCTGGATACTCCTTGTGTGTTTGTAATAAAATGAGCTTAATATGGGTAGCTTATTGATAGTGAGGTTTTCCCTTTGAGAGGCTTGAGATTAAAAAATATCCCATTTCAAGATCACCGATTGGATTGAGTTAGATGGTTGAGTGTCCTAGGCTATAGTCTCAACCAACAAATCCCTTGAAGATTATTTTAAGGCATTTGCATGTAGTTGGAATATAAGGGAAGGCAAAATTATCTTAGATAAATCCACACCACCATACTAGGGTAATGGGTGGAATATATACACTTGCTTCTTCTTCCCATCCTTATTTCATTATACTGCAATTGTAGTTTGGGAAGAACTGGAAGAAGGCATTAGCAAGCCTAACTGATTGGATGACACATGTAGTTTTAGACTTTCCAATGCTCCCATGTCTTTCTTAGATTATAAATTTTTAATCTTAGGGGATTATAAGGTATTTTTTGAGGTAAATACAATATAAGTGGGAATAATGATGCTGAGGACACAATTTAAATACTATAAACTATTGAGGATGTGGAGATAACAAGAGTAGAGGAAACATCTTCTACTTTCATAAAAACTAGGGATGGTTGGACATTAGGATAAGAGGAGATAAATTCTACCTTAGGTATAAATAGGGAAGGGGAAACACTAAGACTAAGATAAATGGGATCAAAAAAAAAAATAGACATAGGGAAGACAAATGATACAACTAGAATTATAGAAACTAAAAGAACTGTGCCTTTATTTTGGTGTCTTAGAGGCTTAATTATTTTAATATTTATAAATCCTCCTATTAATTATTTGAATCACCTCCTATATATTTTTTCTTCTACTCTGATGGTCCTTAAGTGGATGTTGCTTCAATATTTTGATTCATTGGGGGGATCTAAGCTCTTGAATCCCTCTTATAGTAAATAGTCACCTTTTTTGATATGGGGGAAACCTCCTAAGTGGGGGAAGTTAATAATTCCACACTTTAATTATATTGAGATAAAGTAGAAACAATATTAGCATGGCCTTATATGTCTAAATATTTAATACAAATTGGCTCATCTTTAACTCTCCCAAGTGAAGTTGAAATGCTAGGAGCTTCAGCCACCCCAAGCTCTTAATTTATAGTTTTCATTACCATGGGTAATGTATATGAAGGTTACAATATTATATTGATGATTAATAAGGACTATTAATCTATAAATCTATATCAACCAATCCACTTGAGGGTGGGATATTTATATGTGCATCTGTAATCAAATTTGAGGGCTCTACTTAGATGGTTTTCAAGAGTTTCACAACTAATATAGTCATTTGTGCCCTATCCAAGATGAGGGAATCACTCTTGGTATTAATAAAAAAATCATGGTCATAAGGCTCACAATGGTATGAAATACCAAGGCCTTGAATATGCTTTTTAAATCTACCATGAGGGTCCTAGTCTCTATGTGGTAGTGTGGCTAATGAATAGTATTCTCTAAATCTACCAACCTCCTAAAAGTTTTTACCATTGAAATAACACATCATACCAATATATATATATTAGATCCATGGAATTAAATATTTTTTTATTCTTCAAACCTTCATCAATTCCCAATAATATCTCCTACTCTACTAATTTATCTAGTATATGCTTAGGGAGATGAAAGGGTGTAACGTTGTGGCTAGAAACCTGATTGTTGGAAGCACAATAAATGAGTGGGTTTGGTTGGATTAGTTTTTAAAAACTTTATTTAACATGTAATTTAACATTCCTTGAACCATCAAATCAATACAATGATATAGTAATTCATAAAGATCAATTACATAAGCATAACACAAGAAAACACACATATGAGTGGGAAAACCTCAAGGGGAAGAAAACCCACTATGATACCTAAAAATGGATTACATTATTATAAAATAAAATATCAAATTATTTTTATGACCAACTCAAATTGGAGCACCAACCCAATACAATCAAGCACCCACCTGACTAGGCTTTACCAAGTACATGCTTGTAAGGAAGTACTAACTCCCTAAGTGACTCAGTACTAACTCAACCACCTCATAAGTTTTTGGTCAACACACCTAAGACCTCCTTATACTCTTCCAAACAACATTTTATTTTCTTTAATTTATTACATCCAAATAGGCCTAAACTTCCTTGTATATATACAAGTTTCATGATCATGCACTACTGAGTCAACCACATATCTTCAACCTCTTAGGTCTACCATATAATAGGTATTATAAAATGTTTTAGGAATGATTAAAATGATATTTAGAACCCTTTTTTTCTAAAATAACTCAATTATACCTCATTTCTCTTTTAGGCCTCAAGGAGACCTAATTGCATTAGGAATGTCCTCTTAATGCCAAATATTGATCTTATTGGGTCTAAATGGATTTATCCAATTGAAAAACATTCAATAAATTATTCAATGACATCTATCTACCTCCTCCATTATTTTTTAGACCTATAGTATTCACTCATATCATGAAATTTCTTTTAGGACACAATATCATATTAGGCATGTGTACCTCAAAAGTATGTCTAGAAAAAAATAAGCTTAAATACACTTAAACTATTGAAATATAAAAAAAAAGACATGTAGATATATTCTCCATGACCTCAATGTCATCACCAAATTATTGTAACACTTTCACTCAAGATATAAAGGCTTAAGAACATCTCTATGACTTACTCACTCAGAACTGCCAATTTACCTCAAAGACCAAACATGGTGACTTAGACATCCAACACCTATGTAGACACTTTTTGTATGCAATAAAAATTGTATGATACACATGAATAAATAATATATAAAATAAGATATATCACACATACACTTTTGATTGGGGCACACACTTGTTAAGTGGGAGGATGACCAATATGAGGATCTGCTAGACCCATTTAGGGGATCACTTGTATCATTTGTCACAACACATCATACTAGGAAGGGTTATAAAGCCTATAGTATAACATAATATCATAACCCTAAAAGATTCCTTTGGTTTCTATATTAATTTTATGATAATAAATAATAAATTAAACTAATCTAATAACAAGAAAAATAAACTAATATAGTGCTCACCAAAGCTTATGGCACAAAGTAACGGGTTAGATGAAAAGTAATCAAATACATATATATGGAAATTAAAATAAAGTAAGTATGAGTAACACCCTAATAAATGGAATATGAAGAGTAATATTATTTGAGCCAACACTTATGCTACTTTTATCTACTAAAAGAGAGGAGAACAAAGTTAGAATATACTTACCTGAATGTCAACCCATCGTGACTCAATCTCTCACTTGGCCAATGGAGTTTTGTAAGAGGTTATTATGGTTTGTAAGGATCAATTTTTTAGGCCAAATCATCCAAAACATATACATAAGATTAATATTCTCTAAATAAGAAACCTGAGCTAAGACTCCTCAAGTAGAATGGTGGAAGAGCAGATTATGAAGAAGCGCAAGTGAATAATAACTCCTAATTACCTTTATATGGAAATGACTTAAATGACCTTATATATATAGAAGTATATGACCCCAAAAATCACTCAAACATGTCAGTTGTGCTAGGTAGATCAGGTCAACCTAGCACATTATCAGGATAATGACTAAATTTTGTGTTAGGTTGGCTAGATGGAAACTAGGCCTAAATAGCTAAAGTGACCCTAGATTGTGATAGGCCAACCTAGCTTAATGAATTGGTAAAAAGGGTACTAATCAAGGGAAAAAAGGATAGAAAGAGGAAAATTCTAGATGAATGTTCAAGGAAGGAGAGATATCTTAGGGAAAGGTTTTAAGAGTTGAATGGATAAGGAATAATGTGGAAATAAGGGACAAAAATCTTGTGAAGCACCAAAGGTCTACCCACCCCTTTCTTGGTGCATCCCTTAAGGCAAGAACTTAGAGAGATTTAGTCATGATGTGTTCCAATAGGATATAAAGCATCAATAATATATAAAAGTGTGAAAATATTATGTGTATACATATGCCCCACTTGAATCTCATCACATGTCACTAAGGTGTAATAGGGGATGGTGCTTTGAGAAATAACATAAGGAAACACACAACACTAATGCTAAAAAATGTAGTATTTTACAAAGAATAAAATAACTAAAAGTAAATGATAGAAAAGGAAACTAACTCAAAAGTAAATAACTAAAAATTAAATGATGTGTACCTTGACTTACCTTTATTTTAAGATGTTTGTTAGTTGTGTTTTAGTTTTGATTGTGGAGGGTGCAGATACTATTTTGTACAAATCAAAAAATACAAAACTAAGGATAAAAAACAAATGCAAGAAAAGCCAAGATAAATGGTGTTATGTGGATAGGATATACTTGGAAATTTGGCAAGTTGGGTGATAAGTGATATGTTATACCAATTTACCAATTCAAACAAGAGTAAATCAAGTAACCAAAAATCCAAGGCTACTAAAGACCAAAAAACTCAAACAAGTAAACCTAAAGGAAGAAAAGGCAAACTCACCAAATCAAATCAAGGATACATGTAAAATAAGATGGTAAAAAGAGTATTCATAAATAAAAATGGTAAAACAACATTGATGAGTGAGCAGTAAAAATCCACTTCTCAATCATTAATGGAAAAAAGGGGATGCATAAAAGGGAAAAAAATGGTTGGGTGAGTAGTAACAATCAACATCTCACATAAAAATGGAAAAAAGGTGGGAACTTAGGTGTTTGCAATAAAAGAATATCAAAATAAAGATAAATGGGAAAAGGAAAGAAAGTAGTTTTAGTAAATATATAGAACATGATGAAAATGATCCAACATGTTATTTTACATCTAAAGATAGATAAAAATAAAATAAATTAGTGTTAGCATATTCTTAAGAAATGAAGAAAAAGGAATTTAAAGAAGAGGAAAAATAGATTTGGAATCACAATTTATCTATCATGGGGGCAAATTAAATGGGGTGGAGGGGAGAATGAAAGAAAAACCAAGATAGAGGAACTCTTTATTGAAGTCAAGACACTCAAATTTAGTTTGTCAAAACAAGAGGACTGTCGACCTTAGGGACTTTGAAGAATTTATCTTAGCTACACAAGTCTTAGGTCAATAAATGGAGTATACAGATCATCCCATGAAGGCTATATGAATGGAAATTAAGATGGACCTAACTCCCCATGATGTGTTTCCCACTCTTCAAGACCCCTTACAGAGCCATCGATCTACTGTGATGATTGGTTACTTGCATGAGAAACTAGGCAAAATTATAGATTTTTTTGAAATCCCCTATTCTAATCTACTAGCATACCACACCCCAAAGTACTTTAGCTCTATGTGAAACTGATTATGGATTTTGAGATTTGATTGGAGATAGGAGATGTGCTTGTAATCACATCTTTTGGTGTGATTAGAGTTTTAAGATTTGTATGTTTCCTTTTAGATATCATTGCCTTTTATTTTCAAATGATTAGCTTTTAAATTTTTTTTAATTTCCTCCATATAGATTTGGAAGACCAAACATGGATGCTAAAGTGGAATTTCATTTTAAAACTTTGGGACAAGGTTATTAAGAGGGAGAAAATCAAAGAGCATGGGGTCTAAGAGTCTCATAAATCTAGGTGAAATAAATGTGCTATCTTGACTTTGACCTTATTTTATCTAAATGTGGAGGTGAAAGAAAGGGGGAAATCAAGAGGAAAATGACACATGTAAAAAATTTGAATTTCTTCAAATTGTAAAAAATGTGACAAAGGTAAAAAAGGAATACAATGATATTAAAGATGTGATTCCTTATCATAAGACTGTGGGAAGTGAAGGAAAACATGCTAACATAGATTTTCTTATAGATTCCATCTAGCAAAAGAAGAAAAAGATAATATCTAATTAATAAATATCACAAATAACATGATAATAAAGGTAATTTTATGAGGAGGGTCAGGTTTTATTGATGGTCTTACCAAGCAACTCAGAAAAGGAAAACCCAAGGGGTGATAATAAGCAAAAAGTAAGGGAGCCTTTGTATAGACTACCTCACAAAGAAAGACCCAAAGGATGCCAAAATAGAATTAGCAAGTAGAAAAAGAATTAATAGGGAAAAAATGAGAAATAAAAAGAATGGTCATTTTATGAAGAGGATCGGGTTTTATCCATGGTCTTACCAAGCAATTCATAAAAGAAAATCCCAAGAGGATGCCAAAACAACATTGGCAAGCAAAAGGAGAATGAAAAGATAGGTGATGAAGACTATGGTGAATCTATAAACCAAAAGACCAAAATGGAGGACTAAATGTTTGAAAAGAAAGGAAATGAAGACTATGGTACATCAAGAAACCAAAAGACCAAAAGGGGGGACTAAAGGTTTGTAAAAAAAGGAAACTATTGCATAGGGATAGATACGTGCTTGAGTAACCTAAAAAAATGTTATAAATATAGGTAAAAAGCATGAATATAAGGAAATATACCCTAAATTAATGGATATGTCAATGATTATCACATGGGAGAGACAAGCTTATGTCTTGAAAGGTTTCTTGAAGTTGAATTAGTTTGGTAGCATGTAATGGAGAATAAGAGTGGGCATCGCAAGATGCCCAAAAGGATAATTGGATATAGGGATGGGAATCACAAGATGCCCCAAATTTTGAAAGGACATGAAGGTGGGAATAAAAATATGCCCCAAAGGTTAATGTAATGTGTGGATGGGAATTACAAGATATCCTAATAGATAAAAAGAGGAAGAAGAGATAGGAAAGGATAACAAGTAAAGAGAGCCCCATAAAATGTCTAAATGGATTTAGGTTGTCAAAGAAGATTCTAATGAGGGACATGATGCTTGAGGATAAAAATAAAATAATTCTAATAAATAATAATAATAGACAGAGATAAAGAACTAATTCAGGCATACAAATAACTAAATTAGACATATAAGGAAAGCAAAAAGCTAAATTAAAAAGCATAAAAGAAATAGAATAGTACAAGGTCAACTTGGTCAATCTAGAATAAAATACAGGGTCTCAAGATAGTACTAGGTTGACCAAGTTGACCAAACATAGTGTACAAAGGTCAAAAAAAGCACTAGGTTGACTAGGTCAACCTAATATAACAAATAGGAAAATTGTTTTGCCTATATCTTTAGTTTTACTCATCCACTTTACAAACCATAAAATGCATTGGATTCATGATGAAGTAGAGAATGCAAATAAGGAATAAATAAGTGATAAAATTATGATAAAAATAATGATAAAAAATAATAAAATAAGTGAAAGAAATCTTATAAGGGTTTGATTCATGTCAGGTTCACTGGAATGTAATGAAGGTGAAGCCAAAGTGAAGCTAATGATAAATAATAAAGGACACAAAAAAGTAAATGTGAAGACAATCCAAACATTGGTGGAACAATATTCACATCATGTTCACCAGAATGCATGTAATTGAAATTTCATAGTGTACAAGAATCAATTTTGGATTGGATAAGATAGATCATACCTACACTTTTGATTGGGGAACACACTTGTTAAGAGGGAGTATGATCAATATGAGGATCTGCTAGACCCGATTAGAGGATCATTTGTATCATCTATCACAACACATCATGCTAGATAAGGTTCTAAAGCCTACATTCTTACACAATCTCACAATAACCTTTAAAAAGTCCTATGGTTTATATATTCACTTATGATAATAAACAAGAAAGTAAACTAATCTAAAAACAAGAAAAGTAAACTAATCTAGTGCTCACCAAAGCTTGTGGCACAAATTAAGGGGTTAGATGCAAATGAATTAAATACATGTATAGTGAACTTTAAGTAAGGTAAGTATGAGTACCACCCTAATACATGGAATATGAGGAGTAATATTATTTGAGCCAACACTTATGATACTTCTATCTACTAAAAGAGAGGAGAAAAAAGCTAGAATATACTTACCTAAATGTGAACCCATCGTGACTCAATCTCTCCCTTAGCCAACTAAGCTTCACAAGATGTTGTTTTGGTTTGTAAGTGTCACTTTGTTAGGCTAAAGCATCAAAGACCTATCCACAAGACTAAGATTCTAGAAATAAGAAACCTAAGCTAAGAATCCTCAAGTAGAATAGTGGAAGAGAAGACTATGAAGAAGCATGAGAGAATAATAACTCTTGATTGACTTGATATGGAAATGACCAAAGTGACTTGTATATATAAGAGTATCTAACCCAAAAATCACTTAGACATGTTGGTTGTGCTAGGTCGATCAAGTCAACCTAGCATATTATCGGGCTAATGCCTAAGTTTGTGCTAGGTTGGCCAAATAAAAACGAGTCCTAAAGAGTTAAAGTGACCCCAAACTATGCTAGGTCTACTAGGTTGACCTAGATTATTAAATAGGTAAAAAGGGTACTAAGAAAGGGAAATAAGGATAGAAAGATTAAAATACTAGAGGAATGTGAAAGGAAGGAGAGATAACTTAGGGAAAGGTTTTAGGAGTTGAATGGATAGGGAATAATATGTAAATAAGGGATAATAATATTATGAATCACCAAAGGTATACCCACCCCTTTCTTGGTGCACCCCTTAAGGCATGCACTCAAAGAAATTGTGTAATGATGGGTTCTTGCAAGATGTAAAGCATCAATAATCAATAAAAGAGGGAAAATATTATGTGTATACACTTTTCATGACTCCCAATGTATGTAAATGGTCTTATGAGATCATAAGACCATCCTCATATAAAAACATAATATGGTCTAATGGAAAATATTGGTCTTTTAAACCAATTTATTGACCTAAAATCACATAGTCTTAACTAAACTAGATAGGTCAGCTTGTGAGCAACTTTTTCACCATATTCACTAACCTCCAAAACTTATTCAAAAATTGAACATGACTTAAAAGTCATAAATAAACTCTTCATTCACTATTTTACATCAATATGACATTCTTAGACCCTCATCACACTTGAAGGCTAGAACCTATCTATAAAACATCATGGACATGTATTATGAGTCTCTATCATATTCTCTCATTCATTTTATTTTATTTACCAATTTAACTTTTGAGAGTTACAATAACTTCTTAACAAATAATCTTATATCTATGCATTTTCTTTCTCATCTAAATAAACACCATCACCTATAGGTACCTATGAGACTTGAATACATGATTCAATAGTTTTTCTAGGCATTTGAGACCATTCTATGTTGTTTTGAACAAGATATTTCATATCGGGTCCTTATTAGGGTTTTAGGGAGGTTTAATACAAGTTTTGGTGTTAACAATTTTTCATAAAGGACTACCACTTAAATCCAAAACCATTGACTTAATATCTTATATAAGACCCTTTCCCATCTCTCCTTAACATCTCAGGTTCCCATTAATAGGTTATACATGCTAATGAATGTCTGAAAGTGCTTCTCATGGCTTGAGACCTCATTCTATCAAATTGAGAAGGCATAAAATAGTGTTTCATGAAATTGCCTTTAAAATATGACCCCAAAATTTGTGAACATGCATAAAACAACTTATATTACCTTTTTCCATGTTCACATATGCAAACTTTCCTTTAAATCTGATCTTCATACCTCATTAAGCTAGGTAAGAACTAAGAGAGGTCTAGGTGTAGGCTCAGTATAAAGGTCCTACCCCTATAGGCTCACTCTAAAACTCTCATGAATGTTTCAATTCTTTGCTCTCATGCTCAAATAGTGTTAAACTACCTTATCATGATTGTATTCATTCATTTTCATGCACATACCTCTTCATGTCATGACTAGACTCATGAATAGGCTTCTTATGTAACTTTGAAATAAAAGACTTGTACCTTCATGCAAACATAAGACATTTTTTGCCTTCAAATTATATCTTATTTTGCTTTAAATTCTCTCTTTCACTTTTTTACATGAAAACTCTATTTCATGAAAACACTCTCTCAATGCACCTTGTCACATCACTCACTACTAACTAGGCTTAGTCACCTTTGGCATCAACCTTTACAAGATACACCTTTGACATCAATGACAATGCTAAAAAATATCCCCCTTTGTCATTGATGGCAACCACTCTCAGAAACTTATCTCTATAGGAAATTTATCCCTCTTTCAACAATTTCTCCCCCTTTGACATAAATGATAAAAAGATGTATGAAACTTCTTGGATCACACCTCTTGTAACCAAAACACTCAACGTACAGTATTATGAGTTTATGAGGTACTATACAAACATGATCCCACTATCTCCATACGTAACTTCTCAGCACTACTCACTTTCACTTAGAGATAATTAACCACTTGATTATCTCCCCCTAAGAACTTAGCTTCCTTCATGACTACTAGGGGTAGGAATTACACCCAATTATGGTCTTAGGTGTTCAAATGTTGCTTTTGGAAGTGGTTTGGTCAAAATGTATGTAATCTGATATTGTGTATAAAAATATTCAATTCTGGCACTTTGTTCACTTACATTCTCTCTTAGAAAATGATACTTGATGGGAATGTGTTTAGTACTTGATGCACGATAGTGTTATTTGAGATGCTTATATCATTTGTATTATAAGAATATATAGGGCTAGGACTATCATACTCCACTTTATAATATTTTAATGTCTATCTCATCCATAGGACTTGAGTGTGACGTGATGTTGTTATAATGCACTCAACCTCACAAGTGTATAATGTCACTTATGGTTGATTCTTGATTATCCAAGAAACAAGGAACCCACCTAAGAAGAAAGTTCCTCCACTAGTACTCTTCCTATCATCTAGACTTCTAGCCTAGTCTACATCTATATAGGTTATATAATTAAACTTCTCACTCCTTGGATACCACAACCCAAACTCCATAGTCCCATTGAGATACCCAAGTATCCTTTTTACCACTTGTAGATGATTTTACTTTGGGTCTTCTTGATACCTTCCCATAAGACCTACTACTTACATGATGTCAGGTCTAGAGGTAGTAGTGTACAACAAACTTCCAATCATTGACCTGTATGATGTCTTATTGACTCTTGGAGATTCATATTCCTTGATCAACTTACACCCTATGATCATAGGTATGTTAACAACCTTGCAATCTTCCATCTCAAATTTCATTGAAATCTCTCTTATGTACTTGGATTGTAAAATGAATATACCTTTTTAGATTGAATTATTTTCACCCTAATAAATAATGATAGTTCTTCTAGTATGGACATCTCAAACTCCTTCATCACCTTTGAAAAGCCTTATTCATGTTCTCATTATTTCCACTAGAGATGGTGTCATCCACATAAACAACTAAAATCAATTGATGTCCATCTCCTATCTTTATGTATAGATTACTATCTACAACTCATATTTTGAATCCTTGGTCCAATAGATATCTATCCAATATAGATTTAGACCATAAAGAGCCTTTTTCAATATAAAAACATAGTCCTTATTACTTGATAGTGAGAAACCCTCAAGTTGATTTTTGTACACCTACTCTTCTAACTTTCCATTCAAAAAGGTATATTTGACATCCATCTAGTACTCTTTGAACCCTTTGAATCACGCATATTCTATAAACAATCTAATGGATTCCAATCTTGCTACTAGAGCAAAGGTTTCCTCAAAGTCTACCCATTCTACTTGGGCATACCCCTTGCATACCAATATATCCTTGTTCCTAGTGACTTCTCCATCTTCATTTAACTTTTTCCTAAACAACCATTTAGTTTCAATGACAATCTTATCTTTAGGCATAGGAACTAGTTCCCAAGTTTCATTATTTTCTATTTGGTACAACTCCTCATTCATATGACCTATCTAAAACTTGTATTTTTTTGCTTTTACAAGGTTATTAGGTTCAATCTTAGATAGTATAAAAAAATTATCTTGATTTAGGTTACTTACCATCCTTCATTTTTGCATACCTAAATCATTGTTGCCAATGATTTATGATTTAAGATGATCTCTTTGAATATATCATGAGGGGACTTCTAAGTCTTATATTTCCTCAAATTTTTATTATTCCTCATTAATCTCTATTGTTTTCTCTTCATTATTGAAGTATAGATTCTCTGATGTATCCTTTGACTATGAGTGTGATTAATTTGTCTCATCAATATTTACATTGGGGCTTTCCACTATCTTCTATAACCTCCTCTTATATCATATATAGGATGAGCTTACTAATGAATACCCCAAGAATATACCTTCATCAGACCTAGAATCAAGCTTACCTAAGTCTTCCTCATCTCTTTTGATGAATAATTTACTTTCAAGCACTCTAAAGTGTTCCACATTAGTAGGTCTACTTTTATATAGCTCATAAGGGTTCTTGTTTTCATTAGTCTTTATCTATCCTCCATTCAATATGTAGAATGTAGTGCTCACTACCTCTCTCAAGTATCCATTATCTAACCTTGAATCATTTAGCATAGTTTTCACCATCTATTGAGCTTCCATATTCTTTATTTCCACTATCTTAGTGTGCTGAGGTGTCTTAGTTACTGAGAACTATCTCCTTATCCCATGAACCTCATAAAATTAATAAAACTCATTAGACCAAATCTCTACTCATTTATCATATCTTAGGCACATGATCTTCCCATTCTTCTCATTCTCAAAAAGAGCCTTGAATTCCTTGAACTTAGAGCTTCTGACTTTTCTTTCAAGAATGCTACCCAAGTCATTATTGTGTAGTAATCCATCAGTAACATGAAGTAACTATCTCATTGAATACATTGTATTCTTATAGTCCCACAAAGATCAGTGTGTATTAACTCCACAGGTCTTGTAGTAGAGTTCTCCTTGGACTTTAACCTTCTTCAAGTCTACTTAACATGTTGACATTCCTTGAGAAGTATGTTTTTAGGTTTGATGACTTTAGGCATGTTCTTTATAGAATTATTAGAGCTTATCTTAACCAAATTGTCAAATTTAGGAGGCTTAACCTTCTGTACCATATCCAAATCTCATTCATATTGATCATATAACATTTATCCTTCTTGATCCATTCAAGACATATAGATTGTTCTAAGTCTTCTTAGTATTGGTAATTAGCCTTTTTGATTTAGCTCTCCTTATATCACACCCTCTATCATAAAAAGTTAATTTCTATCCTTAGTTACACATTTGACTTAAAATCAGTAGGTTATTTTTCAAACCTTCCAGATATAAAAAATTATGTATCTTGGTCTTTCCATTATCCAAAATCAAGATACTCTTGTCAACTATATTGGTAGTTGGGTTATCTCCAAATCTTAATGTTACTACAACATTCTCCTTCAAAGAGATGAAATTTATCTTGTGTCTTATCATTGGACTTGAGAAACCACTATCTATAAACCATTTAATTCCTTCATCTTGAATGTGAAATGTGGTTTGAGCTAGCATATATCCTTCCTTTTTAGTCTTCTACTCCTCTTTCACCTTTTCCATAAGGTCTAACTTCTTGATCTACTTCTCAATGGTATGACTGTATACCCTTTTATCTTGGTTGACCTTCCTCATATTCTTCATTTTTTATTCCCTTTTAATGTGTCCTCTTTTATCACAATTATATGATAGTATTCTATTTATACTATTGTACTGGACATTCACCATATTCCTCCATGAGGAATTGATTATTGCATAGTGTTTACAATCTATATCTCTATGTCCATATTCATTACATGAGAAACAATAACCATTGAATGAATTTACATAACTTGTCTATTTGAGTTTGAATGATACACCTATATCATTGTTGTCTCTTAAAGGATTCAAGATATTCTTGAATTATTGATGATCAACTTGAGTCTTAGATTTGAGAGCTTCTACATATGTCTTTACTTTGTTAGTATTATTGTTGATGTTGTGGATTGCACCCTTGAAAAAAGGCTCAGCTTCTCTCTTCCACATGGCACAATGGACTTTCCTCTTGTTGTGGGCTTGGCAAAACTAAAGAAAGAATCTCTAGATAAGGGCTAGCTCCCTTTGATGCATCCTTTGGGGCCTTTAACTATTACTATTAATAGGAGGGGGTGAAAGGGAGAAGGATATGACAAAATTAGAACCTATCTAAAATGGTGATGCACCAAATTATTTCATCTACTCAACTTATATTAACACTTTAGGCTAAAAGGGAAAATAGACACTTCATCTGACAAAATACTATATTGTATGGTGCTTTAATAGGGGGTTAATGAAGATACAAAGAAAAATAACTTACAATAGGTGTTGTAGAAGCACACTATTAGATAACTATTCTTTTGTCTCTATGTTCCAACTTGGGCACTTCTTGTTAACCTATATAAAATGGTCTTGGATATACCAGATATGTTGGTGTTAACCTATGAAATAATCAAGATGAAATGAATAAACACAAAGTTGATACATAGACATATTCAAAATCATAACCAGTCAGATAGAGGTAAAACATGTTCTATTGATTCCAAGGTAAAATTGGTAGGGATTCACCTTACACAAGTGAGAGATACATTTCTCAAATAAGAGGTTACAATATATATCATTAAGAGAAAGAATTTTTTAGCACCATCAAGAATAGGTGGCCCATGTTGTATTAACCACCTGGGAAAGAGGAAACCACTCATGTTGTTTTCATATTTCCATAAATGGCTTGAAATAACCATGCTATAGACTGCTATGGGTATTGACTTTGATGCTCAAGCCATATTAAATGTTCTTGCTAAGCATGGGTCACTTTGTTTTCTAAATGACAAGGCCACTTCTCTATGGATTTTATGCAACTATCTACTTATTAATGTAAAATGAAGAAAAAAAGGCCACTCTATTAAATTATTGTACTCCCCTTGATGACCACTTGGTGGAGACTATTTCATCTACAGTAATAACTTCTCCTTCAGATGCTTACTATGCCACCTAGAATATTATATTCATTTCCACACTTAAATTTTGTCTTTTCCTAGCAACTCAACCCTCAAGGCTATCTTTCATTTCTTATTTTTGGGATCCTTTTTTGGTGGGTTGCTAAGTTTCCTTTTGGCCTTATGCCTTTGAATTAATCTGATCCCATGCTTATAAGTTCCTTCAGCCACTTATCATGAGTTCTTTCAGGCAAAATGCTAGAAAGAATTGGTTCTTTGGTTTCTCTTCAATGGCTGATGCATCCCATCAAAATTGACATATACAATCCTATCACCATTCAAAAACCAATGGCTATTTTGCTATTTTTAATTTAACGTCTACACACACATCATTATATGTTTGAACCTCCAATGGCTAGTTCACCATGTTAAAGTTGATGTGCTCAGGCCAATCATAACTTTGGTAATTCCTTTAGCCTTTTGAAAAATGAACCCTTCTAAAGGGAAGGTGATCTTTTAGAAAAGAGGAGAGGGTCCCTTTTTGATAGTTGAGAGTCCCCCACAAGGGCACCTATCCTTCATGATCCCTTATCTTCCCAATTCCTTTAGACAAAATGTCTGAAGGAATTCCTTTAGACATTTTGCCTGAAGGAAATCTTACCTTCATACCTCAACTTTCTCTTTGTTAATTTTATCAAACAAAAATTTTGAAGGAATTCATTTAGGCATTTTCTCTGAAGGAATTTACCTTTGGTTTCTTCCTTAGACTTTATTTGGACAAAAGTCTAAAGAAATCCTTTATCTTTTGCCTTATCACTTTTCCAAAGGAAAATTTCCCTTTAGGCCCTCTGCCTTGCTTCCTTCCAAATGTGCTATTTGCCCTCCACAAGGGCATCTTGGGTCCAAAGTTTCCTTTCAGAGCCTATTTGAATGATCCCATTTGTAACCTGCCTACCCTCTACAAGGGCACTTGACCTTTAGAGCTTTTGTAGAAGACTTGCATTCCTTTGAAAACTGGCCCATTCCTTTTCCAAAAGGCTTGTCCAAGGTAATTTATCAAAGCAAAATAACCCCTAGATTAAAATAAAAACCTATAAGACTTAAATCACTCAACTCTTCATAAGAATAGGGCTATTGCAAGGGAAATGGCACAATTGCAGTCAGGTGAATACACCAAAGACTAATGTCATCAGGATAGTAGGGAAAGAAGGGAGACCATTTTTTGCCTTATAGGACCAAAATGGTCAACAAATTTGGTGATTCCTAGGGGAAGCATGCCTACTATACTTAAGAAAACTAGTGTCTTACAAGTATGTTGGGCACAAATTCAGAATATAGCCTAAAAGGCTGATAACAACCTTAAAAAACCTCAGAATCAACATGAATCTTTTACCCCAAATGGTAAATAAAACACACACAAGGATAAAAAACTATAGACATGTGCAAAAGCACTTAGGGAAAATAAGGGGATAAATAGATAAAATTCTTGTGTTCATGAGTGGATTTCATCTAGTTGATCATTATTTTCATCTAGACATTTTGCGTTTAGTGGTAGAAAATATGAGTAGGTAGTTTGTTGATGTCACCATTGCCATATGTGTATGAGTTAGGGGGAGTTAATTATATGGTTGTGATCACATTATTCCTTAGTTTATATGTGTAAAGTCTCAATTTTATCAATGAAGTGTGACAAAATATATGCAAGTGAAAAGTTAGTCTCTCAGGTATTTTGACAGTATTTTCCCATACTTAGCCAAATTTGCAATGTGGTAAGAAAAGTTGAGTAGGCATTTTGATGGTGGTATATCTCACACATGTGGATGTTTTAATATAATATGATCATATTTGTTTATTAATATTTCTTCCTAGTTTATTTTCACTAGATTTTAGGTCAATCGATGGAACGTGACAAAAGCTATGCATGTGCAAAGTTGGTCTTTCCAAATAGTTCTTGACATAGTTTGCTCTATAAATAGATAAATCTGAGTGAGAATTTTTATGTCATTATTTATCAAACATGTGAGGGTTATAGGAGAATTTTGACACATGGTTGTATTCTCCCAAGTTAGGAGACCATATGGTAAAAATTTTATAACATGCACTTGAGCGAAGCAAAAGATATGGAAGTGCAAATTTGGCCTTCTAAGAATATGAGCAAAGGCCCCCATACTTGGTCTATTTTGTATGATGTTAAATATATGGACCAGATAGAGATCTAATGGATCATGGGTGATAATATAGTGAATATATGTGGTTTATAGTAAGTCAAATGGGTTAATCTTTTTTTTGGTTAATAAATTTAAAGATTGAGTTCCTTAAAAAAGGATCAATGAAGTGTGTTCATTCCAAGATGTCAAGAAACAATGAGATGAGGACAAGTTCTCAATGTTTAATGATGAATGAAGATAAAAATAGAGATAATTATAAGGATAAATAGTTATTGTGTCTCATACTAATTGATATTAATGGTGTGCATTAAATTTAAGAGGTTAAAGTGACAGTTGTGTAACATTGTTAAAGACTGAGCTACATACAGAAGATTGACAGTGCACATTGAGTCAAAGTTACAAGATTACACGAGATGAGGTAAAATATTTGAAGTTTAATGTTTGGAAATTGGTCAAATATAAATTAAATTTTGGATAATATCAATGGTATACATTTAATATAAATATTCAAGATCATGATATGAGATCATATTGTTTGAAGTTTAACTATGACTATTTGAATTCAAATATTTTAATTTAACAAAGGAAAGAATAGTGTTTGGTTTTTATGCCATAACTTTATATCTATGTATAATTTGACCATGGTATAAAAATAAATTTTGTATAAGATTGCAAGATTCATATGTAAATATAAATTTTAAGATATTAAAGTGTGTATAGTTAAAGTTATGAAGGTTAAAATTTGACTATGTTTTCATGTATGCTCTGCAAGTAACCTGAGAAGTTTATTTGAGCTTGTATTGATGATGTTTCAATATTTAATTATTAATTAGATATTGGATAATGTTTTAAAATCCATGAGGATAATATATGTGAATTATTAATGTTTTACCAATCATATGCAATATAAACATAGGTTTATAATTCAACTATGTGTTCGTTCATGGTGATTGTGTGCACATAATGTTGTTTGAGCAATTTGTGCTTAAAGTTGAAGGGAATTGTGATGGTTGTGGGAACTTAAGGAGGAACTATAGATAATTTTTAATGGGTAAATGGATTTTTAAAGTGTTATTATGTTCTTATTTTTCTTGGATAAGCATCAAAGAGGTGAATGGGTCAGCATTGGACCTAAAAGGTGACTTAGGCTTACTTGAAAGAGAGTTGTGCTTAAGTGTGACCCATGTAAGATGCCTTAAGGGTGAAATTATATAATATTTATGACAAGGAAATATTTTTATCTTGATAATCATGATATTTATATATATAGTGAAATCAAAGATGATTTCTAGACTTGTGAGACTTGTGCAAGTTGTGCATGTGAGAGTTGTGGAGTGAAGGAGAAGTAGATGTGCCTATTGGATGAGTTGATAAGTAGAGAATATTTTTAACTATGTGTATGACCTATAGGTCATATTTTTTATGTCATAATAGTGATCTTGTAGTTTTAATATATGTAAAGAAGTTTAAAATTACCTATGAGGACAATTTGAGTAAAGGAGAGAGATATGGCATGCCTATATGAGAGGGATGTATGAGATAGAGAGATTTTATGCAAGGGTTAGATAATAAGAGATCCATCATCAAGTGTTGAATACATTAGTTCTAAGGTGGAGGTGTTCACATTAATTGAGGGTCTAAGGGAGTTGATCTTCCTTAGGGGTAGTTTCTCCTTGTGAAATAGGTGTTTCACTAAAGGCCTTTGGTAAAGAGGATTTGATCAAGGTTTATAGTCTAAAGGACTTGACTAGTCTCTTGTTTTTAATTTCTTATAGGACATGTAGTCCATGTGTTGTTGGATTAAGAGTAGGTTTTATTCCCCATGAGGGTTTCCCATAAGAAATATGTGTTGTATATTTGATCTTGTGTATACGTTGAATGAATGAGCTCTCTTGTTAATGCTACTTTATAAAGTTGATATATGTTGATTGTATAATATTTTAAAAGGAATACAATTGAAATTGAAATATTTTGATTCACTAATTTACCGCCCTATCTCAATGATTATACCTCTAACAAGAAGGTGATGCACCAATGTTTTGAACACTTATAATTTTCAAAAGATACACTATAAGACACTTTCAAGACTCCAAATATCACCTCACTTACTCTTTAATTATATTTTTCATAAGTATTTCATAAAAATACATGAATTAGCTATCAATATAGTATGGGAGGGTAGTTGTCCACTTCCAAACCAATAAAAAACTATCTATTACACTTAGAATGACTTGTGAAAGAAACAAGACACTTCATGAAGGTGAGAAAAATTAGATAGGGACAAAGGAAAACATAAATTCACTTAAAAACATCAATGAATTCATGAAACACACTTTAATTCATCTTGAGAATGGACGAATTTAGTCTTTTATTGAATTAAATAGGTTCTATAGTACAAATCTTGGCATATCCTGGGCATGACAAAAGCATAAGAGTCCATTTTTGTTTTGGGAGAAATGGGAATATATAGAAAAGGGAAAGAAATAAGTGGAAATGATAAATAAGAAATTAATAAATGAGGGCCAACCACCTTTTGATCAATTATAAAAAATCATACATCTACAAATTAGCTTTTTAGTCCTCTAATTGGCTTAGAAACACACTTAGAAGATAATAACCTACTGAGTCATGATCCATTAAGAAGGAACACTATCCAAATAATTTAAAACTTCACAAATTCTTGGATATATTTTTTAACCTCTCAACTTTCCATCTTCTTAATGAACTTATAGCACCATGCCTCAACTTGAGATGTCCTTTATGCTATTAGACATGAACTTGTTCATTCATGTCCTTTTTGACATTCATTTCATAGTCATCATTCTACCATTACTCCAAACCTTGAATATAGGTTCACTATAGGTGAAAAACAATTTCTTTATTGGTTTTCATAAATCCATAATTTCAAATGAAGATCTGTAGGTACCTAGTCTCTTGATCATTACTAAGATGTAAAATTTATGTTGAATGGATTTTTAGAGGCCTTAACTAAGATTTAATGGAATTATATGATCCGTAGGGATTACTTCTAGTAACTTAGATCACATATTGATCTCACATTTATGCATTCACCTACTTGAATGGAAAAACCCTTCAATATGATGTGTCAGTATATGTGGCATTCCCTTGGGCTACCTATTTCCTTTTAAAACTTGACTATTATCACTTCAAACATGTGTCCTCACCTTGTACCTTCTAGAGATTTTATGAAATTTTATCCATTGATCTTCTTAGGAGTATCTTGGTTTTAACCTTCATCATTGTCATTGATCTGCATTCTAATTTCTAGATCATGCTACTTGGTAGCCCCATGTTGATCTTTACCTCAACCTTCAAAAATGTGATACCTAGTAGCTCTGAATGCCTATTCAAGATCATGTTATTGGTTAGCATACTTATGCCATGTGGTGGCCCTACATTCAATCTAGGTTCATTGACTTTTTGACCTCATATGCACCATTGATTTACATGTATATGGTTGAATGTACTCTATTAGATCTACTTTTTCCTAATCAAATGTGCTCTATCAATTTTTTTAGGAGTTCACCATGATTGAGACACTTCTCCTCATCTTGTTCATCTTTAGGATCCTTTAACATTTTGACTTTGAGTTCATTATTAGATCTTTGATGCATGAATTAACATGTACCATCAATCTATCTTTGACTTGTTGACTTTGTAAGTTTGCATTTGTGCCATTGATCTTTGATTTTTGGCTTCTGAGATCATGCCACTTATTAACCCTGCATTCAACTTGAAGCTCATTAAGGATTTTTTGAATCCAAATGGCTATTTCTTATGGCTTTAACTTCACATCCCCAGGCACATTCCATACTACCAAATCATTTTTGGAACCTTATATCTTGAGATATAATACTCATCAAGAGATTAAATTTGTAGAGGATGATCTTGCCACCAAAACACATCATTTTCATGCAACTCTTTGACCTTGGTTGACTTACCATGTACTCTTATTAAATGTACCACCAAACTAACCTATTCATTCTTTCATGATGTGTTATGATGGTCTAGTTTCCAATAATCTCATTTAGGAATTCCCAAGATCAACTTAATGACTCATAAGACAAACTAGCATGATATGCAAAGTTTTGAATGGTAGGGGTGATAATTTGACCTATGAGGGAAAAAATATCAACAACTAATCTTTCAATCCATGGGTTATACAAGTACAAATTTCATGTTTGTTTAGGGGAAACATACTATATGCCCTTCAATGTAAACATAAATAAATTGGATGAAGTTATTTTTAAAGGGACTTTTGGAGATGATTTTTCAATTGCCAACATGGTGCTCATTGATTGGAATTATTAAAATTTTGTTACAATAAAAAAATAAAAATGAGTTATGTTACTTCAAGTAGATATACTAGAAATGGAAGTTAGAAATATGAAAAGGATTGGAGAATAAAAATGATGTTTATCATCACATTCTTAGGAGAAAGCATAAAATCCATGCCAACAGTTGTGAACCATTGTTTATAAGGATGTAACTTCACCATATGATTCTTTCAAATTTTTTTATTTATTATAAACTATAATTCTAGTAAACATTATCATCAATTTCATACAATTCAATTCTAAATTATTTCAAATTTAGTCCAATTGTTTTCAAATTTATCGATTTTAATTTAGTAATACTTTGATCTCATGAAGTGCAATTTGGTTTATTATTTGAGATACCTTGAAATTATTAAATCAGGTCCAAGTTTCAAATATAATCCCCTTACAAGTGGATACTCCATCATTTTATCTTGAAATTTCCCAAGTTGATCCATTAGTCTATTGACACCTGCTCATGAAGATCATCCCAATGAACAACAAACAATTCTCAAGTCTCTCTCTCATTAAATTTGTTTTCCAATGCCAAGTTAGTTTCCTTAGATTAATTAAAACCTTAACAACCTAATGATAATGTATTTATAGTACCTATGTTGCCTTGGTTCCAAAATTAAATGGTTATCCATCAAACTTGGCATATTTTTTTGATGACTAAACAACCCTGGGAAAAATCAAATGGTATTATATTGGTAGATGAATTAATTGATTATTATGTTTTCATCCATAATTTGTCCTTTATGACATTTATTATTCTAATTAATTCTAATAATAGGGTTATGAGATGAAAACCTAATAGGAAATATGTTTGTCCTTTGCTTATTCTAAGAAGAAGTAATTTTGTGTGTGTGTGTGTGTGTGTGTGTGTGTGTGTGTGTGTGTGTGTGTGTGTGTGTGTGTGTGTCTGTGTGTGTGTGTGTGTGTGTGTGTGTGTGTGTGTGTGTGTGTAATAAAAAAAATTCCAATTGTGTGAATGTTTAAGGTATCTATTAGGATAACCCTTTAAGTTACAATAAGACCCTTCAAGGAATCTCATAAAATATGTCTTGAAGGATAATCAAGGGTACCTTGAATGTATCTCTTAAGCGATACCTTTTAATCATGCATAAGGGTACTCTTGAATGTATTACAAGGCCCTTCAATTTATCTCCTATGACATGTACATATTACTCTAGTAGTTCTCAGATGGATTCCATTTTAGCAAAAATAGCCTACCCTTGGGTGTGTAATGTGAGTAGTTTTTATGCACTCACTCAATCCTTTGTTAGCTGATTTAGCAATGGATTGAGTTGTTTTTCCTTAGAAATTACCTTGTCACCAAGTACATGTGTAATTATATCAAGATGAGTATCATTGATGAGATACCTAACCTTATCCATTTGATTTTATACTTCCATTTCCTCTTTGTGCAGTCAAAAAAATTTCCATTCTAAGTCCAAAGCCTTTTACTTAATATATTCTTGGAATGTAGCTACTCCTTCAATTTTATTGGATAATGGTAGATATTAAAAATCCAAACATGTCTCTATGGAAGTTGAATAAAGTATAATGTATGTGGATATAACTATGGTAGGATCTGGCATAAATTGAGCTAATGGAAGAAAGAAAGTGGTGTGACAAGATGATGTGGTAGGCACATCCCATAACCATTAGGTAGAAGGTTGAGAGTTTTATAGTGAATTCTCCTCTGGTTCACTTGATTGGGTCATATCCTTGTGATATATTGTGCATTATAGTTTTGCCTTTTCCTTGGCTTCTTTTTTCTTTCACAATTTATGCCTCAACCTTAGCTTGATTCTTGGATATGGCCTTAGCCTAAATTTGGGCTTATTTCGTGGCCTTATCTCTATCCTCAATTTCAGCCTTTTCATTTACCTTATCCATAGCTTTAGCATCATCCTCTGATTTAGCTTTGGCATTAGCCTTAGGTTTTTTGTTGGTAACTTGTGCCTCTGCTTTACACTTGGCTAACTCTTCCTTTCAAAAACTCTCTCAAGCCTCTTGTTCTATTTTATTTTATTACACAACTTGTTCTCATGCACCTTGATTTTAATACCATTGTATAACTTAGTTATAGATGCATGTTACCCCAAATATTGTAAGACATCTTATAGAATTCAAGGGTATGAAATGATCAAAACTAGAGCTTCAAGCTACTATGTGTTAAACTGCCCTAGTTGTTCATAATATTGCTCTATATTTTTCCACTTTATGCATGTGAGGGCATTAGCAAGTCAAAAATTTTTAGTAGTAAATTTTAATAGGCCTAGAGAGGACTTCCATTATGTGAAACATAACAACAAAACCAAATTTGACTGATATTGGAATTTTTTTCAACCTCTTTAAATCGACTAGTTTCATACACATGAGTGTTATTCATCATATTTAAATGTATTGACTACCTATGCACAAGTGTTATTTCTTATCCTCATATTATAGATACCTTGAGGATCCTTGCGATACCTGCAAGTTAACTTTTATTGATACCTTCAAGGTAACTTTTATCTAAGTGCTTAGGGTTGGGGTTATGTCTAGTGGTAAGGGCCAAAGATGAAATTGATTGATTGAATGCTTCATGCATTAGTTCACTTATTAGTATAATTCAAGACTTTGAGACTATGATACTATCTCATTGAAGGACAACAAGAGGGCTAGTCAGATAGTGCCATATGTCCTAGTAATGGAAGCTACATCAAAGGATCTATTAGTCTGAAGGCCCATAAGGTGCCACATTTTCAAAATAGTCCAATCTATTAAAAATGATATGTGCCCAAATGGTTTGAAATAATCCAATTTATTTGGAATATAGAAAAAATATTTATGGAGAAAATATTCTCCACTCCTCTTTAGTGGGTATAAGTCCAAATTATTTAAAATATCCCAATTTAATTGAAATGATCTATTCCCAAATGGTTTGAAATAGTCTAATTTATTTAAAATATAGAAAAAATATTTTTGTAGAAAATTTTATCCACTCCAGTTTAGTGGGTATAAGTCTAAATTATTTGAAATAACCTAATTTATTCAAAATTATCTATGCCCAAATGCTTTGAAAAAATATAATTTATTTGGAATATAAAAGAATTAATTTTGGAGAAAAAATTCTCCACACCACTTTAGTGGGTATAAGTCCACATTATTGGAAATATCTCAATTTTTATTCGAAATGATCTATGCCCAAATGGTTTGAAATAGTCCATTATTTGGAATATATAACAATTATTTTTGGATAAAATTTTCTCCACTCCACTTTAGTGGGTATAAGTCCAAATTATGTGAAATATCCCAATTCATTCAAAAATATGTGTCCAAATGGTTTGAAACAGTCCAATTTATTTGGAATATAAAAAAATGAATTTTGGAGAAATTTTTTTCCACTCCACTTGAGTGGGTATAAGTCCAAATTATTCAAAATAGTCCTTTCATATATATGGTAAACAATATTTAGATTAACAATAAAAAAAATATGTTTCAATCCACTCAATAACTTACCACATAATATATTCATACCTATAGGACCTAATACATATCAGTTGAATCCATCACCAACAAATGTGAAACCAAAGATAGATAAATGAAAAACAAATATACCAAGTAGAAACTAGCAAAAAGAGAATGATACACTCTCTTATTTTACTATGCATATATATGGCACAATTTTTTAAGGAAATGTTATTCATTTACCACTCATCATATATTCTCATCCTTATCTTGAGATCATTGGATAACTTGTGAATTTTGAAACACTAAGAGAATCTAAACATGTTCCAATTATTGATACTCTAAAATAAACCACCTAGCACTAAAATATGAATTTTATGAAACCTTATTCCTTCTATCATTTATTCATGACTGCATACTCTGATTATACATATGCAGAGTACCAAAGATTCTATAGATCCAAATATAACACCTATGCATGCTCCTTGGTAGTGCCACTAGTTTTATATATCATATTTTGAGTATGGATCTACCTCTGAGCCTCCCTTGAATGTGATCACATGTTATCCTTTTCTTTTAAAATATTTTAAAAATCCAAAAAAAAATATTCAAATAATAAAAAAATATCAAATATCATGAATATACAAAAAATACAAAAATATTTAGCATTCCCCTATTTATTAGCTCATTCATGTCTATTTTTAAAAATTTATGTTAGTATATATAATATTATTTGATTTTTATATACACATATATTTCACGTATATTTGAGTATGATATAGGTATACTTGGACACATGGTATATGCACTTATAGATGTTAGACCTTTAATCTAGTCATGTCATATAGTACATTTAGGACATCTATTTATTTGATCATGATTGATACATGTTACATATCCTTCATCATCATTTATACATTACTATGTTTGAGCTTATATACTAATTCTCACACATGTGTATATTTATTCTCATATATTTCATAATATACTTGATATGCTATGTTATATAACATTTTTTTACTAACACATATATGCAAGGACTATTATGATAAGTTTATGTTGGTTAAGTATGCTTCATTTACTGACATGTTCACTTTCTTGAGTGTATTATATTTCTTTGCATTGTCTTTATTGTGGATCATTTTAATATGTTCCTTGATTGTTGGCCATTATTCCATTGTATGTTTCTTGGAAATTTGAATATGTAATTCCTTTAAATTCTATGGCATTTTGGCATGCCCCTTGTATGAGGTCTCCTTGGATAATTATTTTGAATTAGATTGATATCTCTTATGTGTGTGATTGATTATTTTTTTATCTTTTATTTTTAATCTCAATACATTACCATGATCTATATGATGCATCTTAAGAATTGATGTGACCACATACTATGAGTTTCATTGACATTACTTGACATGTTATCCTTGTATTCTACCTAATTCATACACATATTATACAAATGACTTAACCTTTTAAGGTAAGGTAACAAAAATTTATATATACCTCACCTAAAAAGGTGGTAATATTAGTGGGGGCATGTCATAGAAGCATGGCCACCATATTTTCATAGTTTCCAAATTTCAGTGGGGCATGTCATAAAGGCATGACCTCCACACAAAAAACTTAGTATCTCAATATTTTAGTAGAGGCGTGTCATAAATGTATGACCTTCACATATAATAAATTACTCAGTATCTCCAAATTTTAATTAGGGCATGTCATGAATACAAGGCCTCCACACTTGCATAATCTCCAATTTAGTTTCATGATTTAGGTATACACTTGGGATAAAATCATGTACATTAAAATGAATTTGCATATATATAAAATAAATGTTTTTTATATTTATGACACATATACCACATATTATACCTATTATAGGTTCATATACCATGTTATTGCACCAAAAATTTCAAATTTACCAATTATAATATTCACTCGGTTGCACTGATTACACTAGGATGTATAGTTATCAAGCCTTTTTTGATGTAGTAATTTGTTCAATTATATGTTAAAGTGATTAATTAATTAAATCTCACAAAATTTATATGTTTGAGTTATTAAATCATCTAATATCACCATATGTATAGGATGAGTTTATTAAATCACTCACCCTCACCATATTATATATTCTCACACTTAAGTTTTACAATTGAGGTATAATGATCTCAATGGCCATGTCACAAATCATACCTTACACCAGATTGGGGGAATAATACAATCCAATATCCATTTTAAAATATCCAAGATTCAAATATTAATCTCTTCTAGCTCCAATGGTTCATAATTAATCATATTTATCAATTCAAATCATCAAGAGGCAACATAGTTGCATCAACACATATGTGTACTTATTTATTTATTATTTAAATTATTCCAAATTTCAGATTATATGAATTTATTTACACTATAACATTCTCTTGGTCATACACCATCAAATAACTCAAATTGGGCTCAAGCAAAGTCAAGGTGTGTTATACACACCAAGGTACACATTTATTTCCTTTAAACTAGTAGTTTCATCCTTATACATTACTATATTAGCAAGGAGTGGAGGTGGGGAGGGGGAGGGGAAATGGAGATATTAAAAATTAATATTTATAACATGTTAGTATTTTACATTTGACAAATACCAAGTAGGGTTCTATCCTTCATTTTTAGACCTCCTTGGTGCCAAAAGGCTCACATTCACCATATCACTATGCGTAAATATTTATCTCTTAGTCTGATCCATATAATTTTGGTGGTGCAGGTATCTTTCACTTCACATAAAGTTTAAAAATTGATGATAACCCTTCAATGTTAGTTTTAGATACATACCTATTCTATATCCTTCTAGACCCTATTAACTACAAAGGGACACTACCACTGAAGGCAATGTCCATATCTTTATCTAGTGTCCAGTTGCCAAAATTTATCTAAATTGTAAATGTTTAGAAACCTATGGGTTAGCCTATTTGTCTCATTTAACCCTAACATGAGATTTTTTTCAATTTGTGTGGTATAAATACAAGTCAAATATTTCTCATTATTCATCTATAAAATACTAATCAAACACACACTAAAGATAAACTAATCAACTTCCCAACCAAGTTATTCTTCCCTATTCATTTATATTTTCATATAAAACATAGAATCAAACATATTTTAGGTTTGTAGCATTTAAAGTGCATCCCATGAGTGATATTATCCAAATTAAAATATATATCATTGAATTCATCTTCATACAACATATTTTACCCATTTGTACACACATTCCCACACATAGGGGGCATTTACATAAGTATGAGGCCCTCTTTCTAGTATTACATATGTAGGCAATACCCATTGATAGAGGGGTATTTGGGGTCATCTCAACACCTTAATCACGCTAATCCATTTTTAGCATACTCATTATAAGGGTCAATAAGGGTGAAGAGATAGGGTTTGATCAATTTTTAAAATAGTGACAACCTATATCTCATTGTTGAATACATCAATATAAATGTGATAAAAAAACCTATAACAATGAAGTTAGTCACATCAAGTTCTAGTCATTATTATTTTCTAAACACCTACTTCATATTCAGACACTAGTGTTAAGGGTAGTGTCCATATTTTATAGTAGTGTCTATGGTCATAGAATTACAATTTTCATAATCTAACAACTGATATAAAATATTGATCCTATATACTTTTCACCTATTTTTAGACTAGGTTTGCCTACACCTTGTAAACCTAGGTAAGTATCATTTCTCTTTGATATTACAATTAATTAAACATATTTTAAATATATTACTTTATTTATTTAGAATATCTCAGTATTATAATTAAGAATATTCATTTATATAAGTTTACAATTATTTGGCTTACTATATATTAGTTTGTCACCCTTATGCTTAAGCTATTTATATTTTATTAACCCTATCCCCACTATCTCAACTCAGGGTTAAACACTTGCCTAAATTTACCAAAAATAAACCCCTCAAAGGAAATAATCCTGAGCTAAGTTTGAATACCATTTTTTATGTCAATTATTAGGTATTCAAGTATTTAAATCCATGCATAAGATTGGACTGCTTGACATTATTAGATACTATTTCAAAAACTTAACTAGGTGTAATAACTACATTCATTTTGACTTCCTTTTTTAAGTATAAGATACATAGGTAGAACTTATTCATAGTGGGTTGGCTAATGTTAGCTCAAATTTTCCCTTTTACCCATTATCCCTATATTATAATGGATCTTTTGTGCATATCTAGGGTTTGAAGTAAGGAAAAGGATGGAAAATAATCTTTCATGGGATCAAATACATTTACATGCATAAAAAACCTTATCAGATGTATGTTCAATAGTCATAACTATCACAAATCAACATAGGAATGTGGTATAATTATGTACCATATCATATAGTGCCACACTAGAGTCTAATAAGATCAGACTTGTCTAGGCTAGTTTAGATACTCTATTTAAATATTTAAGCACTTGAAAGACTATTTTAGACTATTTTTAATGAGTTTTCCCTACCACATACCTGTACAGACTTGAAATCAGATAAGTACTAATTTTCTAACATTTTTAATATAAATATAAAGTTACTATATTTGGATAGTTTCACTAATATTCACTTTTTTATTATATATATTAAGCAATCTGAATATTATATTAGTTTAATATTATTAAGGTCACATTTATCTAAAAATTGATAAAATATATTGGTCAACCCATTCTTTTATAAAGCAAATAAAACCCTAGATTCTTTAGGGTTTCATTTTATTTTGCTAGGATTTCATATTGTAATATTTATTTATAATTTTTAGAACTAATTTATTTTTCCCCATATAACATAGTAATTTATGCTTGATTCAATACATTATGAGGTTTTCATGTTCATATTCTATGTCATATAATAATGTTAGTTCTCTTATCCCTCTAAGTCAAAGTGATAAACTAAGTAGTGTTTAAATTGAAATTTATAAAAATTGTTTACATCAATTACATATGTCTAAAATGGATAAAATTGATGAAATTAAAATTACCCCTTTTTTTGGTATTTAACCAAATCTTAATAGAGCAAGGAAAAATCAAAATTTTGAAAGGTGAGAGGAATCAATATGGGACAAGAGAAAGGGGAGATCTAAATCCATAAGAAGAGGATGATAAATGAGGAGGAGTTAGGGACACATGCAGGTCAGATGCTGATAATCTTTCAAATACTGTTGTCAATTATTGAAATTATTTGGACTTAAAGAAATACATTGATCTTGAAATATCATTAAAGATGAGTTGTCAATTTATATATAGATGTGGGATTTTAGTGGAAAAAATTACATGTTTAAATCCAAAAAATATTGGGTAGAGTTATTTAAAGGTAAGTATCCCTCTTATTAAAAAATGGATTCTTTGATTGTTACCATTATGGATCAAGATGGAATACATCTCAAGGTCCCTGATTCTATGGTCAATAGGTCTTTTAATAGATTTTTTTATTATATGGTTGATAATTTTGTTGAGTATATGCCTAATATTGATATTGTTATAAGTTTGGCTAACCATTAATCAAAACCAAAAGGACATATTGATATCTCAATGATGTTAAAAGGTTTCTCATTTTTTTTTCCTTTTAATCCCATGAAGATTATGTGAGTAATCTACTAGGAAGACCATGGTTCATGGGTAATACTAGAATTTTTTTAATGAATTAGAACTAGGTTTTAATTAGAAAAGGAAGATTGTGGGCTATCCATGTTTGGTTTAGACTCCCATGATTACCTTAAGAATACTAGAAGGAAGAGGTAATGATTGATATTACTAACTCCTTTGTTAAATGTTAACAATTGATAATGTTATTGAATATAGAAATAATTTTAGTTTTTTACTATATTCTATGTAAATTTAAGGTTAAAAAAGTAAATTCCTACATCAATTACTTTATCTTTTAAATATGTAACCTAGACTCAGATAATTTATTATGATATCTCTTCTTTGGTTTTTCTCATATGATATACGTTTTGTCACATGGAAAAAATTATAGATTCAATGCCAATAATCAAACACTATGGAAAATTTAGGATAGGGATACACCATATATATGAATTGATCCTAATAAGTAAATGCCTCTTCAAGAAAGTTAGGCTTAAAATAAACTTTATGATAAGTGAATTCCTACTAAAAAGGAATTATTATAATTTTTTGAGCCTATAAATATTGAATTTACTCATTTACATAATGATAAAGAGGAGTTTTTGAAGTAATATGAAAACAAGAGTAAGTATATTCTTTTTATAAAGACTTATTAAGTCATTACTAAGGAAAAAGGTAACATAGAGTAGTCTTATTCCATGTAAAAATATCTTGTTAATTTTGAGGTTTCTGGTAAGGTTAAAGTTTAAATCAGAAAGAAGAACTCAATCAAGAAATAGATATGTGTAATGAGGAAGGAACTAAAGGATTTAAAGGAGAGAATACTGGAGGACTTGAGTCTAATAACTCTATGGATAATATTGATAAAAACTCCTTGAGTTAAGTTTGTTAACCCAAAAATGGGATCTACTTTTAAAAAGTAACCCAAAGAGGAAGAATTTGTTCCTTGCTCTCTAATAATTTAAGTGATTGATTATTTTAATCTATATATTTAGCCTCAAATATTTAATTTGATTATACTAGTTTTAGAACCATAAGGAGTACAAATAAACTAGTTGATGTGAGACTAGAAGTGAAAATAAGAAGGCTTACTATGAAGGAGACTATATATAGATAAATAAAATAAAAAGTGGCTAATATAATATAAAGCATGTTGGAAATGAGTGGAGTAGAATATGATTCTAATTATTTAAAATGAATATAATTTATTAGAATATAAGTGTACTAAATATTCCTAATAAACAATTTATAATTAAGAATTTTTTAAAGGAAATCAAATGAAGTGTCTTGTTGTTTCAAGAAGTCAAAATGTCCTTAGAAGAGTTCCATAAGATTAAGAGTAATATTTAGAACAAATCCTCTTGTATATATGTTAGTTATTCAGGGGATTATAGAGTTTTCATCACCCTAAGGGATATTAAATAATTTGAGGGTGATGTTTTGATAAAAAATAATAATAACCACTTGGTTATTATTTTCACAAATAAAAAATATAATTATACATGGATTTTGTCAAATGTTTTTGCTCCTAGACCTTATTCTCATATAAAAATATTATCAAAAGAGTTAAATTATTTTAAGATAACTTGAATGGAATTTAATTTTATGGTTTTAGGTGATTTTAAAACCCCTCTCCTCCATTCGAGAAGAAAGGAGGATATTCATACTATATAGATATTATGGAGGATTTAGCTAGTTTCATTTCTCACTATAGTCATATGGATCTAGAACTTAGAGAAGAAAGAATTACCTAGACCAATAGAAGGTTGGGAGAGAAAAAAATCTAGGTGAGATTAGATATATTTTTAATCTCAAATGATTGGCTTCTTTCCATTAATTTTTGTTTATCTTATTTAACTAGGATTGGTTAAGATCATAAGCCTTTGGTCCTGAATTTAGATAAATAAGTAAAATAGGGTAAAACTATTTTAGATTAGAAAATATTGGTTTCATCATTTGGGTTTATAAGATAAAATTAATTATTTATAGTATTATGAGTTTAAAGGTTTGACAATGTATAAATTTGTTTACAAAAATTTTAAAATGAAATATAAAACTAGAAGCTAGAATAGGGATACATTTGGGAATATTTTTACCAAAAAAGTGGAAATCAGAGAGAAATTAGAAAGTTTATAGCTTAAAATTCCTAATCCAGGTATGAATTTTGATTCCTACACAAAATAAAAATCCTTTTTCAATGAATTTCACTCTTTATCAACTAAAGAGGAAACATTTTGTGATATAAATCAATATCACTATGTCTAAAAGAGGGAAACCAAAATAATAATTTTTTCCATATGTCTACATTAAAACATATAAATTATAATAAAATTATGAAAATTATTAATGATGAAGGGGTGAGTTGTGTCCAACATACCCCACTTTCAAAAAAATCAATTAGGGGCCAATTTTGGCCTAAAAAGAACCAAATATGGTGGGTGAATCACTTATTGATGTTTATTGTGTGCTTAAAAGTGATAAGATTTCTCAAGCATTATTATGTTTGGGTTTATGGTAAATAATGGTTCCCTTAATGCTAGTAATACTTTTCAATTTCCCTAAATATCCATGTTTTGATTGTTTATTCTACTCAGGCTAACTTATTAATAGTTTTGAAAAGTTTCTTAAGTGTGCAGGTTCTCTAAGGTTGGATCTAATATTCTTATGTTCAGATATTTTATTATACATTCTTGCGTAGCACACAAGTTACTCAAGAATTTTATTTGTTGAATAAATTATGCAAACTCAGACATCTCAGATCTGCATAATTATTTTTAACTTGTAAAAGTTTTACACTTTGATCTTTAGATAAATCAATGCCACATGGAAATAGTCTACTAACCCATGGATATTTAAATACTTGGAAAAAAATTTAAGTATTATAAGAAAGTGGAGTACTAGGATGTTTCCAAGTGTTAAAATATTGCTCATTCAGTAACTGATAGGTTAAAAATATCAAAGTATGGAAGTTATATCAATAGTCATCCACATGTTACAATCCCATAGACCCATTGCTATCAAAGCATTTTAAAAGGCTTCTAAGTCTATAAAGAAAGCAAAATGCTAGGAAGATGATATGTGTTATCATTTTACTCATCTAAAGTCTACATATTAAAATGGGTAGTATGACACTTTTAAGGAAGTGAAGCATAGGTATGTTACTAGGTGTTATAATCATGTTCACTCAAAACATGTACAAATATGAAAGATAATATAATAACCCTGAGGAGAGTGAGATCGAAGCATTTTTTCCAAGTGTCACCATCCCAAGGGTCTAAGATAGTGATAAGTATAAAACAAGGTAGATAGATAACCAAAAGACAATAGGGAAGTTAAATTTTTCCACATGTCCCCAAAACTATATAAAGATCTAGAAAAATTGAGGAAATGATTCTTGGAGGAGAAAAAAATTAGTGTCAAATAAAATTTGATAAGTCACTTGGCATCAATTATGGAAAGGCCACCTAGCAGTGGGATTTTTAAAAAGATGATGCATCACATTGAAAATTCAAATATGAAAAATTGAAATAAAAAAGGATCCAAATTAATTAGAGCCATTAAACCACAGGAATTAGTTAACTAAATTCAATTAAATAAAAGAAATATATTCAATTAAACAAGTCTAAAAGAAAATATATTCAATTAAATAAGTCAGTTACAATCACATTGTCATCAAATTAATGATTGAAAGCATGAAATAAAGCTTTATCCTGATTAAGTAGTATTCACATAGTTATAAAAAGATAGAGCTTAAGTGTATAGAAATGGCATATAGTTCAAAGCTACCACCTCCCAGCATACACATTCTATTGTAAGGTATAATTAATATAAAGATACAAAATTCTATGAACTGGATCTCAATCACAACCTCAAGCACTACTTAGCCATCTAGGAGGAAGTTGATGTAGTAGATCCTTGTGGCTCTAAGGAGAAACTCTCAACCTTTACACAAAGATACAAACAAGACCTAGTGGTGATGAAGTCAGTAGGTCTACATGACATAGAATTAAAACCAAAGGGAATGCCTTACATAGACCTAGTTTATGATTGGTTTATGATGTAGACACCAAAATAGTGTCTAACCCTTAGTCACCTCCACCCTTAGTCCATTCCTAACCCATTCCTAAAACATCCACTTACTAATTTAAAAATAATAATTTTATTAATATTCTCCCCTTTGACACCTCACCTTGGACTATTTCCCACCCTATGACTCACCCAAGGCCTATTCTTACTTCTTTCTAACCACCTAACAAACTCTCATGCGTATTTAGCCCAACCTTTGGCATTCTCCAATGGATAGTGCACTTGGCGGATGAAAAACGGGCTTGGTGGCTCTTTTTCCCATTCTGCACCCGCCGACGTCGGTCAAATGTCGGCCGACACCGGCGAAATCACTGACGTCGATTATACTTAAACCATTTCTCTGACCCTTTGAGGGATCCCAATCAAAAAAATTGGTTAATCTCTGGAGCTAATCACGACTCTCGAATCTTCTTTCGGCGAAACAAAGTTCTCATGATTTTGCTTTTCAGTGTTTTGGGCTTCTTGGTGTTCTGGCAGGGATCAGCATTCTTAGTAGCACTTTCTAGGCACTGAGTTCTTGCATCAGACATTCTACACAGGGATTGCACGATATCTCCATCACCAGTGACAACTGAGACACAACTTCTGCACCTTTTCCAATTCGTATCACAGCTAAGTATTTGTACTTTTTTTTGTCATTCTAATATCATTTCAAATATATTAGTATTCTATCTACTGTTTATTCCAAGCATCCTTGACCCAACCTTCCCTGTTCTTCCCAGAGAGGCTGAAAAGTCTTCTCTCACCCCTTATTCCCTTTTCTTTGCCTCTGACACTTCTTTAGTCTCTCTTTAGACAACACCCTTTGTCTAATCAACTCAGTACAAGTTATCAGAGACCTACAGATCATCTTAAGACCCATCTAATCAACCTGACTAAATTGCTTTACGAAAAGGCTGAAAGGCCTTTTTCTTGCTTCTCACCCCTTTTCCTGACAAGATTCTCAGCCCCTTAGGCCCCAAACAGTCCCTCTGAATCCCTCATAGACCCTTAGACCCTCAGACGAGACCAAATCCATTCTGCAGACCAGAAACTAAACCTGTAACCCGTCCCTGGCCATTTGCCCTGACCGACCTCGTCCACTTCCCCTACCGACGTCAGCAATCTAACCATCATCGACGACCTCCCTAATCGACACCGGCAATATCACTGACGTCGGTGACTGTGTTAAGCAGATTACAACTTATCAGGTATGCATTTGTTTTTAGTTCTTTCTTTTCACATCTTTCATTATTTCTCTTTTCTGTCTCTGTCATATTTTGTCTTAAATAGTGGATTGTCATCCTCCAAGAAGCCTTAGCGCTTCCAGGACCAAGCTTTTGCTTGGCAATCCACCCTTTTATCAACTAACGTTCTTCGTGTTTTAGTATCTATCTCTTTCAGATGTCATTCCTCCACAGAAAAAGAGGAGTTCTCACAACATCTAGATTACGGTGCGCAGAATCCATCCAGGTACATACACACCTTGACCATTCCTTTAAGTTTTTCATTTTCTCTCCTTTGAATGTGAAAGCGAAATTGCATAGAAACATTCTGGCATGCCCGGTGGGACACTTAGGGCCTTCCTTGGGTTCCTTTCCTTCTTTTTTTCATTTAGGTGCATTAGGTTTCTCCCTCTTTACCTCTTTCTTCTTTTATAAAAAAAACATCATAAGTAGGAATAAAAAGAACTTTTTCTTTCTTTTCTTGCATTTCTAGACTAGTCAAAAAATCATTTCCTTCAACCCTTTCTCAAATTTGTTTTCATTTCAACTTAACATTTTGATTTGGGGCTTTAAAATATACTGCATTCCATTTCCTGATTTCTTGCATTTCTTAGTCCACACTTAGTAATTAGTAAACCGCATATTGAATAAATCGTAGATCACTTGATGTTACACAACCAAACCACGTGCACTAAATTAAACATCAAACTCAATTGAGACAAGGCCCGACTAGGATTTCATCACCCAGCGGATACCTTACCCATCCCGGTGATCTTACTTGGATTTCACCACCAAGGGGAAAGCCCACTCTATTCTCTAGCACAGTCTAATCTATAGGGAAAGTATATTTTGGCTAAGCGAGACCAGCTAACCACTGGAATCGTGAAGTGAGGGGAGCTTGCTCCTTAGCACCAGGCCATGTACGGAACCTAACACAGAATTTTGAGTGCCTAAACATACCTAAAACCATCTTTAGATTACCTATTCTAGGACCCTTCTAACAGCCAACCTCCTCAAAGATCACATTAAGGCATAAGCCACACGATCCTAATAAAATTATTTCTAGGAATTTAACGCTAGGATCTGCCTGTTCTCATCTTATTTTCTATTTTTATCTATTTTTTTGAGCTGGTAAGGACATCTTCTTCATTTCCAAAAACTTTTTTTTTGAGTTTCTGGAAAACACAGTAACCGACATCGGTTCTATAACTGACGTCGGCAAATTTTTTGCACCAGCATTGGTTATCTGACCAACATCAGCAATCTTCTTCACCGACATCAGTTTTTATACCGACATCGATCACTGTCCATTTTCTTTTTTCCAAAAATAGCAAGCTTAAAATCCAACTTTCTGGCTGTCTAAACATCTATTCTAGTTTTTTGAGACTAAAAAAACACAGTTTTCTAAAACTTGACCCTTTCTTGCCTTGAATGGTTTTGACATGTAGTCAAACCAAGGCTCTCCTTGACCTAACCTTCCCTATTCTTCCCAGAGAGGTTGAAAAGCCTTCTCTCACCCCTTATTCCCTTTTCTTTGCCTCTAACACTTCTTTAGTCTCTCTTTAGACAACACCCTTTGTCCAATCAACTCAGTACAAGTTATCAGAGACCTACAGATCATCTTAAGACCCATCTAATCAACCTGACTAAATTGGTTTATGGAAAGGCTGAAAGGCCTTTTTCCTGCTTCTCACCCCTTTTCCTGATAAGATTCTCAACCCCTTAGACCCCAAACAATCCCTCTGAATCCCTCATAGACCCTCAGACCCTTAGACGAGACCAAATCCATTCTGCAGACCAGAAACTAAACCTGTAACCCGTCCCTGGCCATTTGCCCTGACCGACCTCGTCCACTTCCCCTACCGATGTCGGTAATCTAACTATCATCGGCGACCTCCCTAATCGACACTAGCAATATCACCGACATTGGCGACTGTGTTAAGTAGATTGCAGCTTATCAGGTATGCATTTGTTTTTAGTTCTTTCTTTTCACATCTTTCATTATTTCTCTTTTCTGTCTCTGTCATATTCTATCTTAAACAGTGGATTGTCATCCTCTAAGAAGCCTTAGCACTTCCAGGACCAAGCTTTTGCTTGGCAATCCACCCTCTTATCAACTAACGTTCTTCATGTTTTAGTGTCTATCTCTTTCAGGTGTCATTCCTCCACAGCAAAAGAGGAGTTCTCACAACGTCTAGATTACAGTGCGCAGACTACATCCAGGTACATACACGCCTTGACCATTCCTTTAAGTTTCTCATTTTCTCTCCTTTGAATGTGAAAGAGAAATTGGATAGAAACATTCTAGCACGCCTCATCTTATTTTCTATTTTATCTATTTTTTTTGAGCTGGTAAGGACGTCTTCTTTATTTCCAAAAACTTATTTTCTGAGTTTCTAGAAAACATAGTAACCGACATCGGTTCTGTAACCGACATTGGCAACTTTTCTCCACCGGCATTAGTTATCTGATCGACATCGGCAGTCTTCTTCACTGACATTGGTTTTTATACCGATGTTGGTCACTATCCAATTTCTTTTTTTCAAAAATAGCAAGCTTAAAATCCAACTTTCTTGCTGTCTAAACATTCATTCTAGTTTTCTGAGACTAAAAAAACATAGTTTTTTGAAACCTGACCCTTTCTTGCCTTGAATAGTTTTGACATGCAATCAAACCAAGGCCCTTCTTGACCACGCTAGTCAACAACCGCTTCCACCTTCACCATCCATAACCAGTCCTATAATGGAGTTCCACTCGGAGACTAAAAGAACTCCTACTCGCCCAACCCCGCCCCAGACTCCTATTATCCCAGAAGGGGACCAAGATTTTGCATGATTCTTGGACCTTAACGTCAAAGCCTTACAGCACTATCTCGCGCATAGCCAAACGCGAGACTCCCTAGGCAACCCAATCTATGGGATGCCGACTTCCTTAGTCGAGACAAGAATCACATCAACAGCACCTACAATTCAGCCTCTAGACAATCAAGTCAACATCTCCACTAATAACCCAACTGTGTCCTACCTTAAAAACTTAGCCACTCCTTCTAAACCTACCTCCATGGGGGTTCTGGTACTCCCTCAACCTCAAAATCCCGCACCTTTCCAAAACCTACTAGTCTCTATTCCCCCTACTCTTACACCTATCAACACAAGAGTAACCGTTTACCCATCAACAAGCGTGGCTACTCCTCAACCATCCTTGACGGCCCCTATCCAACTTGTGCCTACCAACCTCATAACACAGTGCCCTTGGATCCAACTTTTGCTCCAATAACCAGCTACCCATATGTTGCATTTATGCAACCAACCACGTCATACGCCCCTCCCAATATCTTTCAAGAGCCTTATAATCTAGGGGGCGCTCCACCCACCAATCTGTCAGCAGATATCATCAAAATGCTGATGGATAAGATGTCTAGCTTAGAGACCTCCATTTTCGGCTCACGCAATACTCTCTCATATGAGTAAATTTGCAATGAGCTCATTCATCCTTTCATTCCGATTAGAACATACCCCAACCAATGGGAGCTTCCCAAATTTTCTCACTTTCAAAGCAAGGAGGACCCACAGCAGCACTTACGGGCATTCAGACATGCCTATTACCTTATTGCCCATGACGATGCATTGCTCTTGCGCACATGTCCTATGTCCCTTTCTAGCACTGTGCTTGACTGGTATAGCTCTATTGCCAGCCATTCCCTCTTCACCTTTACATAGCTAGCCCAGCTCTTTCTTGATCACTTCTCCATTAACATCACCAAGAAGGTCTCGATCACGGACCTCTTTACTATCCACCAATTCAAGGATGAATCTATAGTTGACTTCGTTGCTCGCTGGAGAGGCATCATCAATCAACTCTCCTTTTCCTTACCTCAACCTGAACTTATTAAACTTTTCTCCTGAGCCTGCGCCAAACATATTTCTTTCAACTTACGGGTTCAGACCTTCCACACCTTCGATGAAGCCTTCACGATGGCCCACAAACTTGAATTACGTGCCATTGAGGAGAATAAAGTCAAGTTGTGGAGCGAGAATCCCAACTCTAAGAGCAATGACTCCTCTTCTTCTAAACCTTCATCATCCAATCCTAAGTCTAAAGCTTTAGCTAACGCTGTAGTCGTTAGACCTTCATCCTCTTCAACCAATCAGCCTGAGCCATCCACATCTCAGAGTGCCACCCGTCAATTCCAATAGAGATACGTACAACGACAGTATACTCTTCTTAGAGAATCATATGTGTCTATACTAAAAAAACTTATTAAACAGGGAATTCTCAACCTCCCCCAGATCTGACCACCCCCACAATTTGATCCCTCACATGCCATCCCTGCGTGGTATATGGAAAATGATTTCTGCAATTACCACTGTGTCAAAGGTCATGACATAGGAAACTACAAAACCTTTAAAAACATAATCGAAGACATGCTTGAAAAGGGTGAGCTCGTCCTAGATAATCCCAATGCACCTCCAAATCAGGGCATCGACATCTTCAAGCAACCATTCCCCAATCATCCACCGACCCAAAATAATGTCCAAACCTTGATTGACAACACTCATGAACACGACATTTAAACAGTCAATATGGTCTCACCCTTCATCCCCGACCAACCTCAAGAGGTTAGTCCATCTACCAGTCCATCACATGTGGATGAACCTCTTTCCCCAGTTAGTTCTTTGTCAACTCCTCTCATCTTGGAGGACGCCTCAACCTTACCGGCACCACCGGTCTCACCATCCTCCTTCCTACTGCCTATGGAGGACCCAACCTTACCTACTCCTCGACCGCAAGTGGAGGGCACCATAATCCCTACCCTTTACCTGCTTGAAGAATCACACTCTCCAGTTCCTTCTCCACCAAGAGAAGAACCTGACTCTCCATCTTCTTTGACCAATGACAATCTGGTTATAACTCCCACACACCTTGAGTCCAAGACTACTGCCACACCTAACACATCTTCTCAAAGACCCAAACCTCATCCAACATCCTCTCAACCATTTTCCCGACTAGTGGAGAAAATTGAACTTCTCCCTTCAAGGAAAGTGGAACATCAAGGATTGTGGGAGCGTCTTAAAGCTCTTCAACATTCCCGTTCCCTCTCGTCTCATGTTTCCAATCCTCCCAAGGTAGAATCTCCCAAGACTCTCAACAAAGACTAGATTTCCTCTTCTAAACCTACATCCACCTCATCTGAACCGATCAAGTCACTCGGCGTTTGCCCTATCTCTACCCTCACTCACCCACAAGTGAAGGTGGACTTATACCAGACCTCAACCAATAATAGTCTTCCAACCAATTCAAAGAAGACTACTAGACCATAGAAGTGAACCCCTCCTCCACCGTCAACTTTGCCCTCCATTTTAGGCCCTCACCCTTCTACCGTAATCGAAGTGCTCCCTACTCTGACCCTTAACCAACACAAATTACTTCCATTACTTCCTTTGCCAACCACAAGTCTACCCCCTCTTAAAAATTTGGCACCTCTCACGAAGAAAGGGACGTCTTCACCTGTCACCACACCATTGAACCAAAAGGTGGTACGAAAACCTCCACCAACTCCACCCAAGCAAAAGTCACCAGCCCATCATGCATCAATAGGCACGGACCCCTTAGTAGGTTCATATGCTTTGATATTACGCCAACTTTTGTAGACTTCTATCATTACCCTTCCTTCTATCAAACCATTCCAACCCCTCAGGTCAAAACCTTCTTGGTTTGATGATACAAAGATTTGTTTATACCATCATACACCAGGACACGATACCGAGACTTGTTGTGCCCTCAAGGTAGTCATTCACCGCTATATGGAGAAAGACAATCTTCTCCTTGAGGACACTCTTGACTGACCCTCGACACCTTCCCATCCAACCTCTTCAACCACATCAACATCTCACCAGCAGGCCATGACCCCTTCTTCACCTCCTATCTTTGAAATCAATGCTATCCATATAACAACTAGGTCACAAAAGGACAAGGCAAAAGAAAAAGCTATTATTCCTTGGACCTATCCTTTTGTCCAGTCACCTCAACCACCAAAACCCAAGATTTCCATCTTAGGTGCATCTCAACCCCCTTCTTCAGAGGCAATCAAAGACTCTATGATAAAACAACTTCACCAAACACCTGTGAAGATGACCCTATATGACCTTATCCAAAGCTCCCCCCAACATCGTTAGGCTCTAATCAAAGCCCTACAGGCAGTGGAGGTCCAACCTGAAGACTCTCAACCACTAATTGTCTTAGTCCATTCTTTATCCCCCATTGCCTCTATCATTTTCAGTGATTCTGAAATTCCTACTTCTACTTTGGAAGATCAAGACGCTGCTCTTTTCATCACAGCCTACATTGATCAAACCCGTGTTAAATGAGTTATGATTGACAGGGGTACCAACATTAATATCATTTCCACCCATGCCTTTGATCAATTGGCTCTTTCCAAGAATTGCGTATCGAAAACCAACGCAATCCTTAGATCCTTTAATGACACCACCGCTAACACTATTGGCACTGTTATCCTCCATATCTGTGTTGGTCCATGCACAATCCCAGAGCTCTTCTACATCATTGAGGGAGAATTCCAATATAACATACTATTAGGATGACCCTAGATCTACGCCATGGCTTGCATCCCTTCAACACTTCACCATTGTGTCAAATTTGAACACGACAAACAAGTCCATGTCATTCCTGCTGATCCATCCCCTTTTAAAACTTGTAACACAACCTATCACCCAAACGACATTCTTATCCCTCTCAAGGCATCAACCCAAACATCGTCTCCATCCACAAAAGTGTTAACTAGTACACAAATAGTGGTTGCCACCACATCACCTTCTCAATTAACAACTAAGGACCCCATGGATGATATCTTCCAAAGACTTTCACTGGGGGAATATCGCCTACTTACTCTAGACATGTTCTAGACTCCTCAAGAGTATGGACAGCTTCATCAAAACCCAAGCTATGACTATCAGATTGGAATGGTCATTCCTTATGGTCCTCCTAGCCTTCGAACCAATCTCGTCTATGGGGTGCTGGATCAAGCTCCTACTGAATCAAATCCTTCCTCCTCACCTCAAATATTCACATCTGATTTCTCCTTTCTTGGCAACCCCACCTTTGTACATACCTATCTTTATAGGTGTACATAGAAGGGTTTTGGATTTGGGTGCTATGAACAAGGCTCCCATCGGCCCATCGAACCACCCAATGATGATAATGCAAAGAAACGGTATGGACTAGGTTTCCAAGAACCCATTGAGGCTTCTGCAAACCTTTGCCCCAAACCAACCATCGACCAATCTCTTCCAAATTCACCTATTCTTCCATCCTCACCTAAGGAGTCGGTGGTTCCATCCCTCCTAATTTTTTTTTGCATAAACACCATCTGCTTAGAACCCCTAACCTATCAACTCAACGGGGTTCCCAAGTCTCTCCCTCTCATTTATCCCAACATGATAGATGATGAATCGACAACCATCAACACAGTCCACTACATAGACAACAATGCCATTCTTACCTATATGGGTGCCGATGATTCTTTCATTCAATGCTCCCTCCCTTCTAAAACACAAGTTATGTTAAATGAATCAACCATTGACATTAACCTTTCATCTTCTAGTGTTCCTCATGTCTTAAAGATTGGTCAATCTTTAGACACCCAGGAGCAGATCAATTATACCACATTTCTCTTAGACAATCACAAAGCCTTTCCCTGGACCTATGTTGACATGCCTGGCATCGATCCTAACATTGCCACTCATAACATTGTCACAAACCCAAAGGCTAAGCCTGTTAGGTAAAAGCTTTGCAAAATGCATCCTTGTGTTGCACTTCTTGTCAAAGAAGTGCTTCAGCACCTTCTTTCTATCTCCTTCATCCAACCCATTGATTATCCGCAGTGGGTCTCTAACATCATTCCTATCACCAAGGCGACTGGGGGGATCTGGATCTACACGGACTATCGCAACCTTAACCTAGCTTGTCCCAAGGATGACTTTCCTCTTCCAAACATTGACCAACTTGTTGATCTTATAGCTGGCCATGAGATGTTATCACTCATGGACAGATTTTTAGGATATAACCAAATCCTGATTGCACCAGAAGATCAACACAAAACCACCTTCATTACACCATGGGGAACTTTTTGCTATCGAGTCATGCCTTTTGGTCTGAAAAATGCAGGTGCCACATATCAGCATGCCATGACTTACATTTTTCACAATCTCCTCCATAAAATCATGGAGGACTATGTAGATGACCTGCTTGGCAAGTCTAAGGTTCGTCGCAACCATTTGACTATCCTCAAAATCATCTTCTCTCACCTTCTTCAGTACCATGTCCGTCTTAACCCCAAGAAATGCGTCTTTGGTGTCCTCTTCAGAAAGCTCTTGGGATTCATTGTCTCTCTTCATGGCATCGAGATAGATCTTGCCAAAATCTGTGTTATCCTCGAAATGCCACCTCCAACTAATCTCAAGCAACTTCGTAGTCTATAAGGGAAGCTCCAATCCATCTGCTGCTTCATTTCGCAGCTTTCTGACTGTTGCCAACCCTTTCATCACCTCCTCAAGAAGGATGTCTCCTTTAAATGGGATAAAGATTGCAAAGAGGCTTTTAAAGCCCTCAAATGCTATTTGGTTTCTCCACCAGTCCTTATTCCACTAAAAGATGACCAACTCTTCTACCTCTACATCTTAGCAACTAATCATTCATTAGGTGCCATGATCGCGCATTGAAATGAGCAACACTGTGAGCAAGCAGTCTACTACATAAGCCGAACACTTGTCAACTATGAAACTCAGTATACTCATACTGAAAAACTCTATTTGGCATTAGTCTTTGCCACTACCAAGCTCCGTCACTATCTTCTCAATCACAAAACCTTTGTCGTCACCCACACTGATCCTCTTAAATACATGCATTCTAAACCATATCAAAACCAGTGTATGGCTCGTTGGCTCATGCTTCTTGCTGAATTTGACTTAGAATTTATCCAGCAAAAATCTATAAAAGGGCAAATAATCGATGACCAACTAGCGGATGCCCCTCTTCCCGACAATTAGCCTTCTCAGTGCGAGTTTCCTGATGAATATATCGCCACTCTCTCGACTGATGACACATTCTACCAAATGACGATGTTCTTCGATGGCTCTAAATGTCAACTCGGTGGGGGTGCGGGGGTCATCCTCATTCCACATGAAGGTGAACCCATGCTCCTGTCTTTCAAACTTGACTTTGAATGTACCAATAATATGGCTGAATACGAAGCCTTAATTTTGGGACTTCAAACTACCCTTTCTTTAAACATCAAGACCATCAACATCTTTGGTGACTCACAACTTGTCATCAATCAAATCAATGGTTCATATCTTTGTAAAAATGAAATTTTATAAAGATACAAGCACCGTGTTAACACTCTTCTAGCATCTTTCAACCAGCACTTATTACAGACTGTCCCTCGATCTATGAATAAGTCTGCTGACACCATGGCTTCCCTCGCCTCGCATATTCCTTCTTCATCATCATCCTCATCAAGAATTTATGTCATGGTACATCAAGTGCCATTGCCTTCATACATTTCCACTGACATCAACCTCGTCCACACCATAGACTCTAGTTCACAAGATGTATGGTATAAACAACTTGAGGACTACTTGGCTCATTCTATCATTCCTCCCAACCTCTCTAGCAATGCGCAGCGGGCTTTCATCAAGTGCACCGCTTGCTATACCATGCTAGGGGGCCTTCTCTATAAAAGAGGTTTTGACAGTCTTCTTCTTTGCTGTTTAAACTCCACTGAAGCCTCTCATGCTGTTAAACAAGCCCATGACGGGATTTGTGGTGGACACTTCAGTGGTAACTCGGTTGCCAAGCGCATCCTTCACCTGGGTTATTATTGGCCCACTCTTCATCAAGACTGTAGTGATTATGTTAGGCGTTGCATCAAGTGTTAGCAACATGCTAACTTGCTTCATCTCCCTAGTCACGCCTTACAAGTCACTCAAGATTTCTAGCCTTTTTCACAATGGGGCTTAGATCTCATTGGCGAGATTAACCCTCATTCATCTCTTCGCCATCAATCCATCATCACTGCCACTGAGTATTTCACTAAGTGGGTGGAAGCTATCCCTCTCATCTCCACAAAAGCCGACAAGATTGTCGACTTCATCAACACCCACATCATCTATCATTTTGGTGTACCTCACAAAATCATCACCGACAATGGCAAGTCATTTAAAAACAAGACTGTCTAAAAACTCTGCGACTCATTTGGCATCAAACTCAGATTTTCTTCGCCTTACTACCCACAAGAAAATGGGCAGGCTAAGGCTTCTAACAAAATCTTAACTAAAATTCTCTAGAAGTTGGTCAATGACACTGGAAGGGATTGGCACATTCATATTCCCTTCACTTTGTGTGCCTACCGCACTAGCATCTGAACCTCTACAGGTGTTACCCCTTTCTCTCTAGTGTACGAAACAGAGGCTGTCTTACCTCTCAAAGTATAGATCCCGTCTCTTCGCATTTCACTCCATGACATTCTTTCTAATGATGACTTTCGTCAAGATCGATTAGCTCAACTTGAGTTACTCGATGAGCGTTGTCTCGCTACTCTCAATCATCTCCATGTCTATCAAAATCGCATCAAACGAGCCTATAACAAAACTCTAAGAGAAAGAGATTTCAATGTCGAAGACCTCATCCTCAAAGAGAACCAACATGTGACCAATATGGAATGGAGTAAATGAGGCAAATTTGCTCTTAATTGGCTCGGGCCTTATATCATCACGCATAAGTATGGATCAGGGACTTATCATCTGTCTTCTCTTGAAGGCCGACCAGATCCTGAGCCCCTTAATGCTTTGCATATATGACCATTCTACTGTTAGTCGAGTACTCATCCACTTGACATTTAACTTGAGCTCATCCCTTGAGCAATCCTTGTCCTTTTAATCCTCAATCCATTCCACCCTTTTTCCCTTAACAAAATCCTCTACAACCCTTTTATGATGTATGGATGTTTCATCCTAATAAAAGGGAGCCCTTGACCTTCTATAAGTCTTGTCCATGACTCAACATTCTGTCAAAAATAAATCACGATGTCAAAATATCCAAGGTCACAAAACTAAATCAAAAAGCAGACTGCTCCCTCAAAGGATAGCTGTAATATCATTGTTGTAGCTAATAGACTGCTCCCTCGAAGGACAGCTATTCAAAAGCCCTTAAATCTATAAAGCAAAGTATAGACCACTCCCTCGAAGGATGGCTATGACTAAATCTTGCTACAAATAGCACTTTCTTAGAAGCTTCCTGCATCGATCAGCTTCACAAATGACCACTAAACAAGTGACATCTCTATGTGGACTTCCCACATTGATCAGTCTGCTCTAAAAAAAAGGGGGGGTCATGGACTTGACTTATAGTTGTCTCAGGGTCTCCTATAAAAAGGGGCAAAGTTATCCCTACTCTAAACCGGGTTACCCTCTCCTTCTATCCCATCACCTACTCAAGGGACTTCGAGCTTACTTTAATGTCAAAATGATTCGATTACCGCTCTAACGTAACTCATGGTCAACTATGCAACGCATGAATGGGGCTCTTAGTTCTAACAACCCTTATCTATGTTGTCATTTTGGTCCTTGTCAATGAAAGGGTGCTTATGCCTTTTACTTTCTGCCTACACTTTGGTCACATTCAACCACATCATTTATCAAAACAATTCAATTCGACTCTTTTCAAACCACTCACATAACCTACTTATTCTGGTTTCCATAGACATCAATACACATGGAAACTATCAACCACCCAATTTGTGTCAATCATAAACCATTACTTTCTGAAACATAAATTGACCTGCAATTCATTTTTAGCGTTCATCCATCACGAATATGGATAGTTGCTAGGGATGAAAAACCCCGACCAATGTTGCAATTTACACCATTTAGAAAAGGCTGTAGCATCATCTCCTCCTTGTCATTTCAAGCATGTACCCTCGGACATATGGGAAATGCTATATCCTTATCATAACCAAAATCAACCACTTCGATCTTTTTCCTCCCTTCTTATGAGAACTACATTAGCCTGAGGCCCTAACGACAAGGGCTATGTAGGCAACACTCAGTTGACGTGGGGTCTTCTGGGGTTAGCTCGGCCATTCCTTCATCCCATTCCTTCATCGCATTTCTTCCATTACATTCTTTTGTCACCTGCCAATCACATCACAAATAATCACATATTTTCATAATCATTAACATTAATCATTTTCATCCATATCATTAAATCATTAATCTTAATCATACATCCATCATCATATAAACACCATAATCTTAGCACCATAATCCTAAACATCTATCAAGTCAAAATAACATACAAACACATCCACAACATTTTTCATAACACATCCATGATCAAATATCTCATCATATATATATATATATATATATATATATATCAATAGTTTTTTTTACAATGACACAATCTGTGTCTCTGTCTCTCTCTCTCAACAAAATATATATACATCTCGCATCATCGGCTCACAGGCCGGTATATAACTAATCCCAAAATCACCACTGGGAGGCCAAGAGGATGGGTAACCACTATATGCTCATAGGCCCAGCAATGTAGCAGGTGGCCCATGCACAAGCTGTATCGTCACCATTGACTGATACCCCACAGCTCTCTATATACTTGGGCAAAAAAGACAAGCACCAAGCAAACACTGTCTACTACTCTAACATATCTGTCAAAACTCTAGTCATAGTGACCGAAAACCTGCCGCCCTCTACATCTGGCAATGCATACACCGTGATGCCTATCATCATCAACACTGCTAGCCAATGTGCATCCTCATTTGCAGCGTATAAAGGCTTATACACAAAAATCACTGAGTGGTAGCTCATCTTAGTGACGTGCTCTCCAAATAGTGTAACCATATGAATATCATGTGCCTCTCTCGAGCATGCATAAAGATCTGTTCCATGTGCTGGCAGCCACAAAATTTGGTACACATCCTCGACTGTGACCGTCATCTCTCCCATGGGTAGATGGAAAGTGTTGGTGGAATGATCCCACTACTCGATTAGCGCCACCATCAAACTCACATCTCACACCACTCTGTAGTAGCGTCATAGCCCACCGAGTCCAATTGTGCTCATCTGTGCCCACTCATCAACTGTCACCCCTCCGTGCATTTACGTCAGCAATGTCAGGAGGCAATCCTGTAACATCAAATTCAGTCTCACCTGTATCCACCCAAGTCAATCTCATGTTAAAATTTTTCCCTATTTCACTATCTATGCCTGACCCAACACCCGAGAAGCCCTTGGCATAGCTTTGACCTCTCGACTTAAACATTTTTCATCCCTCTTTAGACCAGGTAGCCAACCAACATCGATTAGCATACCAGCAACGACACTCACCTAACCAATGTCAGTCACTTAGTGACCGACATCGGCAGGTTAGTGACCAATGCCAATCGCTGGTTGGTCGACACCGGTGAACCCACCGGCATCAGTGACTGGTTCGGCCCTAGGGCCGAACGGGGTGAGCCCTAAAAATTAGGGCTTCCCCATTTCTCCCCCTTTTCTCCCCCTACACCCCCCAAAACCCTCTCAAAGACTCCTAACCTCTCCTAGATCTATTCACCACCCTCCTAGCTACCCTCCCCCCTCATTTTGTGCCCATATCAACAAAAAATTTAAAACACAAATCAAAACAAAAATTTAACTCAATAGGGCTTAGAAACCCTCCTACCTCATCTCGACATCACCGGCGTGGTGGCACGATGGGTACCGCTGGTGGTGGACCTCCCGTGGGTCCTCTACTGCCCTCTGCTATCACTTCTACCTCAAACTCCTGCTAACGCACAGCTAACTCTTCAACCTCCAATCCAACTCCAATCTACTCCCTCTCTCCACCAATCCCACCCTGCCACCTCACACCACTAATTCGCTCACTACTAGTCACTTTCACTCCTAAAATCTAGAGCACTTTTTTCTCTCAGTCAAATAATCACAAATGACTTTTGGTGGGCCACCAATCTAGTTTTGTCAGATTTGGCAAGCCACCGACATCGGCATCAGTGTGCCTAATCTGCCGACGTCGATCGATCTCTACCAATGTCGGCCATTTTTGGGTACTGACGTCAATTTTTATCACTGATGTCAGCATCCTTACAACCTCCTTTTTTTCATTGCCCCAAAATCATGCCCCCAATCAGTCAGTCCTCTAGACCATGTCATCTTAGCCCCTTGGGGCACCCCGGATATCACTTTTGCATCCATCCATCGACCACCAAACCTTGGAGATCATGACCATTTCCTCTAACCATGACTACTTCCAAAGCGATTTTACCTTGGTTGTTTTTGCATGTATGCTACCTCATGGTTGGTTAGCAAAATTATGCGCAAACTTTTGACCTTCACAAGTATAGGATCACCAGCTAGTTGATCTGCACTACTTGTGACATTTTTGTGTTTTTAGGAGCACTAACTGAGCCTGGGATACCTGAAACACGATGACCATTGGAGCTACAGCTTAGATTGAATAACCCAATCAGTAGATGACTAAATGTTGGGGCCCAGTTCTTTTAATTTTGGCACTCCTCGACCCTCGACTTGCGATAATTTGACCTGACCATCTCATGAAGTGGTGTACACGCAATCACAACTTTTGCAGTGTTCTCACTCTATCTTCACCCTTTTCATCCACTTTCTGTCAAATCAGCACCTGACTCTAGGTTCCCTTCTCTCGACTACTGCTTTGAGGGGGGATACCTCATCCATAATCGGGGTAACCAACTCGCCTATTTTTATCTTGCAATTCACTTAAACAACCAACAAGATGAAATCAACCTTATCCCATACCTGGGGCAACCAACTCTAGTTTTTGTCTTGCAATTCATTTAGAGCAACCAACAAGATAAAAAGGGGCAAATGTAGACACCAAAGTAGTGTCTAACCCTTGGTCATCTCCCCCTTGGTCCATTCCTAACCCATTCCTAAAACATCCACTTACTAATTTAAAAATAATAATTTTATTAATATTCTCCCCTTTGACACCTCACCTGACACCTCGCCTTGGACTATTTCCCACCCTATGACTCACCCAAGACCTATTCTTACTTCTTTCTAACCACCTAACAAACTCTCTGCGTATTTAGCCCAACCTTTGACATTCTCCAATGGATAGTGCACTTGGCGGATGAAAAATGGGCTTGGTGGCTCTTTTTCCCACTCTGCACCCGCCGACGTCGGTAAAATGTCGGCCGACGTTGGCAGAATTGCCAACGTCAGTTATACTTAAACCATTTCTCTGACCCTTTGAGGGATCCCAATCAAAAAAATCGGTTAATCTCTGGAGCTAATCACGACTCTCAAATCTTCTTCCGGCAAAACAAAGTTCTTGTGCTTTTACTTTTCAGTGTTTTGGGCTTCTTGGTGTTCTGGCAGGGATCAACATTCTTAGTAGCACTTTCTAGGCACCAAGGTCTTGCATCAAACATTCTGCACAGGGATTGCACAATATTTCCATCACCAGTGACAACTGAGACACAGCTTCTGCACCTTTACCAATTCGTATCACAGCTAAGTATTTGTACTTTTTTTTTTCATTCTAATATCATTTCAAATATATTAGTATTCTGTCTACTGTCTATTCCAAGCATCCTTGACCCAACCTTCCCTATTCTTTCTAGAGAGGCTGAAAAGCCTTCTCTCACCCCTTATTCCCTTTTCTTTACCTCTGACACTTCTATAGTCTCTCTTTAGACAACACCCTTTGTCCAATCAACTCAGTACAAGTTATCAGAGACCTACAGATCATCTTAAGACCCATCTAATCAACCTGACTAAATTGCTTTATAGAAAGGCTAAAAGGCCTTTTTCCTGCTTCTCACCCCTTTTCTTGACAAGATTCTTAGCCCCTTAGGCCCCAAACAGTCCCTCTGAATCCCTCATAGACCCTCAGACCCTCAGACGAGACCAAATCCATTCTGCAGACCAGAAACTAAACCTGTAACCTGTCCCTGGCCATTTGCCCTGACCGACCTCGTCCACTTCCCCTACCGACGTCAGCAATCTAACCGTCATCGATGACCTCCCTAATCGATGCCGGCAATATCACTGACGTCGGTGACTGTGTTAAGCAAATTACAACTTATCAGGTATGCATTTGTTTTTAGTTCTTTCTTTTCACATCTTTCATTATTTCTCTTTTCTGTCTCTGTCATATTTTGTCTTAAACAGTGGATTGTCATCCTCCAAGAAGCCTTAGCGCTTCCAAAACCAAGCTTTTGCTTGGCAATCCACCCTCTTATCAACTAATGTTCTTCGTGTTTTAGTGTCTATCTCTTTCAGGTGTCATTCCTCCACAGTAAAAGAGGAGTTCTCACAATGTCTGGATTATGGTGCGCAGACTACATCCAAGTACATACACGCCTTGACCATTCCTTTAAGTTTCTCATTTTCTCTCCTTTGAATGTAAAAGCGAAATTGCATAGAAACATATAAATGGCCTATTTTCTATAAAAACTATACATGTTCATCAAAATAACACACATGTGGCCTATGTTAGTGGGCACACTTTTGAGAAGTATTATGTTGACCAATAATGTTACCAGTAAATTATAAGAGTGGGAAACCTATAATTAATCCCTAATTTACCAATGGATGTTGACCAATAATGTTACTAGAAAATTTTAGGAGTGGGCACATGACCCAACCACCTTCAAGGTCAAGGGATTCATCTCTATCATCCCAATTGCCACTTTCAAGCTAGGAATTAGGATTTTCATGACCCTATTATATAGAATTTATGGATTCCCAACTATAACCTACATCAATGAGGTTTGGATTCCCATATTAGACACCATCCTCACCTCCACCAAGATCATCACCATTGGGGAAATCATTAGTGCCAACATGATTCACCAAATTAGTAGCATAGATAACTTGATGGATGGAAATTTAGATATGATATCTTATCTAGTGGATGTTATAACTGGGATAGTCCACTCAAATTTTGAAGAGCCTTAGGAACCCTCCCATAAATATCCCAAGAACATAATAAGTGATTATTTTAACCTCATCCACATCCACAAATTCAAGAATAACATGACTAGGCTAATAGAGACCTTCTACCCAATGGTTCACAAGGTTGTTCATAGTAAGGATATACCCAGATTATCTAATTACATCAAAAGGACTCTTGGAAGGATTGTAAGCTATTTTATTTAACTAGGCTAATATATTAGAGGGAACTAAAGCCCTCCCCACGTGTCTTTCTCAGTTGGTTCCAAACAAGGTGGTAGAATAAGAAATTATAGATCAAATGGTAGATTCTATAGATGTTAATATAAGTAGTTTTAGATAGGGAAAATTCCACCTAATGCCTATAATATTTAGTTGAATCCAATACACTAAATGGTATGATTTCCACCAAGTGGGGAGGATCAAAATGCCTTATGATTTTAAATAGGCACCCTATAGGTAGTGAGATCTAAGGAAAAAGGTCATGAACCACCAAGACATAATTAAAGTTAAGGTAAAAATTTATTATGTCCATGTGTTATATACATATGATAACATGTTCTTGGATGACTTGAAATATATACAAGTTCGTACCATACTCAAGGTCGACTAAGGAAAGGTCACCTAGCAGTGGGATTTTCAAAAGGATGATGCATCACAAAGCAAATTCAAATATGAAAAACCAAAATAAAAAAGGATCCAAATCCATTGGATTCATTAATACACATGAATTATCTAACTACATTCAATTCAATAAAGCAAGCAAATCCAAAAGGAAATATATGTAATTAACCAAGTCAATTGTAATCACATTACCATCAAATTAATGATTGCAAGAATGAATTAAAGTTATAACTTGATTAAGCAGTATTCACATAGTTTTAAAAAACTAGAGCTTAAGTGTATATAAATTTAATCCACTTTAAATCTACCACCTCCCCCTATATGCATTATATTATAGGGTATGATCAATATAGAGATACAAAATTTTATGAATTAAATCTAAATTGTAACTTCAAGTACTACTTAGACATCTAAGAGGAAGTTGAGGTAGTAGATCTTTATGGATCTAAGGAGCAATTCTCAACATTTACGCGGAGATAAAAACAAGACCTAGTGGTGATCAAATTAGTAGGTCTACATGGCATAGCGGTAAAACCAAAGGTAATGAATGCCCTATATAGACCTAGTTTATGATTGGTTTATGAAAGGCCTATTTTCTAGAAAAAATATGCATTTTCATCATAATAACACACATGTGGACTATGTTAATGGGTGAACTTTTGAGAAGTATTAATAACTTCCCAACCTAAGGGCAACCTATAATTAATCCCTAGTTAAACAATGGATGTTGTCCAATAATGTTACAAATAAATTATTGGAGTGGGAACATGACCCAACCACCTTCAAGGTCAAGGGACTAATCTTTGTCATCCTAAATGCCACTTTTAGGCCAAGAATCAAGATTATCATGGCCTTATTATATATAATTTATGGATTCCCAACTATAACCTACATCAATGAGGTTTGGATTCCCCTACTAGACACCATCCTCACCTTCACCAAGGTCATCACCATTGGGGAAATCATTATCTCCAACATAATTCACCAAGTTAGTATCATAAATAACTTTATGGATGGAAATTTCTATATGATATCCTATCTAGTGGATGTTATAACTAGGATGATCCACTTAGCTTTTAAATAACCCTAGGAACCCTCCCCTGAATATCACAAAAACATAATAAGTGATGAGTTCAACCTCTTCCACATCCACATATTCAAGAAGAATATGACTAGGCTAATAGAGACCTATTATCCAATCATTTACGAGGTTATTCATAGTAAGGATATTCCTATATTATCTAATCACATCAAAAGGACTCTTGGAAAGATTGGTAGCTATTGGCTCTACCTAGACTGCATAATCATTAGAGTAGAGGAAACCAAGGACCTCCCCATGTATCTTCCTCAATTATTACTAGAGAAGGTGGTAGAATAAGAAATTATAGATAAATTGGTAGATTTTATCTATGCCAATATAAAGAGTTCCAGATAGGGAGAAGTCCACCCAATGTCCATCAGAATTAGCTGAATATAATACATGAAATGGTAACATTTACACCAAGTGGGTAGGATAAGAATTTCTTATTATTTTAAATGAGAACCCTATAAGAATTTGGATCCAAGGAAAAGGGTCATGAACTAATTAGATAGACTTAAAGGAAATATAAAAATTAACTATGTCTATGTGTCATATCCACATGATGATGTGTTTTTGGATGCCCTAAATGATATATAAGTTCATAATAGGATTAACAAGGTAAATATGTCTATAGTGGTTGCCATGAATATTAATTATAGTCTAAACACCACCAACAAAGATGGTCAAAGAATTTAAAAAGAGCATTAGGACAAAAATTCCCCTCTCAGACCTCTCTCATATATTAGAATTCAAGAACAAGAGAAAGATGGACCATATGGGCATGCTTTTATGGGAGATGAATAATAAATAACTCAATGCCCTCCTCAACATCCCATATTATTGGTCACCATAACAATAACCACCATAGTTTCTACTCCCACTCACCAGGCTACCACTACATCAAGTACTACAAGCATAACTCATGTTGGTGGGTTATTTTCTATGTTTCCCTTCCATCTACTCATCGTATCCCCATAATTAAGGCTCCCATATTTCCTCCCCCAATCTCTAGATTAACTACTTCCCTAGTTCCACCTCCATAAACCACTACTACCATTACCTCATCACCACTCACTACCCCTCTAGTTTCACTTTTTATTGCTTCCCTTCCATCAATAACAACTAATGATCCTACTATTCCACCTCTTGTATACTAGAGAAAGGTGAAGGGTCCTTCAATTTTTCCCCAAGGTAATCCAACAAAAGGAACATAAAAGTATAAGTCATACGAGGAAAGATATAAAATAAAAGGCTCCAAAGAAGCAAAGACTTTGTAAATATTTGATAATGGGGAAGATGATAAAAAGGTGTTTTTAGAGGCAGGGTGGTTTATTGAAGAATAATAAGAAAATAATATGAAATCCTCCTAGTTAATAAACATTAGTGAAATAATGAGTGACCTAGAGGAGGAATGGTTTCCAAAGGAAGATCAGTCTGGGGATACTATAATTTTGAAGACCAATTTAGTCTCCACTAAATTACTTCAGGACCAAGGAGGAGATAATGGAGATGAAGCAGAGTTAAAACCTCCATCTTCAACATAAGGGTAATCAGTGAATACATATCTACCCTCAATCACTCATAACACACCATTGATGTCTATGGTAATAATTCCCTAGATTACCACTAGACAAGGGATGAGTGCACAATTTTCTCATTCCTTGTATATTGTAATAACTAATTATGTCCTAATTAGTCCTATAATAGTTTTTTCACATACTTTGGATTATTTGGCCCAAATAAATAAGGACCATGTTACTACATGGCTAATTTTTCAAATAATAACTCCAACCCCCATATTTAGTTTATGGAACCCCCTAACCATACTTCAAAAGGACCTATTGGGACTACCCATTCATCCATAACCGATTATTTTCAAAACTTTCTCAATACCCCTCTTACCTATCATTCTTTGATACCTCTAGCCCTCAATCTCGATACTTAATAAATAGGAGATTTGAAAATCTTATCTCCTCTACTATTTTCACTTCCCTATTCACTCCTTCCTAGCCTTCCACCCAATTGGAGCTTCAAATTGATTAGGTGGCCCAAGTAGAGTCTACCACTATCACATCAAAAAAGGGGTCAAAAAATGGAAAGCTAATAGTTGATACAATGGATCTTAATAAGGTCATTAGATGGAGAATAACCATTTTTCCTTTTCCTCAACTGGTAACATCTTCTCTTAATCTCACACTTCCCCCTAGGTAGTCTCCTTCTTTTACTCTTATAGGCTAAGCTAAACCTTCACAATAACCAATTAACCTGAATATACCTTAGTGGATCCATAAGATGTAATGAGTAGTGGTAGGTATGTGGGATTTGGTCATTGTGTATAAGCCCATAATCAAGTTTTAATTTGATAAGGAAATTAAGAATATGAAAAAGATAAATATAAAACTATAATGGTTGAAGGATAAAAAGTGGAGTTGAAACAAAGATAAGATGTGTTCCAATTGACTAAAAAATGAATAACTCTCCCCTCTAACTTGGGAAGTCATAGGGAGGACCCCTATACTTTTATAGACTCTATAAGAGTACTAAAGGAGATGTTTTAGGGATATGATCAATCTTTGGAGGCCTTATAAGAAAGTAGCACTATTTAGCCTCTAAGGGACCTCATATGTAGTGTTTAGGGAGGAACCCAAAAGCTATATGATGTCTTCCAACTAGTAAGAGATTAAAATAAGGAATCCAATCCCAAATGGTGGGGATGTCTTCTCTCTTGTAGAGGACATGAAGAAGATGGGGGCTAAACTTTATTTTCTAGGTTGAGTAACTAGGACAAGGCATGCAGTCACCTAAATTTGATAACTTCCCCAAAAGCTTCATGGGACCAAAACTATTTGGTTTATTAGAGAGATATCTTGACTAAATGGCATCAGGAGATGTGAAATTTAGTATGGCAACTCACTAGTTGTGAGGGGATGTCACCATTCTAGGGGAAATGAGAGTTGATGTAACTAGAGTGGAAAACTGGTACATAAGACCATCTTTGAGGACCTCCTCTAAATGTCTAGAAATAATTTTAGAATAGAGGTCAAGGGTATAATATATAATACCCATGAAAACCTACAATAATTGATAAATTTTATTAGAAGTATGATCCTTAGTATAGAGACACTTTATGTAGATATCAGTGCTTTATTGAAGACACATAAAATATTAATGGACAAGCTCCCTTATATCTTCAAGAGACCCCTATTAGACTTTAGGATGGTATAGAAATTTTAACAGGTGATCCATCCTCTCTACTTACAAATTCAAGCTAGTAAGTAGACTTCTCAGCCATGTCACTTCTACTAGTCATCTTGACCACACTAGCATCTTTAATAGTCAGGCCCACTAGAGTATAGGTGTCCACCACTAAAACTACTTCATCATAGGAGGAATAATGTTAGTTGGTGGAATCAAAATTTTGTTGTAACAAATTTGATGGAAATAACCACCAAAGTATAGGTGTCCACTACTAAAACTACTTCATCATAGGAGGAATAATGTTAGTTGGTGGCATCAAAATTTTGTCTATTGGCAACATCTTTTTCCAAATGTCCTCTATGTACTCCTTTGAGAGATATTTTCTAAAATAGATGTAAAATTTGAGAATGACTTGAATGATGAGGTATCCCCATCCCAAGCCTATATATACATGTATCTCCCACATTCCAAAAGGAAAATAAATTTTGACATATCAATATAGATAATAAATCCTTCAAGTTATTCTACAAGTCTTTGTTGCATAATTCACTCTCTCTTTCATGTTTGTGTTATAGTGTTTCTTGATATATGTAATACTAGTTTCAAGTATGTAATCAATTAATAAAATTTTATCAATTGGAATGTGAAAAAGTAATTTATGTTGATAGATATTGTTTTTGGGTAATGAGCTAGTTGAGTTATTATTTGGAATTTGTGTAAAGATGCCATTTGGTGTAACTTCCTAGATTGAGCCATAACTAGTATAAGGCACTCTTTGGTATTATATATAATCTTAAAGTTAAGATATGTTATAGTATTATTGATATAGATAAACCTTTAGTTAATAAATTGGATTTAACTACATCATATCCCTAAAAAAAAATTCACTATGTTTGTTAGCTATGTGTGTTAAAGCAGCAGTCTACAAGCATTAGTTCTTTGGCATTTGTCCTTGTCCTAAATCTAGTTAGAAATAACTCATTTTATTTATTTACATATCCCCTTTTATATCTTACCTAACCCTCTATTTTTTAGTTTCTTTGAGTGTTGTCTACTTTAGATTAAATCCATCATTATCCCGTTTCATTCAAGGTAATCTATGATCCACATCCATATCCAAACTAACTAGGTTAGCAGTTGCATTGTTCACCGTTATTCCACCACTAGTCATTACAAGACCCAATACCTACAACTCATGCTCTAGATTGAATCTATCTTTCACATAGATCCCAAAATTAGAGGTTACTTTGTATGTGTTTTTTTTGTGTGTGTAAAACTCATATCTAGAGGTAAATAGAAAATAATATCATATTATTATAAATAAGGCTATTAGTTTCTTCAAAAACCTTATTTTGAGAAATATTGAGAGGAATCAAAATTTACAAGATAAAATTCTAGAATTTATTCCCTTTATTTCTCTTAAATAGATAATGATAGTTTGATCAGTAAAGTTTTCATGGAAGAAGTCAAATTTGTAGTTTTCTATTTTGATGGAAGCAAGGCCTATGGTCTAGATGGATTTCCTCTAGTGTTGTTATAGATATTTTGGAATATTATCAAAGTTTAAGTGACTAAGGTAGTTCAATCATTCATGAAATCAAGAAAAGTGTTATATGAAATTAATAGTATCTTCTTAGTATTATCTCATAATAAAGTGGGATCAAAGAGGTTAAGATATTTAGAACTATAATTCTTTGTAACACTATACATAAATTATACACAAAGGTTAGTAAATTTATAATAAAAAAAGTGTTACCTAATCTAATCTTATAAAATAAAAGTAGTTTTATTCATGGAATAAAAAATATTTTATTCTATTTTGATAGTGTATGAGGTTATTCATTCAATAGATAAGAGTAATCAGGCTAACACAATCCTCAAGTTTTACATGGATAAAGCATATCATAGGGTATTATTGGAGTTTTTTAGATAAATTCTTGGAAAATTTTGGTTTGAATTATAAGTTTATATCTTTGCTTCATTCTTTATTTCTTCCTTAATCATTTTGTTTTTGTCAATGGATCTCCAACATACTACTTTATCAGTGAGAAAGACATTATATAAGGTTACCCTTTACCCCCCTTATTTTACCATCATAGTGGAAGCCCTTGGCAGAAGTTTCTAAGAAGCTCAAATATGTGGTATGATTAAAGGTCAAAAACACTCTTCCTCTACAAATGTTATCTATCATAAAAAATAATTTGATGACATTATTGTCATCAAGGAAGCTTCCATTAAAAAGATGAAATTTTTAACCTCATCCTTAATAAATATGAGAATGTCTCTAGGAATCTATTAATTAGAGATAAAATAATGTTCTTAATAAACACTCTATTAAAATCTAAAATGAAAATTTATAGATTAGATGGCTATTAGGTTCACAAGCTCCCATCAGTTTTTTGGGGTCTACCTCTATTCAAAGGTCAAATTTAAGATAACTCTTGGAATATTATTATAGATAGACTTCAAAGGAATTTGGTGAATTTGAGGGGATGTCTTCTATCTCAGGATAGGAAGATTAAATTGTTAAATTTTTTGATTTGGAGTCTCCCAATTTACTTCTTATCTTTTATTAATATTCTAGGGAAAGTTGCTAACATGATAGATAAATTTTATATGAGGTTCTTATGGATTGGTGTCTCAAATAGGAAAAGGTTATTATTGGTTTCTTGGATCTCTATTTACCATCCAAAATTCCAAGATGGTTTGGGTTTGAGGATCTCAAATAATTTAAATCTATCTCTCCTTGCTAGGTGGGTTTGAGGCTACCTTTTTAAAATAACCCATGGATTTTGTCTTTAAAGGAAAAATACCTAAACTTTAATAATCCTATTAGATTTATATCTAATTATTCTCTCCCTTCTAGTTATTATTTTTGGAATGGCCTTACTAAGAGTATAATGTTTTTTAGTAAAGGTTGTAAATGGAAAATGAGTATTAGATCTAAGGTCCTTTTCTGAGAGGATATTTTTTTCTTAATGAGTCCTCAATATCTATTGACCCTTTGAAAAATCTCTACTATCTAATTAAGGTCATTATGGATGAAAAGTTAGTTTAATCTATTGAGATAAATAACTCCTTAGGACTTGGAAAACTATTGATTGGTCTAATGTCAATCAAAATTTATTACATCATGGTGCTACCCTTTTTGAGATCCTAAAAGGTTTACAAATTTGCTTAGGTGAATTTCAAGATGAATTAATATATATCTATAGTAAATATGGCCTTTATAATGTTATATTGGGTTACTCTTTGAATATAGATTGTTAAAATAATGGTTTCCATTGGATGTAAATATGGGATAAGAATCTAATTCCTAAAATAAAAATTTTCTTCTATATATCCATTTAGAATAAGATCCTCATGAAATAAAATTTAAATAAAATAGGTCTAATGGTCACTAATAGATGTGTTTTGTGTGAACATGATTTTAAATATGTTTAAAATTTAATATTGGATTTCCCCTTTTCCTATAAAATGTGGTGTCTCATTCTCAAGAATTTTTTTTTGGATCCAACAAACCTCTATATTAGACTCAGTTCTTCAATAGGTCCCTCCTTTCTCATCCTAAAAAATAAAAACCATATGTAAAATCTCTCACCACCATATTTTTTGGGGATGTTGATTGGAGAGTAATGCTATAATCTTTCATAATCAAATAAAAGCTATTTATAGTGTGGGTCTTGGTATTTTTTTGGGCATTAGGGAGAGATTATTATAGTGTAATTATAAATTTCACCCTAACAAAAGTGGCCATTTTATTTTAAATTATGATAAGGGTATTATGGCCAATTAAAACATATTTTAAACTCTTATTCTTACCTCAAAGTCTTAGATTTCAACTAGAAACTCTATGTTTTAGAGATGCCCTTTGCCTAATTGGTCAAGATTAAATTTTGATGGAGATTCCAAACATAACCCTAGCCTATGGTGGATGTATCATTAGAGATAATTTTTTTAAGATGGTGTGAGTTTTCTATATTTATATGGTGACACAAAAATAATCTTTTCTATAAAATATTGGTATCCTTTTGGAGAATTAAATTAGATTGGGTATGAAAATATCTCATCTATTTATAGAGGGAATTCATTTTCAAATTATTAGTTATCTTAAGAAATAATTCACCTCCAATTATACTATCAATAGTATCATTGAAATTTTATTGAGGTTTTTTCAAGCCTTTGTTGAATTAAGGATTGAACATGTATTCTTGGAAGGTAACGGGGTTGTGGGCAGGTTTGATAACAAAGGGGTCATTTCATAAGACTTTATCAAGAAGATGGAGGTGGATTAACTACATAAATCTGATTCTCATATCATAATTAATTAATCTATATGCAATAATGAAAAAAACAATCTACCCAATGTTAGTAATGGCTATCACATTGGCCACCTATTTATTTCCTTTTAGATAACTAGTCTTTCAATATCTAATCATTACTTGATGAATTTTAATATGATGAGTTTATGTGCAACACTTAAAAATGATATTGATAATAAATGTGATTTCAATTGGGTATTTTCATTTATCCCACTTTTTTGGTCATTCCACTAATTTCTCATCATTATCAACAATAATAAATCTTTCCTTTTTTCTGATATGGGTGGGAGAAAAGTAAGGATTGAACCTGATTCTTGTGATGAGGTAAAAATATATATAGTTTGGAATATCTTAAAAAATGGAAGATTAGGAAAATATAGTGAAATAATTAAGGGTCACCACCTTGAACTATCATTATATTTTCATAAATCATGGGTCGCCATAGTTTTGAATTTTAGAGGTTTTAAAATTGAAGTCTCTAAGTATAGTATTGCAAGAGTGATTAGAATGTCAATCACTGATATAAATGTTTTCAAGGATAGAATAAACAAGGATAAGGATATAAATTTTTTCCTTAGGTGAAAATATAAAATTGAAGAGTTTCATGATCACATCCTCCAAAATTCATTGTTAGGTATTTGGAGTGAGATTAGTCTTTTTATCATCAAATACCTTATGTTGGAAGGTAGGTACAAAATAATTTTTTATTACTTTTTCACTTTAGCATAGAGAGTTTGATCCTTCCATTTTATTTGGTGGTTTCTCTTGAACTTTCTGTTATGGAGGTTCAATTGAGTAAAATTTAATTCCCAATCCATCAATCCCCAATTCTTTTATTTTTCCAAGATTCTCAATTGGTTATCTATTTAGTGTAAATGTCTCCTCATAGGGATAAGAAAAATGGAGTTTATTATATAAAATAATGGTTTTAAGTGTACCTTAGGTGTTTTAAGAGTAAAAAATATGTATATTAGTCCTTTGTAACTCCAAATGACAAAAATAAATCATAACAATACTCTAGGACTAAACACTCATGCCTAAGAACTAAGGAAATCATAACACAATAAGTAATTTCATAAAATAGAGATAAATACAATACACATTTCTTACCTTCTTTGTCAAATTTGATATGTACTTGTCGGAATAAATATGTTCATGCTTTTCCTATTATGATTAAAGTCTTCTAGACATTATTTTATGGTGGTAGCATCTCTCTAATAGTCACTTTTGGCTTGGTGTGAAGCTTGGCATAAATTGGGAATTATAACACTACTCTCAAAGGCTTCAAAAAAGTATTCCAGTAGAATAAGATTACACACAAAATCTTATTGGCATATGGTTTGGTCACTTGTATTTATATCTCAAAGAACTAAATCTAACCCTAGTGAGTTTAAGTTAAATTCAAACTTGGGATGAGTCTAAATTAACCTAGGTTGAGTCAAGCTAACCCTGGGTTGGGTTAAAACATTCATAAAGTATTGCCACATTAGTTTCATATATTTATGATGCATGACAACTCAATTTATATATTTTTGAGGTGTGACTTATAATTTTTGAATATTTAGGAAATAATAAATTAATTTATTATCTCCTTTGACTTTTTGATTTCATATTGGGATAAAAATTCCTTTTTTGGTAAATGAAATTCATTAATTTGATTTGGAATTTTTGTTTAGGCAAGTTAATTATGATTTTAAATGTAATTAATCCTTATTAGTGATTTTTAGCTTTTGGAAATTATTTTAGATGTTATGAATTAATAGCTTGATAGGCTAAAATTGTCAAATTACTATGTCATAATTTGACTAGATTTAAAACTAAACTAGGTAATTGGTACATACAAGGAAATACACCCAATAAAATAAAATTATCATGTTTTGGGAAAATTAAATCCCCAAAATGGATGAATTTGATTCGTTCAGGTGTTTTATAGGCTTCAAATGTGTCATTTTCTATAAATTGAACTAAATCCTTGTTTAGGCATGAAAGTGGCCAAAACTAAGTATCTACAATTTACCCCTATTTGAGTAGGTATTGTGAGACATAGACATAGTAACATATTTTTAAATAATGAAAAATTCATTAATCTAAATAATTCATGTCCCAAATGGTAGTTGATAAGCCCTTGATGCGCCCTCGAGGGAGTGGGCTAAAAAATTAAAACAATGGAAATTCACTTGAAATGAAGAAAATGAGATTATCTAGTGGTAATAGGGGTGGGATTTATAAATTTACCAAAGGTGGTTATAAATAATAATGGCACTAGTTTACCTAAAGGTGTTTATAAGTAGTGGAATAGATAGATGCCAAAGTAGGGTAGTCAAATGGGTACTGACTTTTCCAAAGGCAGTTATAATTAGTAACAAAAAATTAGAAACACTAATTTAAACAAAGGTAGTTGTAACCTGGAATGAAATGAGACACAATAATTTACCCAAAGGTAAGATATATCATTGATCGATCACAAAAATAATTTGCCTCAATAGGGCAAATTTATAATGGTATCTTATGCAAAAAATCCTTAAAATAGATTTATAATGAGTTGGCAAAGGCTAACAACACATTTATAATATAGATGTAAGTTTGAAGATATACATTCAAACCAACATGAGATATAGGTTAAATTTTTTTGTTTTTAAACAAGTCTTAGGGGAGGCCTAAAAGGATGGCTTATTGGAAATATAGACAAAAAATATGGAATATAGTATGAAATGGTGCACAAAACAAACTACATATGTGAAAAATACATTTCTTAGGGCATGCAAAATGAACTATAGGCCCTGGGGGTAAAAATTTAAAATTTTGGCTATATATTCACCCTCGGGGTGAAAATAATTCATTTTCACCATAGCCTTTTAAGAATTTTAGATCTAGTTTTTGCATGAATTACTAAGAGAAAATGGCCATTAGAGGATCACAAAGACACATAACAGATTGAGTAAGGGTGAACATGCAACCACCATAAGATAGGGAACTATTAAGTAACCCTAACATAAACATTAATTTGTATTTATTAATATTTAGTACACTTAGGAAGGTAAACATTGGTGAAGTCACTATTTGCATGGTAGGGAAAATAGTGGCTTCACCAGGGAAATTAGTGACTTCATGCGAAGTCATCATTTACAAAAATGGTGGAAACACTAGAAAAGGGTGGAAATAACTGAAATGGTGATTTCAACCATTTTTAGGTGAAGTCATCATTTTTATGAGAATTAAAATGGCACTTCTACCATAAAATGTGTAAAATTTCTAAAACAACAACTTTTCCATTGATAAAATGGTGTCTTTTCTTTGGGAGCTAAAAATAATTGACTTTGAGGACCCAAAAGGGGTGCAACCTTTGGAAGAGGGTCAATTAGATTGATTATGATTGGGTTAGGTTTTGGGTAGTGGTATGCAATTTCAATGACATTGTAAACTTACCATCTCCCATACCCAAGCATGAACCTCCTACTTAAGCATGTCAATGTCCCTACCCATTGTGGTTTTACCAAAAGGCCTTGCCAAGACTAGATCCACCTATGTGCCCAAAGGCCTTGACTTCCCTAATCCAACCTACACCAATATGACCACTACCAAGCTAGGTTCTAATATCATCACATCTAACCCTCATCTCTATCTCTTGTATCCCAACCATCATCATCATTTCCTACCTCACTCTCCTACTAGGTACCATAGCTACTGATAAAGTTCTAAGACTCCATCTCCTCGATATCCATTGGTGTTTAAACACTTAATAGTGATGGAACTATTAGAATTAAATGGCATACATGTACCCATGAGTGCATAAATGTTGGAGTGACACTTGCATCTATGACTCTTCCTACATAGGCCTAAATAACCTATGGTATGTTGAGATATCTCATTGTGGACTCACTCTTCAAGATCACTGAGTATCCCAACTAATCTCTCATGTAAAATGAATAAACCATAGTGGCCCCTCAAGGACATTGTATGTGTAACCAAATTACCTAAGTACCCAATCCAAGTAGTACTCATCTATAATATGAGCCTAATACCCAATAAGAAAACATTTGGTGGTCATAAAACCCATATACCATCCATCCCTAAACCACTAGAATTAATAGGTAAAGTATAATGTCTAAATGAATAATTATGGTGTCATATAATTAAACATATAATGATAGAAGGGGATGGTTCCTCTATTCCCACACCCAACTCTTACCTAAGGCCAACCATACACTACTAGCTCCTTAGGATCCCACATCTTACACATCCTGAGTCATTTCTCAATCATAATATGCTCCTAGTCTTAGACCATGAGAAGTGTGTAGTCTTTTATTCTATTTCCACCCAGGTATGGTATCAGGTGATAATCTCTATACAAATGTGCTATCACTATTGGTCCCTAAGAAAGTCATATTGAATCTTCTAGTATGATTCTAACCATGCTACCCAAGCCCATATATAAGTATAAACCATTCTTATCATGCAACAAGATGATAGTGATAATGGGCATAAGAATAATAACCTCTCGATTAATTAGGGATAGTGGTGAAGGATTCCTAGTAGGAATATCATCTAGCCAAATGTTGGTATAGGTCTTAATTAGGTCTATATTTACCTTCCACTAAATCATGGGGATACTTTGATAGCTATATAAATCATCAAGCACTGCTTGATGTTGTGCTACTGATGTCCAAAACAAGTATCACCCATGCATCAGTAGGTTGAAGATAACCTAAGTAACCTAAAGTATGATAATGGCCTCCACATTCAACAAGTGGAAGGTCGACATCTCACTATCCCAATGCTTTACTAGTGCACTTAGATACACTTGATCAATTTAGATAACTATATTTGTGCCATGTCATACAAGTCTAGTATCTATAAGAAGCCCATCATGCCCTCATTATATGTCTATGAGGTTTGTAGATAATGGGATCATCTCTCATGATAGGTAAGCACTATTAATCACTCATACAATTAAAAAAGTAAGCATCTCCCTAACTACATACCACCACCTAGGCAGGTTAACCCTCAGTTAGGTCAAAGCACTCATGAATCTTAACACCTCAGCTTCAAATATTTATGGGGCATGACAACTCAATTTATATATTTTTGAGGTGTGACTCATAATTTTGGAATATGTAGGAAATAATAAATCACTTTATTAGCTCCTTTGACATTTTAACTTCATATTTGGCTAAAAATTCTTTTTTTGGTAAATGAAATTCACTAGTTTGATTTAGAAATTTTGTTTAGGAAAGTTAATTAATATTTTAAATTTAATTAATATTGTTTAGTTATTTTTGGATTTTGTAAATTTTTTATATTTTATGAATTAATAGCTCGATAGGCCAAAAGTTTTAAATTACTAGATCATAAATTGATTAGGGTTAAGACTAAACTAGGTTATTAGTGCATACAGGGTAATACACCAAATAAGCTATCCCCATCACATTTATGGGAAATTAAATTCCTTAAAAATATGAATTTGGGTAATTCAGGTGATATCTAGGCTTAAAATGTGTTTTTTTCTAAAAATTGAATTGAATCCTAGTTTAAGAATGAAAGTGGCCAAAACTAAATGTCTACATTAAGAATCCTAAGATTAGGGATAATAATATTGTAGGGTTTTTGAATAAAAAGTGATTAACATTGAAATATCCATTGTAATAATGGAAAAATAAAATAATTTAGAGAAGATGTAATTGTGTGCACCATAAATTTACATGGTGTGACATTCCCAATATGATGTCTAATGATGATGTCATAATCTCCTAATTTATGCTCTACACTGCTTCTCTCTAACAATATAGCCTTATTACTTCCATGTATCTCTCATATAACCATTTTACCCCATTTTTGGTGTTTTAAGCTCCCATTTTCTTGTTTTAAAAAATCTTAAATTGGTTATATAACTACTCGATTAGGTGATAGAACCACCCTATAGTGTTACAAAATTGCCTTATATGTGATAAGTTTTCCATGATATTTTCATAAAGTTATTTGACATAAAAATCACCAAAAAGTAAATTTCATATTAATCTATAGTGTTTCCATCATCCCATATAGTGTTTTTATCACTAGGATTAATGGGTCTATAACCTCCCCCTACAAACAGGTTCAATTATGTCACCTTTATTTTGTGTTCTAATTTTAGCTTCTATAACTCAAGATTTCATGTGTTTTTCATGATTATTATTGTGTTTCTTGTTATTTTCACCTTTATTTCACCTCCATGCTAGCCCAAGTTATTCCCTCTTATTTTTTTAATTATTTTTAAGTCTTTCCTAAGTTTTAATTCTACTTTAACTCAGTTAAATTCACCCTTGTAACTTCCATTCCTCTCCTACAAGTATTCCATTTTTAGATGAACTTTATATATTTGAATTTTAATTGGATGTTTAATTTTTTAAGATTTATATATCCAAAATATACTTACCATTTTTTTAGCTTTGTCTTTGATCATTTTTAGTGTTAGACTACATAATTTCAAAGAAGGAGGGTCATTAAATTTTTAACCAAATCTTTGCAATCAATGCATTACCCAACCATTATTAAGTGTTATTTTGTTTTGAGATGTGTTCCTTTAATATTATTCCATTTTTAGTATTATTTTATCATTCTCCTTGGTCTGATATTTCTTACAATCATTTTTTAGTGGAAGAGCTAGCACGTTAAGCACCATATCAAAAATACATCTCTTACTTCTAGACGGTCTATATATTGATCAAGTTGAGGGTTTTTAGTTTTAGTTTAATTTATTTGATATATATATTATATAAGTTTATTTTAATTTATTTCATATATCTCTATTTTGAAAATACAAAAATATATAAAAAATAATTCTTCTCGTCTTTTCACAAAAAGCTTTAGTTAGTTTCCTTACTATTTGAAGGCATATAATAGATCCTTTAAAAATATATAGATATGAATCACATTATAGGTATATATTATAAAAAAAAATAAAACACTTTAATCTTCTACAACAATAAATTTTTAGTTTAAAATAATCTATTGTTCATGCACAACAAGCACTCTAGCACATAGAAAAACTCTACCAAACCTAGGAGAGTAAAAGGTAGTATATTGATATTGATTTTCATTATTTTAAGAACTATTTTAATTTATTAACTATTAAAATCATAAATTATATATTTACTTTCATTTTATATAAATCATTCAAACTTAGTGTGTGTTCATCCAGAAACACCAAAAACTAGTGTTAGCTTGTATACATGAAAGAATATTTAGATACTTGGTAGTATTTCTAATTAGGATATAGATATGAGTTTTTATTTAATAAAATATTTTAAAAAGGTTTAATAATATATGAATTCATATATAATATAAAAACAATAAAATTATTTCATTTAGTTTGCACCTAGAAATGTTAGAACTTAGCATTTGCATTTTTAGCCTAAGTTTTTCTTTTTAGTATTGCATGCATTAGAAAGTGAATTCAAAAATACAAAAAAGAATAATTATTTAATTTATTTATATATTTTAATTTTTATTAATTTCATTAATTTAGTTTGATTAATTAATTATCTTTCTTTTCAGTAAAAACATTACCAAAAACCAAAATTAATCAATAATCAAAGGCTTGTACCAATGAGCAAGAAGATTCATAAAACTTTGATTATAATATAACAATAATTCCAAGTAAATACCACCTTAACATAAATATATTACCATTAAAATTTTCTTAACCTATCCTCTTGGATGACACTCTATGAGCATACATACCTCCATAAAGCATATGTTTTTCCTAGAGTTAGATCACCAGGTCCTATTATGAACACCCAATTAGATATTAGTGTTGAGATTAGAAATAAGGTTCTTCATTTCAAACTGTAAAGAGGATTACAAAGAAATTTATTCAAACATTAGACCATAAATCATGAAAATGCATAAATAACTAACTAATTAAGCCTATATATTCATATGGGAATTACAAAGGATAACAAGAAACAAATGAAAGAAAGCAAACATCATATTACCTTCCCAAATGGATTCACCATACCTATGTGGATAAAAATAATGTTCTCCCTTAATCAATCATCCTTGTCTTTGTCAACAAATGTGGAAAACTCATATAATGTCTCAAGAACACTCCATAATACCCAGGATCATGATTCCAAATCACTAAACTAGCCTATCAATGAATCTTTTAACTAATTTTAATGGTTTATTGAAAAGTATTGTAGAGATAATTATGCATAATAATTTTTCATAAATCAAGCTTAAATTTATATCCATGGCCTCTCTATTTATATATTTTTTATATTGGTCAGGATCAATCATGACCGTCCATCTCAAGATTGAGATGTGTGACCATGGATAATATTAATATTTGGAATTAAACTCATAAATATCCTCAAGATAAATAAGAATTAAAGAGGCATGGGAAGCATTAACTAGGAATGGGTAACTCATAATCTTGATATTTTATGCACTTATGGCTTGATGGATGCCACCCCATAGATGATGTCACTAGGTGATGTAGATTTTCAAAATCAATTTCCAACAATGAGTATTCAGAAAGATCTATGGAATTCTTACTTAAGATCTTAAATTGGATTAATTATCTTAAGTAAGTTTAATCAAGTTTTAGTGCAATTCTTTGGAAATTGGTGCACAATTAATCAAAATGGTTATAAAGTCATATTACTAGATCATAATTTGACTGAAGAGGAAATGAAAGGCAATGTTAGATGCATTGGAGTTGTATTCCCATTTAGGATGTTTCTAACAATAAATAACAAAGGTATGTGATGTGTACCAATGAATTAGGAGAAAAGAGTGATCCAAAGCACTAAATGGCAAAATTATCATTTTGACTCAAAATGATCTGATCAAAGTTAGCTAGCCTATAAAATTCATTACCCTATTTAGGGATAATTTGACCTAAACTGGCACTTGTAAGTGAAAATTTTGAACTATTTAGGGTGTTTTATAAATTTTGACCTAAAATGTGCATTTGAGTGAAATTTGGGTAACATTAAAAATTCTAACATAAATAGTGTTAGGAATTGGATGTCTACATTTTCCCCCTATTTTAGAAGGTGTAGCAAGACATTTAGGTGAAGCAATGTCTTTTCAAAGAAAAGAGTTTTCAAGAAGAAATTGGAACCGACCCATGATGCCCATTCAAGAGGACATACTAGGATGGAAGAAAAGGATAGACTCTTGAAAAGAGAGATAAAGTGAAAGATTAACCCATGGAATAGATATTTCAAAGGATTTTAGAGATAGTTATACATAATAAATTTCCATAAATCAAGCTTAAAATTCATGTCTATGGCCTCTCTATTTATATATTTTTGAGATTGGTCAGGATCAACCATGATCATCCATCTCAAGATTGAGATGTGTGGCCATGTATAATCTTAATATTTGGAATTAAACTCATAAATATAATCAAGATAAATAATAATTAAAGAGGTATGGGAGGCATTAACTAGACATGGGTGACCCATAATCTTGATATTTTAAGCACTTATGGCTTGATGGATGCCACCCCATAGATGATGTCACCAAGTGATGCAGATTTTCAAAATCAATTTCTAATAATTATATATTCAAAAATATCTATGTAATTCTTACTTAAGCTCTAAAACTAGATTAATTATCTTAAGTTTAATCAAGTTTTAGTGCAATTCTTTGGAAACTGGTGCACAATTAATCAAAATGGTCAAAAAGTCATATTACTAAATCATAATTTGACTGGAGAGGAACTAAAAGGTGATGTTAGATACATTAGAGCTGTATTCCCATTTAGGATGTTGAAAACACTAAATAACAAAGGTATTGATGTGTACCAATGAATTAGAATAAAATAGTGATCTAGAGCACTAAATGGAAAAATTATCATTTTGACTCAAAATGATCCGATCAAAGTTATTGAGCCCATAAAATGCATTTCCATATTTAGGGATACTTTGACCTAAAATATAACTTGTAAGTGACAAGTTTGAACCATTTATGGTGTTTTATAAATTTTGACCTAAAATGTGCATTTGAGTGCAATTCAAGTAAGATTGATAATTTCAACACAAATACTATTAGGAATTGGATGTCTACACAAAGCTATCCATCATATAATTTTTAATGCTCTAATTTCCATATAGGAAAAAAATTATATCTTCTATCCACCCATAATTATCCTACCCTAAACTTGAGGCCATTAATACAACTTAATTCATGCCTAAATTCTCCTCTCCAGCCCCATTGTTATCCTTGGGTATAGCATCATTATATATCATTTAAATTTTTGTATGACATTGATAGGGCATAACCATAATAAACCATTAAAATAAATAAAAAGAGCCATTCAACCAAACCATTCCCACTATTGATCAAGATATTTTCCTCCTCATTATCATCAATACTAAGGTACCTTGTAGTTATGTTTCCATTTAGTTGGATGCTTTTAATGAGAAACATGATGCATCATAAATATTTTGGTTATATCATGAAATACATTTTAAATAATCATTTTATATCCCGTTCCACCCAATAATCATACAAATTTATATTTCCACCCATCATCCATTCATTATGTTGATTGTCTCAGCCAGACCTAAAGAAATCAAGTATAAAATTTAGCATGTGTTATTCATGTGCATAAAAATTGGTGAACCTAATGTGAAAGACTTACATATTTTTTCATTATTTTCTAATCCTTATTATTTATCCATTTTCATACCTCCTTCCATTTTTTTCAGGTATCCATACCCCTAAAATATGTCTGGATAAGACAAGTAGATCTCTTGGCCTTGAGGGATATATAAGGAGCTAACTTAACCCTAGTAAGGATTCATTGGTAAGTTATAATAAACTTAAGTTTAATAATAATTTAGATTATATATCCCATGATTATTCTCATCCCAATACTCAAACTAGGAGTGGAGTCCCTATTCGTGAGGTGTGGGACATATTTGAAACCACTAATTATCATCTAACTTTAATACTATTACTCTAACTAGAGGGACTGAAGCCACTCCTTATTTGGCTACTAGACCATGAATTACCCTATAAAGCTAAGATATGTAAATATGTGCTAGATATGACTAATACCTAATTAGGACTCATTATTTGAAGGATGAGGTTAACTGTATGAAAGTGGATACACATCCCTCTAGTAGGAATGAAAATGCCTCTAACCTACCTATTGACCAAATTTGATCATGTACATCAAATTAGGGCCCCTATAGGTAAAAATTTGACTTTTATATGTTTTAGTGGGTCTAATATCTTTTCATGGTGTGTATTTTAAGTTATTTTATGTCATTTAATGTCGTCCTAGCCTTGGTCTTAGTCATATTAGTCAATTTATCATTTTGAGCCATTTAGAACGCTTTTAAAGGTCATAAATACAAGTGTCATGGTTCCCATGTGTCTTTTTCCCTTAAAATTTCAAATAGGTCATATTCCCTATCAAGGATGTTAGTTACATCAGAATCTTGTAGGTTGTTTAATTGAAACTCAAGAAACCAATTGAAAAAATGATCATTTGGCACTTGTACAACCCATGAGGTAAGGTGACACATGGTATAAGATCATGGAGTACCTCTTCATCTTCCTAAAACTCATCTAAATGCTTTACATGCTCTGGAAGTGCTATTTTTAAGCTAAAACCATTTGTCTCCTTTGCTTTCCTGGACATATAGAAGTGACCTCTAGGTTTGTGCTTAGTACAGACAACTCAAGAGGTTTTAAGGAAAATAATTTTTTGAGGTGTTATCACACTTAGATACACTAATTTTCATATCAATATTACAAATATTTATTAATTGTGATTTATGAATCATCTTTTATAAGCTGATTATGTTTTTTTCTTGTTTTTTCATGCACCCTATAGGTTTTGATCCATTTTAGTCAAATATATACAAACCAGTTGGTTATGTTGACTCCATAGGATTTTTCACATCTTATTAGATGATATCCATGTTTAATTTCATGTTTTATGGTGTTTGGATGAGAAAATTATCTCATCTTGTAGGAAGGTGACACCATGTGTAGTCTTAGTTAGTTTTCTTTGTTTGTAGAATGTTTGGTTCTCAAAAAATGTCTCATAGGAATTTGATGTGATTTTTTAAATTTTGTAATTATAAATACAACCTTCATTTCATGTTTTACCTTGAAATGTCAGACCTTGTCTTCTACACCCAGTAATGTCACACTCACTATCAACTCTTTACCTATTCTCAATTACAACCATGTTTTTGAACTCTAATCATGTTTATAAAGGAGAAAAGGAGACTATAAAATGTGATTTTCATGTTATTATGCTATGATAAGTCATATTGGATACCCCAAATAGCACACAAGACCCTAGTATAAATCATGTACAACACATACAGTTAGGCAACCATTAAAATACACCTGTAGAGTTTTGATGATGTCATACTACATGAAGATTTTAGTGATGGTTCCAAGCCTTTTTAAGTATTAATAATACATTTAGAGTTTTTATATGGAGATAAAATTTAGAAAATGTCTAAATAAATACATATTTCCCATCTTCTGCCCACTACTTGTATGCATTGAAAATCCGCACCTATAGGTGGTTTAGTAGGGGTTAAGGAACCTTTCTAAAATGCTAAAGAGGTGGTAAAACTCATCCTAAACACCTAACATATTTTAAGTATCCTAATATGAAAATTTTAAAGTTTTATATTCCTTGACCAAGTTGAAATCACCTTTTAGCAGGGAGAGATTGAGTTTAGGGAAACTTTTCGTAAAATGTAAAATCAAAGTTCTTGGGGTTTTTTCAGGATATATTACAACATGCTTACAAAGTGTTCAAAAACATATATATTGATAAGCCTTATTTTATATAGTATGGGAAAGAGATATTCCAAATATGGGAGTCATTAAGGAAGCATAAGTTAGAAGTTTGGAACCTCAAATATGCCCTTAAAAACATTGAATTACTACACTAACAACTACAGGTTTGTAGTTGTGAATGGATTTTGATATCCTAAATTGAAAACAATAAATTGAATTATTATAATATTTATTCATGTTTTTCAAGTTTAATGAGTGCCTACAGGTGTCCCTTCTTAGAGAAATAGGCACCTACAGTAGGACAAATAGGCAGTGAGTATGATATATTGCTTACAATGATTAACATAGCTTGATATGGAGAATATGGAATTACAAAAAATTAAATATTACTATAAGGATTATTATAATATGTTTTGGACACTATCCTTTAATCCAAACCATGCATGCACCTATAGGTACAACATCCTAAGGCAAAATAGAGTCAAGAAGTTATACTCAGTCTTGACTATGTCAAGGTATGTGATGAGTATATGATAGGTTTGGGGAATAATTGAGGTTTATAATCCATTAATTTTTGTCATTATAGTCTCATGTAGCTTTAATTATGGATATATAATAGATAAGTAGCCTTAAGAATCTAGTTCACAGTCCACACCAACAAATCTTGCACAGTCTACCTATATACAATTTGTCTTAGGTTTTTGACAAGTTGGAAGGGTTAGAGACCTGAAAAAGGGTTGAAAAATTATGTATATAATTTTAATGAATTATAAATCTCATAAAAAACTTAATTTTACTTGGGTAAATAGGGGAGTTCCCTCTATTTTGTCTCAGATAGAGGGCACTCCCCTTAGGTGCAAACCTTGGCAGTTTTGGAAATGGAGATGAAAGGGATGATACAAGAATATTATGGAGATTTATAGGAGTTTTATTATTTTTTATATAACCTATTAATACATATAAACTAATAAATAAGGAGTGGATATTATCAGTATATTCTAAATTCTCAAATTTGTAGACAAACATACATGCATGGCTAGGCCTAGAGGTCTAAATGATAAGGCATTTACACTTAAAACCTTATGTGAGAATACTAACATATTTTAAATTTTTTTTGGGTAAATATAGGTGTTTTTTATCTATTTTTAATCATAGGAACCATCAAAAACTCATTTTAGGATTCAAGGACAACTCAAGCCTACTTGACATGGTTAGGCCTAGTTTTCAAATCACATGTCATTTTATTTTTTACCATTAAAAAATATTTATAATGGATTGGAGAATATTTATGGGGTTAAAATATAGGTTATAAATATTTTTAATGTATATAAACCATAATGAATCCATTTTTGACCCAAAATCAACATTAGGCTTGTGCAAAAGGTGAAAACTAGCTCGATATGAGAGGTTCAAATGCTCACATCTTTCATGAGGCCTCACATGGACTAAAAATGATTTTTCAGAGGTTATTATGGGTATTTAATAACATTTTAGTGTAATTTTTCTAACCCTTCAATGTTATAATTTTATGAACAAACCTTAAGAGTGAAAATAAGCCTAAAACCCTTGTTAAACCCTTAGAGTGACTAGTTTGAAGAAATGAGGTTGGAAAGCTAATATAATGTAATAGTTTGCTCAGGGGGATGATTGGAAATTTAAAATTAATATTTAAATCTCCCACACATAATTTTTATTTGTATGGACTTGTACAAATAGGGTTAAAAAATAGGGCACTTTTAATAGTTTGATGTGTTTTACAGTTTCTAGAAGGAGTTTGAAGATGAAATCAAGTTTGAGGGGAATAGTAAGACTTTTAATAACTAAATATATCCATTTATTAATTAATAAAAACTCCTAATTTTTCAAAAAAATTACTCCATCTTAGCTAGTCAAAATTGACATATTGGACAAGCTAGTGAGAAAGGTGGAAAAACTTTAAGTGAGCTGATTTTAAGGTGTCCTGATACGTATAAGGCCATATAGGATATTTAAACTTGTCATCCACTACATCCCACTTATTTTCATCAAAAATTTATACCTTTTTTGAGGCCAAGTGTGTAGGGTGCATGAAATAAGAGTTATTTGGATTGAAGATGATGATGGCTCATTCCCAAATGATTCTAGATGACTAGGCCTACAACCAATGCATGGAGAGTCATGCTTGAAATACTTATCATTCATTATAATCATAATAACTATCCCTAATCATTTTTTTGATGTTAAAATAGGTCCAAATCATGAAAATAATTTTTTGAGCCAGAATGAGGAGTTTCATGCCACTTTTCATGAGTTTTATGACTTGGATGGACACTTTTGATTCCTAACCTTACGTGGTTCATCCAAAATATTCTTCTAATGAAAAAATTTACTAATTTTATCAGATTTAAAAGTGTCCTTATGACCCTTAGACTTATCTCTTCTCCTCTCTCTCTCTCTCTCAAGTTTTATAATAACTAACCATTTTGGCCATTGTAACTTATGCTCCACCTAAGTATGGTGAATCCATACTCATTTGCATACCATTTGATCAATAAGACTACTAATTTTTACCTTTTAATGACTATTCATAGTGTGTTCTATTTAGATGATCAATCTTTCTTAGTGATGACTAATATTTCCTTAACATGTTGTCTCATTCTTGCATCCTATTTGTACTTGGAAAGCTTCTTCTTGTAGGGCATGTGAAATGTTTGAGGAAGTGTTAAAGGTTGAGTGAGTTAGTCTATTCACTATTTCTATTCAAGACCTCTTGTCTAGTCCTCCTAGCTTAAACAATCATCCATAACCTCATAATGTAACATTGATGTGAGAAGATGCAGATTGGAAAAATGTATGTTTAATTTATCCCTTGATTTCATGTGTAACATGTAGCTAGTTAGAAGTCATAATCTTATTTGGTGTATCACCCCCTTAGGATTATTTTCTTTTAGTTTTCTCTCTCCCTTTCCCCCCTAAAGTTTATTTATAGTTGTGATCCAAAGTGGTACATCAAAGAAGCTAGCACTATCTAGAGATTCATCTCATCCCTAAGCTACCAATAATCCTATAGGTGTTTCCATTATGCCACTTAAATGAAGAGAGCTTAGGAATCTCCTCAAAGGGTGAAAATCTAAGTGACAACACTACTAGTACATACCTTAGACATTGTCCTTGAGGATTCCAATCTAAATAAATATGTTAAAACTAACCAATATCTAACCTATTTATTATAAAATATTATCATTTTTATCATCCAAATCATTTGGTATAAAAATCAACTATCTAATACAAGTAATTTGATAAAATGTTGAAACCTAAAAAATGCTAGTTTCTCTTCTATGAGATAAAATAATATATGTTTAGTTTCAAAATTATTTTTTAATTACATATTTTGATTCTCCTAAAAAATTTAGATAATTTAAAAAATAATAAAACTCAATTTCGAGGTCGTATGCAACATTTATGACCATTAGAAGTTAAAGTACTCTAATTCTAGGGTTCAAGAGTGACTATTTGGCTTTTGACTATTCAACTCTGGAGCTAGGACTGTTGAACTCTAGAGTGAGCCAAAAATGTGGGAATTTTATTTTTTTCAATATTTTTATATTTATTTCAAGTTTTGGGTGGATTCCAATCATGATAAATCTTAAATACATGTCCTAGAAGGCATATTATAGAAGGAGGAAGATCAAAAGGCAACAAAGCATTAAATTCTAGCATTCAAGTGGATGCAATTGAGTAATACACTAATTTTTTCTTTCATAATCTCATTTTTTCCATGTGAGTGAATGATTTGAATAATACACAACTAAGATATCCAAGTTTAGTAAGTCATCCTCGAAACATTGCATAGATCATTATGAGTTTAGGAGCCATAAGGTTGGTTTTCCCTTGTAATCCCAAGAAGCAAAAATCTTGTAAACTATAGAACATAATTAATATGAGTAAGCATGGCTTCAATATTTCTATAATTTTCTCATATTGAGTTTATCTAGGGTATGTATTGTATTATCTCTCTTTTTTGATGTGTTTATTTCATATGTTTACATATTTACATTGTTTGCAATTAGCATAATACAACAAACACATAAGAAATCTCAAGATTCATCTTTTACAATCATGGTACTTATTTTTTAAAGGTTGAATAAATTCACGTATATTATTTCACTTATATGTAAAAATTTTATTTGAAGACATGTATGGAGTAGTATCTTCTTTAGAGTGTGAAGGAATGTATGCAATAGATGTAGCATATGGAAATTGCATGTGAATTGTTGTATTATTTTTTTGTGTTTTAGATGATGGTCATTAGAGATGGAATTCATATTAAAAAAAAAATAGGTATGTTTCTATGGAATATAAATTGATATCATCAATTTATTTAAAATAGTTTTATTGGTGAAGCTAAGAGTGGAATATCCACCTAGTTTATGGATCATATTGGTATTAGAGTGAATTTTCCTTTGCCTTGAAAGTGTTTCTTAAAACATTTTTGTATTGTGTTATATATTCTTCCATGTTTTTTAATTTACAATGTGGTGTATTTTTTTGGTTGAAAAGATCATCTATGGGAAAATATTTGAATAAATTAAGACTTCAATTGCTTGAAGAAATAAACTAGAAAATTCAAAAGGAAAACTATAAATTAAGAAATTTGTGGTATTATTTAGAAGATGAGAATCAAGATATGTAATATAGAATTATCAGCCATGGATAATTTATCATGGGTATCATTAAAGAGTTTCAACATGAATTGCAAACCAAATAAGAGATGTTGGAAAAGTTTAAAAATAATGGTAAGGGAGTGAATGAGAGAAAAGGGTCTACCAAAATGAGACCATCCTCTACCAAATATTCACCAACCATGACTATGTTATGCAATGTAATCACTCAACCATATTGTATTTATTTCCATCAAGATCAATATGCTTCTTTTGGTAAATTTTAGAAGCATACTAGTCTTGAAGTTGCTAACCAATATGGGTTATGATGGAAAAGGCCTTAGAATCAATGGCCAAGGAATGACTAATCTTATAGTTGTTGAGGATAGGCCTCACTATACAAGTTTCATATATTTTAGTGGAAAATAATTAGTTGGATAATTCTTTAAGATAGATTAATCAAGGAAAGCCTTATAAATTAAAGATCCCAAGCCATTAGCTCTACAAAAATAACCCATGAAAGGTAATGGCATCATTTATTTTGTCAAATATGATGAGAAGTTTTATTCTCAAAATAATGGGAAGGTCTCTCATGAAGATAAAGATAACATTGATCCACTTCAAAGTTTTATCTAAGATTATTCAAGAATAGGACAACAACTCCATGAAGAAGGAGATAACACATTATCACTCCATGACCATGTGAGTATATGCAATATATAATTAAGAAAGGAACAACCTTTCAATCATGGTAATATAACCAATTACTAATCCAAATCATATCAAAATAGAGGTTAACCTCCAAAAACATGAGGTAACAAATTACCAATTTATCATTCTTGCAAAAATGGTAGCCCAAGAAGCTATGAAAAGAATAATTCTTCCAATTCTTGCTTCAAATGTAAAAAAATTGGTCCTATAACATAAAATTATTGGTATACATATCAATGTTGTTTTTTGGTAATGAATAACCATTGTATTTCCATGTGTTAGAAGAGGATATCCATCCAATATAATCCCACGTCATTTAAGAGGAAGGATGCAAGTTTTAAATATGACTCTCAAAATTTGAATGTGGAGAAGGGAAAAAGGGCATTTGGTCCAAGAAAGTGGGAAAGAATTATTTCACTCATTGTAACAGGAGTGGGAATTGGCATGAAAATTTTTGGGAGGTTCATCCACAACTTCACCTAAAGAATTGCAAAGAGCATTCCAAGAATGAAGAGGCATCTACAAGAATTAGAAAAGTTGTTCATGCACTTATAAAGAAATAGGTGGCTCATTAAGAAGATTCTCCATCATATCAAATATAAAAAATAGAAATTTTAGAATCCAACCTATCAAAAAATGAAACCATTAAGTGAGAAAAACCCATTGAGGAGCACCCATCACCATTTCCAAAAGGTAAAAATTGTAAGAGAGCAATCCTTAGAAGAATGATTGAAATTCTAAGGTTTTGATTTTTAGCTAAAAGTAATCCAAGATATAAGACATCAAGAGGAAAAAAAACCCATATAGGAGTCATCATCACTTCGGTAATTTTAAAATTTTAGTCCTATGGATAAATTATTTGCATATATGAGATGTTGTTTGGAATGCATAAGTAAGCACCTCTATATTGCTTGTTATGCTTCATTGTTCAAAGAAGAAAGATAACCTATTTCGTATGATAAAATATAGGAATTACATTCATTAATATTGAATATGGAGTAGCCAAAAAAATATTTTGATAAGAATTTGTATGAGCAACCCATCATAACAAAGAAATTGTATCATTTTTAGCATTCTCATGTTCATGTTGATTGGAAAGTTAACATGTTTTCCTTATCAAGTTCAAGTATCATGTGACAATATGGGTAAAAGAGGCACTCTTTATTGAGATAAATCTAAAATAATAGGTTGAATACCAAGTTATCGCAAAGGTTACAACATATTGATTTTCATTTCCTCTCCATGTAAATTAAAAATTACATATGTTTTAAATGTCTAGTTGTTTATCATTGTTGTAACATGCATTTTCAAAATTCACATGAGTATATCATGGAGATATAGGTTTTTTTTAAATAAATCATAACTATTATATCATGCCTATGTTGGATCTGGTATATACATAATATCTATATAAAGTGTGTATCATACATTTTTGAAATGTTGTATGCACATGAAAAAAGGTTGTGGTAGGTTATACATCTTTGGATTCAAGTTTATATGGAACTCTATATCTAATTCAAATTTCTACTAAGATTATACTTTAATGGATGGAGAATCATGTCATGAAAACATATCATTACAACATGGTGAGAAGTATATCCATGGTGAGTGGCACTTTACAATAATATTACTAGTTTTGGTGGATGTATGTTATTACATCCATTTTTCTTCATTGAATATGTATCCTTCATTGTATATTTCTTTATTTTGATGAAAATTTTTAGTTGAAAGATATATGCATATTTTTAAATGGATTTGTGTGTTTCCAATCCATGTATATCACATTTTTTATAAGACCCAAAATATGGGCAATTTATAAGAGTGATGAAATGTTGTGACACCACCTATATAATGTAATATGTTTCTTCACTTGTTGAAATCATTGTGAACAATAAGGAGGATTTTTTATTAGAATATTATCATGGAGAGATTCACCCTATCCTATAAGCATTCATAGTGTGGTAAAGGGGTTAAGAAGAATAACCATAAAGAATATTGAGACATCAAAGAGTGAAAGAATGTTAGCTAAAAGAAATTAAAACTTGAGTAAGGCAATATCCAAGAATTGATCAAATTAGAACCTTAACCACGGTATTATCCAAAATATAATCAGATAGAAGATATTATTCAAGAGGATGATAAGTTAGTTTATCACTTTAGAAGATAACATAAATATTCATATTTTTTAAAATATTTTGTGGGACCCAAAAGCCTTAAATATTTGGAGTTTGATCAAAAAAATTATCATGTTTCTCATCCACTTCATATGGTAGAATAATCACTTATCTAATAGGGATAATTTGGAAAAATATTGAGACCTATTAAATGTTAGTTTCTATTGTATGGGATAAAACAAAATATGTTTGGTTTCCAAATCAAATTTTAATAACATTTTTAGATTCTCCTCAAAACATTAGACAAGTTCAAAACAAATGGCACTTTATTTTGAGGTTGTATGAAAAATTTATGGCCATCAAAAGTCAAAGTAATCTAGCTCTAAGGTTTATTATGATCAATCATTTGTCTTATGATTGTTCAACTCTGGAGCTAAGACTATTGAACTCTATAACCAACAAAAACATGGGAATTTGAAGCATTTAAAAATTTGGCTATTTATTTTAAGTGTTGGGTGGATTATAATTATGATGAATCTTAAATATAGGTCCTAAAAGGTATATTATATAAGGAATAATATCATAGAAATATCAAAAGGAAAAAAAAGCATTAAATCCTAGCATTAAAGGGGATGCAATTAAGAAATGAGTTAATTTTTTACTTCATCAAATCATTATTTCCATGTGAGTGAATGAGTTTAAGACTACACAACTGATATAGTTGAGTTTAGTAGCTATTATTACTTGAGATTCAAGTCTTCCACCAAACATTGTAGAGATCATTATGAGTTTGAGAGAAGTAAGGTTGATTTTTCCTTGTAATCCCAATAAGGCAAAAACTTGTAAAATACATAACATAGTGGGGATGAGGAAAAATTGCTTCACTCTTGCTAGAGTTTTTTTATATTTAATTTCTCTAGGGTATATCTTGTGATATCTTTCTTTTTTGATGTGTTTATTTCATATGTTTACATGTTTACATTTTTGTAATTATCATAATACAAAAAACACATAAGAAAGCTCAATATTCATCTTTAATAAGCATATAACTTGTTTATTAAAGGTTTAATAACTTCACATATGTTATTGAAATAATATGTAAGAGTTTTAGTTGTTTCCATGTATGGAATAGTAGCATGTTAGAGTGTGAATTAATGTATGAAACAAATATACCATGTGGATATTGCATGTGAAGGGCTACATATTCTATTATATGTTGTAGATGGCAATAATTAGAGTTAAAATTAATCTTAAAAATATATTTTTGGTGTTGTTATATGTATTATAACTCAAGAGAATCCCATAATTTATAATAATTTATATTGATGAAGCTAAAATTGGAATATCCACCTAGTTTATAGATCAAATATACCGCTTTGTTAAAGGAGTCTCCTAGACCTATCACCACCACTAGCCCAAATGAAATCATCAAAACCTTGGTGGGTCATATTTGTGATTTAGAAAATAACTAAAAATATCTAAATCAATGGGTGAACCCCAATCCTCCTACCTAGGCTCATTCATCTTACATTCCCATCCAAATAGTGGTTCATCAATTGTTGCAACAATAAGCTTATATGCTCACATTATAAAAAGAGCATGCACCCTCACTAAGATATGCCTATATCCAACCCATTATGGACATCCTTACTCATGGGTTACTTAATATAGACACCTTAAATTTTATTCCACCCTACCATGCTCCTACCCAAACCTAATTGGAGGTTATTCACTTACACTCTACCCTTGCTAACCAATGTGGTGACCAATAATCCACCACTCTTTTCCCCTATGAGTTATGTGACTCCCACATATAATATTCCCTTGTAAATTTTCCATGTTCCACCCTATATTCCTTTAGGAAATGTGAAAACCACATACACCCCTCCCAAAAAAATCACCAACCCTTCTACATCTAACAAAATTCCTCTCTACTTCAATATGTTCTCCAAGTCTAATCAGTTAAATAAATATTTTCTATTTTATTATACTCCACCCTATAAATCTTGTGTCATTATACATAGTGGTTATCCAAGTAACCCCTATGTTATCCCACCCTTTTAAATAAGTTTGGCCAAATCAACAACCAAATTTAACAACATGGGGACCTATGTTTAGTATCATAAGGAACTCATCAATATCAACATACAAATATTCCTTCTCCCAAGCCCCCTACTAGACCTTTCAAAGTTCAAAGTGTATGGATATCCCAATGTTTACATCAAGGATTATTCCATTGCTATCAATAAACTCTTACCTTGGGATGGGGTTATTGCCAATATTTTCCCTAAAATCATAAAAATAAGCTCTCTTGACTAGTATTAATTTCTCTTTGAGGGATCCATTCATTTATTCATAAATTTATGGCTAAATATTTTAAGTAATTTGATATGAACAATCTTCTCAAGACTATAATTTGATAATTCCTTCATATAAAACAAGGACACAATGAATCAGCTTCCCATTTCATGATGATATGGAGGTAGGTTCTATATTCATTTGTTAGTGCACATCACATGTAATAGGTAGATTTATGTGACCTTTTCCTTCAATCCATTAACAATGATATAATGGAATACATCTAAAATTTTCCATATTGGTACTATGAATAAGCTTTAGAAAGTTATTTACAAATTTATCAAACAACCATTGATAGTGGTCATTAAACCTATCGGCTAGTGAGTGTGTTATAAACCCTAACCAAATCAATGGGGGATTCAAAAATGAAGATATAATAAACTCAATAATTAAGGCCCTAAAGCACTTAATTAAAATAAGATTACCACCACTAATGGTGTGACTAATCAATGCAAGAAGCCAAATCTAATGAATAATAATCAATCTCCTCCCATGAACAACACAAACATAAATAAAAATATATATGTGAGGAATCAAAACCCTTCACCTTTATTTCATGCAATTGAATCCAATCAACCTTCACCCCATAACATGCAATATCAAAACAAAAATTTGAACACATTTTAGCATGTTGAGAATTTTTCATAGTTTTAGAACTATCCCTATTATCAAAGGAATAATCAACAAGGGTTTGGTCAAAAAGTAAAAAATTAAAAGTCATAGGGAATATGATCCCAACATACACTATCTCTTCCATTGGGTTATAAATAATGATACCCAAAACTATAGGGATCATAAAAATTCATCCAAAGGCTCCCAGAGGATTAGAGGCAAAATTTAATATTCATGTTCCTAGGGATTATAGGTACAAACCCTCAAGCCCTTCAAAATAGTCTTGTTATGGCATAGAACCAAAATATACATATTTAATAAACCTTTATTTTAACCAACAAGCACAAATTTCCCTGAATAGGGAAACTTTCATAATCAAGTGGTGTAACATAATCAATCTATGCAAGCATGTACCAATGATGTTGAGGATTCCACTTATAAAACTACCAATGTCAGTATCATTCCCCAATCAAGATTATAGGGTAAAACTAAAGGTAAATGGGTTTTTTATTTGTAATTATTATATGAATCAAATATAATTACTTGCATTAGGTAATATCAACCCACAAATACTCACCCTTCAAACATTCTATATACTAATACCATCCCTAAGCCTATGGGGAATTATGATTTGATCTTAAATATTATGAAAAAAATCTCCCAAATTTCCTTTCTTAACTTTCTCTATAACTTCCCTACCAAATATATGGTTTAGGATTTGGGAGTTTATCCATTGTAACTCCCTTGCCATAAACCTAGATCAATCACAATGATCTAGATATGTTTTCACTTGGGAAATGTTCTTAGGATGTTAGTTATTTATTAGACCTTAGTAATCTCCCTCCTAAATATAATTTGATAAGGAGGGGGATCCAACCTTATTTTTTAAATTATGGACCTATAATAACTACATAAATATATCCATGGTTGATGATGGAGCAACCATGAACATTATTCCCTTACATTTATTATATAAACTTGGTTATGAATAAACATACTATTCCATAACTTACAATACCCTACGAGGCTACAATAGCATTAATTCCACCTCTATAGGAACCAATGTGATTATAGTCACTCTAGGTCCTAATATTATGTTAACATAATTGTATATGAATGGAAAAGACATAAACTATAACATTATCTTTGGAAGACCCTAGATTCACAATTTGAAGGCCACCCTTCAACCTTGTTCTAAAAATTTAGGTTCCTCCATCTTGGAAAGGTTTTCATTCCCCAAATATATCCCAAACCTTTTTACATGCTTCAAACAACCGTGAGTAAGAAACCAGGTTTTCACATGGACTACCACTTACTTACCAATGGGGTTATAAAGCACATGTAATTGATTGATGTTATAGATCTTATGAATCCCAAAGTAGTTGTCTTAAAGAAAGGCACAAAAATCTCTCAATCCTTACTAAAATACAAACCAAAGGAAAAAGATGTGGTAACTAAGGAAAATGTCAGTGTTTCAGATCTAATAATTGTGTAAGTAATTCAATTATGTCAATGACTGATATTATCAATATCTTGGAAAATGATGCATCACTCATTTTCCCACTTAACCCAGGATGAGTAGAGATTTAAATTTTCTTTAATTCTCAAAAGTAGGAACCCTATAAGGGGTTAGATATTATAATTTACACCCACATGGTCAAGATATTTGAAGATTAAGAAACACTCCATAGTGATGATTATTCCTCTATACATGGTAACTAGACTTTCCACTAGATGGGGACAATGCCATTTTAGCATGGGAGTAAGATTGACCTTGGTCTTCCCCTTTTGGTTTTAAACTTGAATTTAAGTGCACCAAAAATGGGGATAAATATGAATCTTTATTTCTTGTGATGCTTAACATTAAGTGATTGGTAATTCAATACCTAATAATACAAGGTGATTTTTATCTATTAAAAAATCAAGTCTCATAATTATATAAATCTAAATACAAACACATTCATATTTATAAGGCCATTCTAAAATAAGTATCCAAGGTTTTTCAATTCATTTCTATAGAAGCAATGCAAAGAGAAAGTAACCAAATTATCAACTTGAAAACTCTACAGATGATTCCTCCTCTTATTTATGTCCCCACCCAATGATACCTTAGTCATATTTCATATTTTATATTATAAAATATCCCTTCATGTAGAAATGCCCAATGACCAAAACCTCACTTCTATAGGGAGGGATGTTAGTCTTATGGCTCTCAACCTAGATAAAAAAGATGAAGCTATATTAGAGTGCCTTTGTGCTTATGATGACCTCCAGTATTTTAATCATAAGAGTTTTTTTTCTCTCATGTGTTATCCTACATCTCCTCTTGGGAGTGATTATTACAATTCTTATTTCAAGGTTGAATATTATTTGTCTTATAATGAAAAGTCTGATGTTTTTAGCATGGAGGGTGAGGATGTTGACCTCCTAATGACACTTGGTCAATTTAAGGGAATGTTTATCTCATAAAATATATTATTGATATTAACATAATAACTAAGGATAATCCTATAATCCTCCATCTTGAATGTTAAATTTAATCAAAGGAAGTAGAAGACCATAAATAGCTATTGATTGAGTTGTCTAAATCCTTAGCCTTATCTTAAGTGGACATGGTAGGAATAAATATTTAATAATTTATCCAAAATATAGTGACAATGCCTAACATAAATCCATTAAAACATAAGCTCGGTCTAATCAAGTCAAAGGTCGCATTAATGGTGAAAGAGGAGGTCATTTCATTCCTTAAAATAGGGTTTATAAAGCCTTTGGAGTACTCCAAATGGATATACAACATCATCCCCATCCTTAAAAAATGGTAAAATTAGGATATATATTGAATTTGATGATATTAACAAAGCATTCTCTAAGGATGATTTTACTCTTCCATCCATCGATGTTATAGTTGACACTATAATTGGTTATGAGTTACTATCCTGCATGGATGGTTTATCCAGCTATAATCAAATTTACATCTCTAATGAAGGTCAAGGAAAAACCTCCTTCACAAAATTATAATGGACCTTATGTTATGTATTAGTTATGTTTGGTCTTAAAAACCATGGTGCAACATATCAAATGAACATGACCCATATTTTTAATGATCTTATTCATAATATAGTTTAGGTATATGTGAATTACCTTTTAGGAAAGGTAAAGCAAAGGATAAACCATTAAGGATTATTACACATTATTCTCATGTGTTTAATAAAAAACAAGATTACTCTTAACCTTCAAAAGTGTGTGTTTTTAGTAACACATGGGAAAATTCTCAACTACATTATCTCCCAATGTGAAACTAATAGTCATCCTATAAAAAATGTGTAATTTTAAACATGCTCCCCCCACTAATGAGTTAGGTATTAGATCATTCATATGGGATTTGGAGGCTATTTGATGACTCATACCAAGCCTCTTTTCATAATATTAACCCTGATAATTGTGTATTTAGATTAACATGTGTAAAAATCCTCTCTTAAATTATCTCCAAATTCATAAATGATATTCATCCTATGATCCCACCCACTGATGAGTTAGGGATTAGATCATTCTTATGGAATTTGGGGGCCATTTGATGATTCATACCAAACCCCACATATTAATTTTATCTAATTAATTATTTACTTAATAAATAAAGTGGTTTGAAATGGAAGAGAGACTTCCATGATGCATTACAGATAGTGAAATTATTATTTATTTCACCTCATACTCTCATGTCCCCCAAATATGACAATCCCCTCATAGTTTATATTAAGAAAATAAAGGTGTATCTAACTTACATGTTGGCCTAGGAGGATGATGATGGAAATGATCATGTCATCTAATCAATTAGACCCACTCTCATGGATTATGAAACACACTAAACATAGGTAGAGAAAGAGTGCTTCAAAATTATGTTCACAACTAAGTGATTATAACACTAGATACTTAATCGAGAAACATGGGTCATAGTAAGATCTCAAGATTTATAAACATTAGTGACCCAGCCAACCATATCACTAAAATTTGGATGTTTCATTATGATTTTGAGAAAGTTTGATCTAAATTATGTCAAACATAATTCCATCAAGTGATAATTCATTACTGATTGGTTGGCAGACTCTCCTCTATAATTTGGTGATCTCACTGATATCAATTTTATCGATGAATTAATGTTTGTCATACTTAAACCTACTACCATTTCTTCTCCTTTGTATGTTGATATCATACATTATATAATTTATTATATCTATCCTAAAGGGGCCAAATCTCAATATAGGTGGCATGTTCACATTATCTCTTCCAAGTATGCCATTTCAAATGAGGTTCTCTATCATAAGGCCTTTGAAAACATGCTACTGAGATGTGTAGACCAAAAGGAGTTATAAATTTTCTTCTTCCATTATCATATTATGGTTTATGGTAATCACTTTGGTGCCCATTAAATATCTATAAAAATACATATAATTGGATACTTCTAGCCCACTCTTGAACATGATGCCATCGAATATTTTAGGAAATGTGAGAAGTGTTAACACTTCTCTCATGAGATCCACATTCCTTATTGTGATCTTAATCCCATTGTTACACCTTGGACCTTTTCCAATTGTAATCTAGATATCATAGGTAAAATTTCCTTCACTTCTTTGAGTGGCCTATCACAACACCAAATATTTCACTAAGTGGGTGGAAACAATGCCTCTTACAACTATGACTAGTTAATTTATTGAATAATTTAATTTTAAATAAATTATTTATTGATTAAGAGTTTTTTTTATGTGGGGTTTATGCACACCTCAAAGAGTTTTAAATGAGGTAACCTTTAATGTTTTGGGATCTCTATGGAACTAGGTTCTACTCTTGGGCATGAGTTATAGGTATGTGGTTAGAGCAACTAGGTGATGGAATAATAGGTTGATATTATGGGTTGTTTAACTAAGTTTGTGGGTAGATGCATAGATTATAATAAAAAATATAAATCACTAGGCAATTTGTATGGTTGAAAGACTATACAATGGTGGGTAGATCTCAAATAAAATCAAAAAATAAGAGGAAGGGTAAGGAATAAATAAGGTTTTATGTATTTAAAATGGAATTTCTCAGTCTATCTCTTTTATGGACAAGTATATCAAGAACCAATGTTTATTTTTTGTATTTCTTGGACACTCATGACCAAACATGTCTAGAAGTCTAGGGTAATCGTGTATAGGATGCTCAATGGTATCAACTAAATATTTCTCTTTTTAAGGTTATTTTTTCATACCTTTATATAAGAGATTATAGCTTGAACCAAGAAGTTATCTATGGAAGTTTTATCTCACACCTATAATACTATGTCTAATGAGATACCTCTACACACCTTGTATTATTGATTCAACTTATACTATCTAAATCAATCAAATCTAACAATATTCAATAGCTATTATATATCTAAGACTAAAATTCATTAAAAAAATAGTTAGATGTTTCCATAGCATTAACAAACATTAGAATTATTGAATCAATACAAGCAAAGATATTTCAAATTTATTAACATAGAAAGGGAAGAAGAAAGAACAAACACATAAACATGACAATTAATTCCTTGATTTCTTCCTATATATTAATTAGAAACTCTAACCCTTTGAAAGGAGGGTTCTAAAAGTATATAATGATCTTGGGGAAGGGGTTTCCTCATCCTCCAAGTTTAGAACACTTTGTTTACATCTTCATAAACTATAAGTCTTGATTACATATCAATGTTTTATAGATATCTCAGTCATGCAATGTGTGCATGTTACCAAAATAATTTAATTAATTACAATATATGAAATTAGGACCTAACTATTTGGTTATAGTAATTACATGTAAAATGTACAAAATTATCCTTTCATGTTAAATCATCTCTTGCTTAATTTATCTCAAAAATATCATCATAACTATAGTATTACTCATTATTGATGATTCAATAACTAGAGTAGTACTTGGAGATGCACTAGCTGATTGAGTTGTTATTACCATGGGCACTGTAGTATGAGGTGGTGATGATGTGATTATATTTTTTGGTTTTACAGGTGAAGTCAGTGTAGTATAACTAGTAGGTGGAATTTATTGGGATAATTTATTCTTTGCATCTAAGTCCTATTAGTGTTTGTATGCCTTAGTGTGATGTGCTTATATTAGGTTCATATCCAAGAGGAGTGGCCTTATCACCCTACTCATGTAATCCATCAATTTGACATGGTATGCCTTGGTGGATCTGAAGCTAACCTAGAAGAATTCCACTTCTATCACCTTCTTCCTCACTGTGCTCAATTTGGCCTCAATTTCTTCTAAGCTCAAACCTTGAAAAAATTTCTTATAGATATCAAAGGCTTTATTATATTTAGTCAAATTTAACTTGAGTTATCAGTTTGCCTCTATTATCTCAAATTTCCATTAATTATAACTCTATCAAAAAAAATCATCCTATTTCTCTTGCTCAACCAATTTATTCACTAGGGTCTTAGAAGAAAACACAATCCTAGGATTCATGAGTTATTGTTATTATTTTTTAAAATAATTTAATAGGGTCATCTACTCAAAATGGCTAAATACCTTATTGGGGGTATATAACAATAGGAAATTTATTTTATTGTCATCCTCTCTATGAATTTTTAAAAATCTAGTTATATTATTAATATGAGGAGCTAAACTATCTCTCAAAGAATGGATAGAATAAAGAATATCATATAGCCTTTTTATTGTACTCTACACATCCTAATCAATGCCTTGAGGAACTTGAATTACTTGTTAATATCTGAGAGTTTCTAACTTCTCTTTGAGCTCTTAGCTGGCCATTTTTGTCCCTTCATGTATGGTAAGGATTAATTTTATGTGGGTCTCCATATAGGACTTGATGTCCTCAATATATGGGTACTTACCCTTTTATATGTTATTTATCTTGCTAAGGGGGTAAAAAATTTATCTTTCCTCCATGAATAAAGTTCTACCTGAGCTATCCTCAATTTTCCTCTTCCTCTTCCTCTATACTAATGTTATGGCATTATCAAATAGTGAGCTCATTATTGACAGTTCAATTATCTTTAGATTGGGCCTCTTAGAGGCTGAGGCTCCTAATTACTTAACCTAATATATAAGAGTGATATTTGTGGGATAGGAGGATTGACCTTCCACTTGTGCATGTTATTTAGGCTCAAGCTCAATTTTAGTGGAATGATTGGGCATTGTTGACCATGTAATTTTTTACCAGTCTATGTTTCCAAATTATGTAATTGGATGGAAAACAAAGACTAGATGATTCCTAGATGACATTTTTGTGGTAACCACTATTGTCATGGTGGTTGGAGTGAAGAAGTCAAAGGTGAACCTAATTGGGTAGAAGGAGATATAGTCAAAGTGATATATTAGGTAATGATTAGAATGGATAAAGTTAATGTTGATGGGATGGACACTAGTGAAATGGAAACCAAAGTAGTTGAGGGTGGATAAGGTGTAGTGGTTATGGTCATATTCATAGATGGGTGCATGTAAATCAAACCCATAGAAAGTGCCTAAGTAGGAATGAATGTAGGCACCACTAGTCTATAGGAGATAGAAATTGTAGGTAAGGACATCAAATGGAAAATACCTAAAGGGGATGTGAGTAAAGGACCCTTACTAGATGGATCACCTATGATAGGTGCCTTTAATTTTAGTACTTATAGGATTAATACCTTTTATTACTATATCTCCTCCTTATCTACCACTTATGTTGGAGGGTTCTATTATGTAGACCAATTACCTAGTGATTATCAAATTCACCAATTTGATCAAACATTAATTGTCAACCCAGGGTGCGTGAGATTTTAAAGAGTGTCATTACTATGTATGAATTTCAATTTAGAAATCAACTTGCTTTTCCAATTTTAGTATAATGAATTTATGTTGAATTTTCTAGATAAATGTATTATGAAACTACTGCGATAGAATTACAAAACTATTCCACACTTATGTAACATACATGCATGACACTTATATAATCAAACTTAATAGTAAAATAAACTTACACAAAACACTAATATTTAAAGAGGGTTAGGATATTCACAATAGCTCATTTTGAGTGGGCCCTTCCTCATTCAAAACTAAGATCCAATTCCTCTCTAAATGAATTTACAAACTTCTTACAAATTCAACTTTTTCATTACTCAATTCTAAATACAAATGCTATAGTTCAATTTTTTTTTGCTATTATCTCCTCAAAATTATCTAACTCCTAGTCTGATCTAGGTTCTTCCTTAAATACAAAAAGTAGTTTATTGACTCTAACCAAAACCACTAAACTAGGAAAAAATACAAATACTTAGAAACTACTCTAGTCAACCTTCAAGTGGTTAGTAACTAAAATCACTTGTTTTAGGTTTGATTGGGTTAGAGCCAAGGAATATTATTTTGCTATTTTATTTCCTTTTGTATTTTCTCATTATACTTGTCTTTCCCATCTTTAAAAACATATCTAATGTCTCCTTGCATGTAGATAATCCATACAAGTATGATTTTTCCCAATAATTCATTTGGTTTCCCAAGATAGTTAGATGTGTCTACAAGATCTCCTCAATAATGACTTCACTTTACATAGTGGCTACAGGCACTCTAAAATATCTATAGGCAACCTATAGATGAAACCTTCAATTGTTGTGGGAATTTTGTAGTGGCTAAAAGAAACCTTTATGTGAATCCTATAGTTTTTGTGGGTATTCAATATTGGTTTTAAGTAACCTTTAGGTGAATTGTATAGTTATTATGGGTATTCTATAGTGACTATAGGCAACCTATAGGTGAAACCTATAGTTGCTATGAACACTCTATAATGGTTATGAGTAACATGTAGGTGAATCTTATAGCTTCTATAGATATCATATAATAGTTTTGGTTTAGCAAGATTATATAGCTTTACATGACCCTTCAAATTATTATTAGATAAATTCACACTAATATAATTCAATCAAATAAAAGAATCAATAATTCATAAGACACACACACACACACACACACACACACACACACACACACACACACACACATCAATGAACATACAAAATCATAACTTCATTCATTCATTTTCATTAGTGATAGATAGTTATGGGATTTACATAGAAAAAGACATAAATTAAGAATTATAAAACCACAAAAAAAATTAAAGTCTAGGGGTTCAGGATAGCTTGACCCTTCCAAGATATAAAAACCTTTAGCATTATCAATATGTTCCCATATTTTCTTCTCTACCTCTCTGTTAGATGGAAAATTTCCTTCCCAATCAAGGATTAGAAACCAAAATATAAATGGTTGAAACATCAATCCCAACCATTGTATTCTCCAATTCTTGATAAGTTCAATATACAAGTATACTTTGTGGATGGCATCCCTAAGGTTTTTAGGGGAGTATGGTTCCTTCCTTTTCAATGCTTCCAATATTTCTTCCCATTTTTGAGAGAAGGCAACAAAAAATTTCCTTCCATCTCTTTCCATGAGACTCAAATAGTGGTTTTAGACTTCCACCTATTTTTTGACAACCCATTCCTATGGAGCATTTGTGTTCATAAATGAGATCCATTCTTCTACTACAACATATAAATGTTTGGATTCACTCTTGATCATAAAGGTGGCTTCTTTCTCCTTTCCTTAATATTATTTCATTTGTTTTCTTCTTTCAATTTCATTCAAAACATATGAAGAAAATGCATTTAACAAGACATCCCCTAACTAGATGTTGGGATTCCATTTTGTATCATTGAGAACAACATATTGGTGAATGTAGAATTTAGTTAGCTAGACTTCAAGATTAGGATTAATATGTATATACTCATTAAATAAATATCTTGGGTCAAATACTATATAATATTGATCATTATAAATCCTATCATACCTAAATTTCAACCATTTTTCTTCCAAGTATATAGTATACACTCTAGAAAGGGGGCTGAACTTCATCAATAGCTCAATAATTTCATGAAATTTACCAATTTTATCCTTTAGATATCTAATTTTATTTTTATAAAATTCTAATTTTTCTTGTAATTCATCATGTTTTTCTTTTGATTTAACATATCCCTTGAATCTATGCACCAATTCCTTGTGGTAGGCTTCATTATTACTAAATTTTTCCATCAAGAAAATCAAAAGATCATCAATATCTACTGGAGTGGTGGATGAGAAATCCACATCAATAACTTCTTCTATAGTGGGTGTTGGTGTAGTGAGAAATTGAAGAGTAAATCCTTGATAGAAGGGTACTAAAGCTAGAGCATACTCTACTATAGGGGCTTCTATGGCCAAGGTGGATGAGGATGATGTAGGTTCCTCCACTATCTTCTCTTTGTCCCTAGAGGGTTCTACAAATTCTATTGCTCCCAAAAGCATTTCAATTCTTGATTTTCCTTTCAATTTTGTTATCTCATTTTTGAGTCTATAAATTTCCTCCATATCTTATTCCAATGTTTGGAACTCATGATCATGAGAAAATTTTTCTTGTTTTCTTCCTTTTTCCATAACCTCTTCTTCAACCATTTCTTCTTCTTTCACATGTTGCTCTACTTCTCTCAATTCTTCCTCTGTGTATCCAATGTTTTTGAGGAGATAAATGTCCTCCTTAGTGAATATAGATGAGAGAGGTAACCATTTTTCTTCTTCTACCTTATCAGATCCTTCATCAATAGACCATTATTCTATTTCAAATCCATCAAGTGTTTTCTTAAGCCTAGGCTCTTCCCTTTGTTCTTCATCATCACTAATGGATATGGTTAAGGAGGATATAGTGGTATTTTTTTATTCATCATTTGATATATCCTAAGAGGATGTCTCCTTCTTTTTGACACTGTGGGTTTATTTCCATTGGTTTTCATTTTCCTTATTGGAGGTATGACTGATGGATTTTGTGTTTCTTGTGCATCAGTTTATAGGGGAACTTCTACTTGTCCAGTAGGAGAGAGTGTGGAGGAATCAACCTAAGGTGAGGACATAATGGGAGAAGGAAAATGTTATTGTGGGATTTCCTCCTCTATATTAGAAGGAGATAAGACCAGTCTTCTCCTCTTCTTATTTCCCACAACAGTCTCACATGGACCTTCATTGGCTACGGGTTGACTAGCAGCACTAGTGCCCTCAACATCTTCATAAATAGTTTATTGGGGCTACTCCTCTATGGATTCCCTCTCATCATTGCCTTCTTCTTAATGGGGTGCAATATTTTCTAGGGCCAAAAATTGTTCCCAATTGAGGTTAGGTCTGACAAAATCTATTCCTTATTTAATTATGAGCCATATGAGGTAGTGGTGAGATAGGGTTGTTTCAGCTCCCTTATGATATTCTTTGGACATTCTTTTCAAGATATTTCATAAGAAATTTAGAACATTAATGACTCTATTATGTCTTAAATGATTTAAAATTTTGAACTAGAGAGTGTAAATGAGAGAATACCTCCCCTCACAAGTCATGTACCTAATAATATATGATGTTATCTCTCTCCATTCTTTAGGTAGACTAAGACTTTCCACACCTCATTTCTTTAATACCAATCTTTCATTTTCCTAACAAAATTATTGCCTGGCCTCTTAGCCATTGGGTCTATCCTACCAATTTCCCCCATGCTTGGTAGCCTAGTTACATGGCTCACCAAGGCCTCAGTAACTAGAAATGTGATGTCACATGCACTAGCTTGGTTTTCATCAAAAGAACCTACAAATGCCCTGGCAAGAGACTCTAAAAAATGTTGAAGCCATTCAAAATAGGTATTCCAACCAACTCTGTGGAAGACATCCCAACTAGCTTAGTCTGCCCATAAGTGACTATTGTCTAAGGGCTCTCTCTGCATGATTGAACCTCCCATTATAACTTCTCTATTAGTCCCTTCAACCAATAGTTAGTTACACACTCTTTGGACTTATATAAATCTATCTATAGTGGGTTTGTTATAAAATGGTAAATATGGGGTTTGCAAGTTATAGGATTTGGCTCAATAATGGTAGATGTGAGGTTGAAGGTTACAAATTATGACATCTCAAGGGTTCTCATGGTGCATGGCGTTTAACTTATATCATTCTTGCCCACTTGATTTGTCACATATCCTCAAGTGATGTGGACTAAGTAGGAAGTATGGGATAAGATGGGTCATGATAAGGAATAAAAGTGTGGTTTTAAAGGTGATGTGATAGATTTTTTTTGGATGAATGACTAAAGTCATAATTAAATATTATTTAATAATACCCTATGTGCTATATTAGAATAATGAATGACATTTTCAATGATGAAAGATATGGCATACCTTTTAGTAATGATGTTTTGGATGTGACACCTAAGAAGTTGTACATGTGTTGGCATGTAAATATTTACATGGGAATGATTAATAGGTGAAATTATTTGGTTAGAAATTGGAATGAAAGTGAAATGAACCCTTTGTGAATTGATTTGGAGATCACTGGTGGTTAGGCATTCATGATACCTATATCTCATGTGCATGTGATGTAGGATAGTCTACATGGAATAAGGTTCTAAAACTTAGAGGATAAATGATTACTTTCATACCATAAGGTGTAAATTTAAAAGCTGAGTGATCCAAGTGATGGGATGGAAGATCCTAAGTAGGTAGTTGAAGGCATTACTATGTAGTGACTTTCATCTGGATGGATCGATTAATAGGAGTTTAGATGTTGATTATGCCATGGAGGTGTTATACCTAGGGCTTAGCTGTAATAATTAGTAGGGTCTTCAACATGTAACTTGTGTGCTAAATAAATCTAAGATCTTACTAATCAACACAGTGAAATGATCTTCATAAAATGACCAAAACTAAAAATAAATCAAGTGTGTCCCTATATGCAAAAAATTTAGTCTACAACATTTCCACATGAAAAGGGAAGTTGTATTCTTTATTTTGGCTCTATAACTTGGTATTTAGGGGTAGTTTTAGGCAAAATATATGAAATTTGCTTCCCCAATCTTCCTTCATTCTTTCACGAGGTTGTTTGATGAGTTTCATGCAATGTCCAAAAGCCAATAGCCAAGCCATCAGTGAGAACTATAGGAGGATCTATCTTATATGCTCTATAGAAAAGTGAGAATAGGCATGAGAGGGTAATTTTAGTAGCTATATAAGTGCCTATAGCAAGTTTCAAAGTGATGGCCAATTATATTGAAGGTACCTTTAATAGCTATAGAAATGCCCATAGTAACTAGAGAAAACCTATGTGAATAGTTGGGATTTGAGGGATTGCCTTCTCTCTAATTCCTTCTTCATATTCCCTTATTAACTTATTTTTGTTTTAACCCTAAATAGCTAGAAAGATGGTTTCTTATTTAGGCCCTGTTTACATATCTGGTTAGCTAGTAGGCTACTTTTCTACCTATAAGCTACCAATAATGCCCAAAAATGGGTTTTTATTGTTAGATTTTATTTTATTTTATTTTATTGACTCTAACTACTATTTATAGGAAAAAATTCATTCAGGGTCTTAGCCAAGTCACATAGAAATGTGACTTGTCAAAGACTAGGGGAAAGTCTCATTCATCATACTAGAGGAGGGCAAGGATGTCCTCTCCTTCTTTGGTTGAGTGTGGATTAGTGTTCTCATTGTCTGGTGAGGCAACATGCCTATCTAGGACATCATTATATCTATCTTGTAATTATTGGCATATGTGATTGGTAAATTATTTTTTTTACAACTTGAGTTTCTGGTAGTTGACCAATATATGAAATATTATTGGATCAATGGTTTGCATTTGAACTACTCCATTGTCAAGAAGATTCTCAATCTCAAAAGGACCAATCCATCTAGTCTGGATTTTACCCTTGTGGTCCTTATATTTGGAGTTAAAAAAAAGGGCTCAATCTTTGGTATGGAATTTCCTAGTCTTAATGTGCCTTTCAAGCCGTCCAATCTATTACTACTATACAAGTTCTATGTTCTGTAATGTTTATTGTCTATATTCATCTAAGGCATTCAACTACAAAAGCCTTTCTTTCTAGGCTTTAGATATATTCATCTTAAGTTATAGTGTTGTTCATAAGGTCTTGTACTCAAATTTCATGGGCAAGATAGGTTTATTTCCATAGACCAAATCATATGGAGTGAAACCTATAGTGGTTTTCCATGTGATTTTGTAAGCCCATACAATTTCAGGAAGCCTAGTCTCCCAATCCTTATGAGATAGACTAATAGTCTTTATTAGAATATTTTCTAACTCCTTGTTGGTGACTTCCACCTATCCATTAGACTATGGATGATATGGAGTTGATTTATTATGCCTAATATCATATTGATAGACTAAGGTAGTAATTACATTAGCAGTGAATTAGGGTCCCTGATCAGTGACTATTTCACGTGGCACACCATATCTATTAAATATTTCTTCATAGAGGAAAGCTACCACCTTATCATCCCTAACATGTGTAAGAGACTTGACTTCTACCCATTTAGTGACATGGTCAGTAAAAATAAGGATGGACTCTTTATTTTGGATTTTGAATCCAAATGTCCTACAAAGTCTAGGCCCCAATTTTTAAATGGTTCAAGCACCATCTAGGGTTGTAAAGGCATTTCATCTGAATGTGTGGGTCTCTCCATACACTGACATTTGTCACAATGAGTAGTATATCTTATTGCATCTTTATGGAGTGAGGGCTAATAGAATAATGTATTCAAAATTTTGACTATTGTACACTTGGCTGTAAAGTGTCCTCCATAGGGTTCATCATGACAAGCTTTGAGGATATCAAGAATTTCATCTTCTCTGAGACATCTTTTGATGATAGAGTCAGGCCTAGTATAGAAAATGAATCCAGATAACCATAAATATCTACCACTTTTATGAATCAATCCTCTCTTTTTTTGGGGAAGGAAGTGATGTGGAAGTAACCCTATTACAAGGTAGTTATCAATATAAGTATACCATGGTGTCGTAAGAGTGAGAGAAAATATGTGCTCATTTGGAAATGAGTCATCCAATATGGTATCCTCTTTAGGGGTTTGTAGGTGTGATAAAAAGTTATCCACTACATTATCTTTGTCAGGATTATCTACAATAATGATATCAAATTCCTGTAATAAGAGCAACCATTTTATCACTTTAGCTAGAACAACTAGTTTGTTCATAAGGTACCAAATGGTTTCATGGTCTATATGAACAAAGACACGATACCCTATGATGTAATGATATAACTTATTGATAGAATAGACTACTACTAAGACCTCTTTTTCAGTAACTATGTAATTTAATTCTACTACCTGTAGGTTTTTTCTTATAAAATAGATGGCATAATTGAGTTCTTGCTATTTTTGGTCAAGCATAGCTCCAAAGGGCAGTATCTAAAGCATATACGTGAATATGTAAGGGAATATTCTAATCAAGACCATGAAAAATAGGGGTGGTGGTCAATAATTCTTTCAATTGTTTGAAGGTTGTAATACAAGTAAGAGTCTAGAGAAATTCAACATCTTTAGCCAGAAGGGTGAATAATGGTGCTAATACTTTATTGAAATTTTTAATGAATATCTTGTAGTAACTAGAATGTCCTAAAAAACTCTTAACATCTTTCTATTTTTGAGGAACATGTAGGTTTTTGATGATGCTGATTTTTGTAGGGTCAACATTAATTCTTGCAGTAGATACACGATGGCCTAAGACAATACCGTCTATCATAAGCATGTAGCATTTATTATGGCTGAGAGAGAGATGGTATTCTTGATAGCATTAAAACACTTTTTCTAAATTTTTGAGACATTCATAGAATGACTCTACATAGATAGTGTAGTCATCCATATAGATTTCTACACATTCATTGGCCATATCTACAAAAATACTCAGACAACCCTCTGGAATGTGGCTGAAGCATTACATAGCCCAAAGGATAATATAGCATAAGCATAAGTAACCTAGGGATAAGTAAAGGTGGTATTTTCTTGGTCCTTAAGATAAATTATAATCTAGTTTTAACCACTAAAGCCAACAAGAAAGGAAAAATATTTCTTCCCTACTAGTGTGTCTAACACTTGGTCAATGAAGGGTACAGGAATGTGATCGTTCCTGGTTACTATGTTGAGTTCCCTATAATTGATGCATACATTATATTCTCCATTTTTCTTTGGTATAATTACCAAAGGTGACACCCATTCACTATTAGAGATAGGATATCTAAATCTAGTAGTCAAAAGTTTTTGTAATTCCCTTTTAACTATTTCTCAAAGAGATGGATTCATCCTACATTGTAGCTATCTAATTGGTTGGCACTCTTATTTGATGTAAATATTATGTGTGCATGTTTCTAGGCTTATTTCTTGCATATCCTCATAATCCCATGCAAAATCATGTTAGTTAGCAAGCAACATGCTAACTAGGCACTTTTCCTCATTTAACTCCAACTTGTTATTAATAAGCAATGTTTTCCCTAAAGAGATTTCAATTTTTTGTGAGATTAATTTCATTATTTCCATATTGATAATGGATTTGGTTTGGATGCAAATTTGAGGCAACAACTGGTGGAATATTTTATGTACATATGCATCAAAATTATCCAATTACCATAAGTTGTAAAATGGACACTCAACACATTGCAAGTAGTTGAGATCTATAGAAGGAGTTTGTTAATTATGCTAAAAACATTGAAGAGAATGGTATCTTCTTCTTGATCAACCAATGTGCATGTATGGTCTATGGTAAATATAGGAATCAAGGAAGGCTAATCTACTTCATCTTCTTTATCCCATAATGTAGGCTTTGGTATAAAAACTGGTTATTTTTGGAGATAAAGAACAAACTACTTAGTGTGGTAGCCATTGGATATAATCATATTACTGTTTCTATAGATGTTGAAGGCATCAATTGTAGCAAGCCAATGTTGTCCTAAGATAAGGGGGTATCCACCTAGATTAGACTTAGGTTATAACACAATGAAATCTATATGATGCTTCCAAGAATCTATAGTGATGACAAGATCTTCAATTATTCCCTCTGTTCTGACTATAGACCTGTCATCCATTTGCATCAGTGTAGATGTGGAACAAATACTATTCAGCTATAATTTATGCATAGATTCAGTTATCATTAAATTTATTTCATCCCCTAGGTTAATCAATGTGTTGGATAGTTGTTAGTCATAAATTTGGACTATTAATATTGGGCATCTAAGATATGAATACTTCTTTGGTAGGGTGTTTCCCAGCATGATGTCTGCTAGCTAGCCAATCACATGCACAATATTGGGATCTTTTTTCTTCCTTCCTAGTTTTCATAGACATAGCTCTCTAACAAATTTAGAATTTATGGGTCCATCTTTGATAGCCTAAAATAGAGGCATTTTGATGTAAAATTTCTTGATTCATCCCATAAAATCAAACTCTAGTTTAATTGTATGGCATTGAAGGCTAAAATATTCTAGAAATGGGGGGTTTGTTTTATCAATAGCTTTAATTTTGGTTGAGAGAGTTATTGATGTGATGGAGGTGGGTTAACATGTTCTTCTAGGGTTTGATCATCTGACTCCCTTATTATGGGTGGTGTTGGGGGTGGTAAAATTTTCCCTAAATGGAGGTGAACTTCATTGATGTTCATTATGTATGCTAGGTACTGAATAGGCTCAGTACTGAATGTGGATTGCATCAACTTATTTTTAGGATTTTGTATAGGTCAGGTAGGTGGTTAGTTAGGCTTGGGTGTATCTTGTATATTGGGTATAAGAGTAGGAGGTTGTTTTTGTTTTTTTGGAGGATATCCTCTTAGAGAGATTCCCCATGGCTGGTTAGGTCTCCAAAGCTATTGCCACTGGTTTGTGAAAGATGGGCCTTGGGGTGGTTACTAAGCTTACATCTAATATGGGGATACATTTTATGGAGGCTTCCAAGAGGTGGTGGGGTATCTTGCTTGAGGTGGCTTCCAAATAGAATTAGGAGGTGGAATGTTCATCTAAGGATTAGACCAATTGGGAGTAACATTTAAAATTTGTGAATTAAAGGAGATAAAATTAAAAAAAGGTAGATTTTGTTCCATAACTTCATAAAGTGGTCATTGAACCCATATTTTTCTTTAGGTAACATAGAAAAATTGGTCACTATCTCCCCCTATAATGTGTAGCTCTACTATTTTTAGTCCTTCAACTATGATGTGAGCTACTTTAGCCTAAACCTTGTGACATCTACAATTAGTCTTTTTCTTCTTATAGTCTAGATAGTAAATGGTTAAGGTTTGATCCAAAGCTACTTGATTTTGTCTTGAGTGTAGGCTATCCATTTGGGTTTCCAAATGGATAATGATATCCTACTTCATATCTTATAATAGGTTACTAACCTCAATTTTTGATAAGCCATTTATAGCTGCCAATGGAACATTTCTACTCCTGACTTTGTTTATGGTAGATTTAGAATAATTCTTTTTCATATCTTTGATATCTGAGAATGGTAGGTTAGAAATATCTCCTCCACTCATTAGGTCCAAGGCTTCTAGACAATCTTCTTTGATTCCTTTCAGGATGATGAGTTTCAAAGGTTCTTCTCCAATGCACTTTTCTTGAATTTTTGTACACTGAACATGAACCATTTAACATAATATTCCAAGGATTCATCCCCTCCTGAGTCATCCTAAAGATTCCATTTCTTCAATAACTTATTCCCCTTCCATATTCTTGATACTCAACCAAAAATTTATTTTTGATGTCCTCCCAAGTGCAGACTGAATTACTACCCAGTCCCATAAACCAGTGAAGTGCTAAGTCTTTGAGAGTAGCTAAAAAAAGTTTTAATTTTTGTGCATCCTACCTATAGTCATAGCTTCTACAGAGGTTATCAAATTTGAACAATAATGTGTCTAGGACTTCTGATAATGTACCTTTAAAATTGGGCAAGGTTGAGGGTGTGATGTTTTCTATTTGTGTTATGCCTATTCCATCTAGAATAGAAAATGCAAAAGTAACTATGTCTGGAGTCCCATTGTCCTCCACAAAGTCTCCTTCTATTCTCATGATGGCTCTTCTTATGATATGGATACTAAAGGTACTTAGGATATCATCCTAAAACTCTATGTCAATCCCTTAGTCATCATGATAATAAACATCTATCTACTGATCCTAATATTTTTACTATATGAAGGGTCTAAAGATTTACTTGAGCTTACTTTGATTTGATCAAGAAATCCTTGCTAAAATGTTTTAAATATATTACTCTCTGGAGTGTCTAGTTCATGTAGTTCCTCACCTTCATTTATTCTTACCAGCTTAGTTAATGCTTCTACTTCTATTTCCTTTCTCAAAGCCAATAATGCTTCTTCTACAAGCTACCTCCTTTAATTTGTTGTGTTCTCTTCTTCAAGATCCTTCCATCTTATAATATATTCTTCAATAGGATTCATAGTTTATATAGGTATTTATGGTTATTTCTTAATAGTGACTTGTGACTTGTTTGGTAGGAATCTCCCTCAATAATCTTTTTCTCTTTGCATAAATGTTATACCACTCCCTTAGTTGTCTTGTCCCTTCATGCACATAGTTTTTTTCATTTTCATGTGTTTCAAGAGGGTTGTTTCAGACCATTTTTTTTTAAATAATTCATAAATAAAGGAATGTTTAAATTAAATAATAGGAATTGAAATTCTACTTCTAGAAAGCAATAAAAATAAACTACTGAAAGCAGGAAAATTTATTCTAGAAAGTAGGAAATGAAAGCAAGAAATTTTATTCTAGAAAATAGGTTTATTTCCATTGGTTTTCATTTTCCTTATAGGAGGTATGACTGATGGATTTTGTGTTTCTTGTGCATCAGTTTATAGGGGAACTTCTACTTGTCCAGTAGGAGAGAGTGTGGAGGAATCAACCTAAGGTGAGGACATAATGGGAGAAGGAAAATGTTATTGTGGGATTTCCTCCTCTATATTAGAAGGAGATAAGACCAGTCTTCTCCTCTTCTTATTTCCCATAGCAGTCTCACATGGACCTTCATTGGCTACGGGTTGACTAGCAGCACTAGTGCCCTCAACATCTTCATAAATAGTTTATTGGGGCTACTCCTCTATGGATTCCCTCTCATCATTGCCTTCTTCTTGATGGGGTGCAATATTTTCTAGGGCCAAAAATTGTTCCCAATTGAGGTTAGGTCTGACAAAATCTATTCCTTATTTAATTATGAGCCATATGAGGTAGTGGTGAGATAGGGTTGTTTCAGCTCCCTTATGATATTCTTTGGACATTCTTTTCAAGATATTTCATAAGAAATTTAGAACATTAATGACTCTATTATGTCTTAAATGATTTAAAATTTTGAACTAGAGAGTGTAAATGAGAGAATACCTCCCCTCACAAGTCATGTACCTAATAATATATGATGTTATCTCTCTCCATTCTTTAGGTAGACTAAGACTTTCCACACCTCATTTCTTTAATACCAATCTTTCATTTTCCTAACAAAATTATTGCCTGGCCTCTTAGCCATTGGGTCTATCCTACCAATTTCCCCCATGCTTGGTAGCCTAGTTACATGGCTCACCAAGGCCTCAGTAACTAGAAATGTGATGTCACATGCACTGGCTTGGTTTTCATCAAAAGAACCTACAAATGCCCTGGCAAGAGACTCTAAAAAATGTTGAAGCCATTCAAAATAGGTATTCCAACCAACTCTGTGGAAGACATCCCAACTAGCTTAGTCTGCCCATAAGTGACTATTGTCTAAGGGCTCTCTCTGCATGATTGAACCTCCCATTATAACTTCTCTATTAGTCCCTTCAACCAATAGTTAGTTACACACTCTTTGGACTTATATAAATCTATCTATAGTGGGTTTGTTATAAAATGGTAAATATGGGGTTTGCAAGTTATAGGATTTGGCTCAATAATGGTAGATGTGAGGTTGAAGGTTACAAATTATGACATCTCAAGGGTTCTCATGGTGCATGGCGTTTAACTTATATCATTCTTGCCCACTTGATTTGTCACATATCCTCAAGTGATGTGGACTAAGTAGGAAGTATGGGATAAGATGGGTCATGATAAGGAATAAAAGTGTGGTTTTAAAGGTGATGTGATAGATTTTTTTTGGATGAATGACTAAAGTCATAATTAAATATTATTTAATAATACCCTATGTGCTATATTAGAATAATGAATGACATTTTCAATGATGAAAGATATGGCATACCTTTTAGTAATGATGTTTTGGATGTGACACCTAAGAAGTTGTACATGTGTTGGCATGTAAATATTTACATGGGAATGATTAATAGGTGAAATTATTTGGTTAGAAATTGGAATGAAAGTGAAATGAACCCTTTGTGAATTGATTTGGAGATCACTGGTGGTTAGGCATTCATGATACCTATATCTCATGTGCATGTGATGTAGGATAGTCTACATGGAATAAGGTTCTAAAACTTAGAGGATAAATGATTACTATCATACCATAAGGTGTAAATTTAAAAGCTGAGTGATCCAAGTGATGGGATGGAAGATCCTAAGTAGGTAGTTGAAGGCATTACTATGTAGTGACTTTCATCTGGATGGATCGATTAATAGGAGTTTAGATGTTGATTATGCCATGGAGGTGTTATACCTAGGGCTTAGCTGTAATAATTAGTAGGGTCTTCAACATGTAACTTGTGTGCTAAATAAATCTAAGATCTTACTAATCAACACAGTGAAATGATCTTCATAAAATGACCAAAACTAAAAATAAATCAAGTGTGTCCCTATATGCAAAAAATTTAGTCTACAACATTTCCACATGAAAAGGGAAGTTGTATTCTTTATTTTGGCTCTATAACTTGGTATTTAGGGGTAGTTTTAGGCAAAATATATGAAATTTGCTTCCCCAATCTTCCTTCATTCTTTCACGAGGTTGTTTGATGAGTTTCATGCAATGTCCAAAAGCCAATAGCCAAGCCATCAGTGAGAACTATAGGAGGATCTATCTTATATGCTCTATAGAAAAGTGAGAATAGGCATGAGAGGGTAATTTTAGTAGCTATATAAGTGCCTATAGCAAGTTTCAAAGTGATGGCCAATTATATTGAAGGTACCTTTAATAGCTATAGAAATGCCCATAGTAACTAGAGAAAACCTATGTGAATAGTTGGGATTTGAGGGATTGCCTTCTCTCTAATTCCTTCTTCATATTCCCTTATTAACTTATTTTTGTTTTAACCCTAAATAGCTAGAAAGATGGTTTCTTATTTAGGCCCTGTTTACATATCTGGTTAGCTAGTAGGCTACTTTTCTACCTATAAGCTACCAATAATGCCCAAAAATGGGTTTTTATTGTTAGATTTTATTTTATTTTATTTTATTGACTCTAACTACTATTTATAGGAAAAAATTCATTCAGGGTCTTAGCCAAGTCACATAGAAATGTGACTTGTCAAAGACTAGGGGAAAGTCTCATTCATCATACTAGAGGAGGGCAAGGATGTCCTCTCCTTCTTTGGTTGAGTGTGGATTAGTGTTCTCATTGTCTGGTGAGGCAACATGCCTATCTAAGACATCATTATATCTATCTTGTAATTATTGGCATATGTGATTGGTAAATTATTTTTTGTACAACTTGAGTTTCTGGTAGTTGACCAATATATGAAATATTATTGGATCAATTGTTTGCATTTGAACTACTCCATTGTCAAGAAGATTCTCAATCTCAAAAGGACCAATCCATCTAGTCTGGATTTTACCCTTGTGGTCCTTATATTTGGAGTTAAAAAAAAGGGCTCAATCTTTGGTATGGAATTTCCTAGTCTTAATGTGCCTTTCAAGCCGTCCAATCTATTACTACTATACAAGTTCTATGTTCTGTAATGTTTATTGTCTATATTCATCTAAGGCATTCAACTACAAAAGCCTTTCTTTCTAGGCTTTAGATATATTCATCTTAAGTTATAGTGTTGTTCATAAGGTCTTGTACTCAAATTTCATGGGCAAGATAGGTTTATTTCCATAGACCAAATCATATGGAGTGAAACCTATAGTGGTTTTCCATGTGATTTTGTAAGCCCATACAATTTCAGGAAGCCTAGTCTCCCAATCCTTATGAGATAGACTAATAGTCTTTATTAGAATATTTTCTAACTCCTTGTTGGTGACTTCCACCTATCCATTAGACTATGGATGATATGGAGTTGATTTATTATGCCTAATATCATATTGATAGACTAAGGTAGTAATTACATTAGCAGTGAATTAGGGTCCCTGATCAGTGACTATTTCACGTGGCACACCATATCTATTAAATATTTCTTCATAGAGGAAAGCTACCACCTTATCATCCCTAACATGTGTAAGAGACTTGACTTCTACCCATTTAGTGACATGGTCAGTAAAAATAAGGATGGACTCTTTATTTTGGATTTTGAATCCAAATGTCCTACAAAGTCTAGGCCCCAATTTTTAAATGGTTCAAGCACCATCTAGGGTTGTAAAGGCATTTCATCTGAATGTGTGGGTCTCTCCATACACTGACATTTGTCACAATGAGTAGTATATCTTATTGCATCTTTATGGAGTGAGGGCTAATAGAATAATGTATTCAAAATTTTGACTATTGTACACTTGGCTATAAAGTGTCCTCCATAGGGTTCATCATGACAAGCTTTGAGGATATCAAGAATTTCATCTTCTCTGAGACATCTTTTGATGATAGAGTCAGGCCTAGTATAGAAAATGAATCCAGATAACCATAAATATCTACCACTTTTATGAATCAATCCTCTCTTTTTTTGGGGAAGGAAGTGATGTGGAAGTAACCCTATTACAAGGTAGTTATCAATATAAGTATACCATGGTGTCGTAAGAGTGAGAGAAAATATGTGCTCATTTAGAAATGAGTCATCCAATATGGTATCCTCTTTAGGGGTTTGTAGGTGTGATAAAAAGTTATCCACTACATTATCTTTGTCAGGATTATCTACAATAATGATATCAAATTCCTGTAATAAGAGCAACCATTTTATCACTTTAGCTAGAACAACTAGTTTGTTCATAAGGTACCAAATGGTTTCATGGTCTATATGAACAAAGACACGATACCCTATGATGTAATGATATAACTTATTGATAGAATAGACTAATACTAAGACCTCTTTTTCAGTAACTATGTAATTTAATTCTACTACCTGTAGGTTTTTTCTTATAAAATAGATGGCATAATTGAGTTCTTGCTATTTTTGGTCAAGCATAGCTCCAAGGGTAGTATCTAAAGCATATACGTGAATATGTAAGGGAATATTCTAATCAAGACCATGAAAAATAAGGGTGGTGGTCAATAATTCTTTCAATTGTTTGAAGGTTGTAATACAAGTAAGAGTCTAGAGAAATTCAACATCTTTAGCCAGAAGGGTGAATAATGGTGCTAATACTTTATTGAAATTTTTAATGAATATCTTGTAGTAACTAGAATGTCCTAAAAAACTCTTAACATCTTTCTATTTTTGAGGAACATGTAGGTTTTTGATGATGCTGATTTTTGTAGGGTCAACATTAATTCTTGCAGTAGATACACGATGGCCTAAGACAATACCGTCTATCATAAGCATGTAGCATTTATTATAGTTGAGAGAGAGATGGTGCTCTTGATAGCATTAAAACACTTTTTCTAAATTTTTGAGACATTCATAGAATGACTCTACATAGATAGTGAAGTCATCCATATAGATTTCTACACATTCATTGGCCATATCTACAAAAATACTCAGACAACCCTCTGGAATGTGGCTGAAGCATTACATAGCCCAAAGGATAATATATCATAAGCATAAGTAACCTAGGGATAAGTAAAGGTGGTATTTTCTTGGTCCTTAAGATAAATTATAATCTAGTTTTAACCACTAAAGCCATCAAGAAAGGAAAAATATTTCTTCCCTACTAGTGTGTCTAACACTTGGTCAATGAAGGGTACAGGAATGTGATCGTTCCTGGTTACTATGTTGAGTTCCCTATAATTGATGCATACATTATATTCTCCATTTTTCTTTGGTATAATTACCAAAGGTGACACCCATTCACTATTAGAGATAGGATATCGAAATCTAGTAGTCAAAAGTTTTTGTAATTCCCTTTTAACTATTTCTCAAAGAGATGGATTCATCCTACATTGTAGCTATCTAATTGGTTGGCACTCTTATTTGATGTAAATATTATGTGTGCATGTTTCTAGGCTTATTTCTTGCATATCCTCATAATCCCATGCAAAATCATGTTAGTTAGCAAGCAACATGCTAACTAGGCACTTTTCCTCATTTAACTCCAACTTGTTATTAATAAGCAATGTTTTCCCTAAAGAGATTTCAATTTTTTGTGAGATTAATTTCATTATTTCCATATTGATAATGGATTTGGTTTGGATGCAAATTTGAGGCAACAACTGGTGGAATATTTTATGTACATATGCATCAAAATTATCCAATTACCATAAGTTGTAAAATGGACACTCAACACATTGCAAGTAGTTGAGATCTATAGAAGGAGTTTGTTAATTATGCTAAAAACATTGAAGAGAATGGTATCTTCTTCTTGATCAACCAATGTGCATGTATGGTCTATGGTAAATATAGGAATCAAGGAAGGCTAATCTACTTCATCTTCTTTATCCCATAATGTAGGCTTTGGTATAAAAACTGGTTATTTTTGGAGATAAAGAACCAACTACTTAGTGTGGTAGCCATTGGATATAATCATATTATTGTTTCTATCGATGTTGAAGGCATCAATTGTAGCAAGCCAATTTTGTCCTAAGATAAGGGGGTATCCACCTAGATTAGACTTAGGTTATAACACAATGAAATCTATATGATGCTTCCAAGAATCTATAGTGATGACAAGATCTTCAATTATTCCCTCTGGTCTGACTATAGACCTGTCATCCATTTGCATCAGTGTAGATGTGGAACAAATACTATTCAGCTATAATTTATGCATAGATTCAGTTATCATTAAATTTATTGCATCCCCTAGGTTAATCAATGTGTTGGATAGTTGTTAGTCATAAATTTGGACTATTAATATTGGGCATCTAAGATATGAATACTTCTTTGGTAGGGTGTTTCCCAGCATGATGTCTGCTAGCTAGCCAATCACATGCACAATATTGGGATCTTTTTTCTTCCTTCCTAGTTTTCATAGACATAGCTCTCTAACAAATTTAGAATTTATGGGTCCATCTTTGATAGCCTAAAATAGAGGCATTTTGATGTAAAATTTCTTGATTCATCCCATAAAATCAAACTCTAGTTTAATTGTATGGCATTGAAGGCTAAAATATTCTAGAAATGGGGGGTTTGTTTTATCAATAGCTTTAATTTTGGTTGAGAGAGTTATTGATGTGATGGAGGTGGGTTAACATGTTCTTCTAGGGTTTGATCATCTGACTCCCTTATTATGGGTGGTGTTGGGGGTGGTAAAATTTTCCCTAAATGGAGGTGAACTTCATTGATGTTCATTATGTATGCTAGGTACTGAATAGGCTCAGTACTGAATGTGGATTGCATCAACTTATTTTTAGGATTTTGTATAGGTCAGGTAGGTGGTTAGTTAGGCTTGGGTGTATCTTGTATATTGGGTATAAGAGTAGGAGGTTGTTTTTGTTTTTTTGGAGGATATCCTCTTAGAGAGATTCCCCATGGCTGGTTAGGTCTCCAAAGCTGTTGCCACTGGTTTGTGAAAGATGGGCCTTGGGGTGGTTACTAAGCTTACATCTAATATGGGGATACATTTTATGGAGGCTACCAAGAGGTGGTGGGGTATCTTGCTTGAGGTGGCTTCCAACTAGAATTAGGAGGTGGAATGTTCATCTAAGGATTAGACCAATTGGGAGTAACATTTAAAATTTGTGAATTAAAGGAGATAAAATTAAAAAAAGGTAGATTTTGTTCCATAACTTCATAAAGTGGTCATTGAACCCATATTTTTCTTTAGGTAACATAGAAAAATTGGTCACTATCTCCCCCTATAATGTGTAGCTCTACTATTTTTAGTCCTTCAACTATGATGTGAGCTACTTTAGCCTAAACCTTGTGACATCTACAATTAGTCTTTTTCTTCTTATAGTCTAGATAGTAAATGGTTAAGGTTTGATCCAAAGCTACTTGATTTTGTCTTGAGTGTAGGCTATCCATTTGGGTTTCCAAATGGATAATGATATCCTACTTCATATCTTATAATAGGTTACTAACCTCAATTTTTGATAAGCCATTTATAGCTGCCAATGGAACATTTCTACTCCTGACTTTGTTTATGGTAGATTTAGAATAATTCTTTTTCATATCTTTGATATCTGAGAATGGTAGGTTAGAAATATCTCCTCCACTCATTAGGTCCAAGGCTTCTAGACAATCTTCTTTGATTCCTTTCAGGAAGATGAGTTTCAAAGGTTCTTCTCCAATGCACTTTTCTTGAATTTTTGTACACTGAACATGAACCATTTAACATAATATTCCAAGGATTCATCCCCTCCTGAGTCATCCTAAAGATTCCATTTCTTCAATAACTTATTCCCCTTCCATATTCTTGATACTCAACCAAAAATTTATTTTTGATGTCCTCCCAAGTGCAGACTGAATTACTACCCAGTCCCATAAACCAGTGAAGTGCTAAGTCTTTGAGAGTAGCTAAAAAAAGTTTTAATTTTTGTGCATCCTACCTATAGTCATAGCTTCTACAGAGGTTATCAAATTTGAACAATAATGTGCCTAGGGCTTCTGATAATGTACCTTTAAAATTGGGCAAGGTTGAGGGTGTGATGTTTTCTATTTGTGTTATGCCTATTCCATCTAGAATAGAAAATGCAAAAGTAACTATGTCTAGAGTCCCATTGTCCTCCACAAAGTCTCCTTCTATTCTCATGATGGCTCTTCTTATGATATGGATACTAAAGGTACTTAGGATATCATCCTAAAACTCTATGTCAATCCCTTAGTCATCATGATAATAAACATCTATCTACTGATCCTAATATTTTTACTATATGAAGGGTCTAAAGATTTACTTGAGCTTACTTTGATTTGATCAAGAAATCCTTGCTAAAATGTTTTAAATATATTACTCTCTGGAGTGTCTAGTTCATGTAGTTCCTCACCTTCATTTATTCTTACCAGCTTAGTTAATGCTTCTACTTCTATTTCCTTTCTCAAAGCCAATAATGCTTCTTCTAAAAGCTACCTCCTTTAATTTGTTGTGTTCTCTTCTTCAAGATCCTTCCATCTTATAATATATTCTTCAATAGGATTCATAGTTTATATAGGTATTTATGGTTATTTCTTAATAGTGACTTGTGACTTGTTTGGTAGGAATCTCCCTCAATAATCTTTTTCTCTTTGCATAAATGTTATACCACTCCCTTAGTTGTCTTGTCCCTTCATGCACATAGTTTTTTTCATTTTCATGTGTTTCAAGAGGGTTGTTTCAGACCATTTTTTTTTAAATAATTCATAAATAAAGGAATGTTTAAATTAAATAATGGGAATTGAAATTCTACTTCTAGAAAGCAATAAAAATTAACTACTGAAAGCAGGAAAATTTATTCTAGAAAGTAGGAAATGAAAGCAAGAAATTTTATTCTAGAAAATAGGAAATGAAATTAAAAAAATTATTCTAGAAAGTAAGAAATGAAATCAATAAAATTAAAGGCACACTTTGCCAAAAATAAAGCACTTTTGCAAGAAATAAATTTTATAAACATGAATTAACTTATGCACTATTTACTTCCAAAAATTAGACATATGGCATAAGACACCATAGTGTCCTCACTCAATTTGCCTAGCTAGAACTATACGTCCAGGAACTTAGACATCTAGCATAAGACACTATAGTGTCCTCACTCAACTTGCCTAATTGGGTAGAAACGTGCATTAACCAAAAAAAATTTAATGATTGATCTCAAAAACAATAATTGAAACCCTCCCAAGCAATGACACCAAAATGTTGTGCAAACTAATTACCCAGTGATTACCAGATTCACTAGTTTGATTAAACATTAATTGTTAACCTAGGGTGTGTAAGATTTTCAAGAGTATCAACACTATATATGCATTACTAATTTATAAATCAACTTGCTTTTCCAATTTTAGTATAATAAATTTATGCTAAATTTACTAGACAAATATATATTATGAAACTGTTTTGATAGAATTACATAACTATTCCACACTTATGTACCATACATGCATCACACTTATATAATCAAACTTAATAGTAAAACTAACTTACACAACACACTAATAATTAAAGAGGGTCAGGATCTTCACAATAGCTCATTCTAAGGGGGCCCTTCCTCATTCAGAACTGAGCTCCAATCCCTCTTTGAGAGAATTCATAAAATTCTTATAAATTCAACTTTTCCATTACTCAATTCTGAATATAAATGCTATAATTCAAAACTTCTACTATTATCTCCTCAAAATTATCTAACTCTTAGCCTAATTTAGGTTATGCCTTTAAATACAAAAGATAGTTTATTGACTCTAACCAAAAACACTAAACTAGGAAAAAATACAAATACTTAGAAACTACCCTAGTCAACCTTCAAGTGGTTAGTAACCAAAGTTACTTATTTTAGGTTTGACTAGGTTAGAGACAAGGCATATTGTTTTGCTATTTTATTTCCTTTTGTCTTTTCTCATTAGCCTTGTATTTCCCATCTTTGGAAGCACATCTAATGTCTCTTTGCATGTAGGGAATATGTACAACTATGATTCTTCCTAATCATTCATTTGGTTTCCCAAGATAGCTAGATGTGTCTACAAGATCTCCTCAATAATGACTCTAATTTTCATAGTGGTTGTAGGCACTCTACAGTAGCTACAAGTAACCTATAGGTGAAACCTTCAATTACTTTAGGCATTTTTTAGTGGGTGTAAGCAACCTATAGGTGAATCCTAAAGTTGTTATGGGTATTCTACAGTGGTTATAGACAATCTATAAGTGAAGCCTATAGTTTTTGTGGGTATTCTAAAGTGGCTGCAAGTAACCTATAGGTGAATCCTACATTTTTTATGGGTACTTTGTAGTGGCTATGAGAAACCTGTAGGTGAAGCCTATAGTTTCTACATGCAGCCTATAGTAGTTATGTCTTAACAAGATTCTATATCTTTACATGACCTTCAAATGATTGTTAGATAAAGTCACACTAAAATAATTCAATCAAGGAAAAGCATCAATAATTCATAGCATAACACACACACACACACACACACACACACACACACACACACACACACACACACCAATGAACATACAAAACCATAACTTAATTCATTCATTCATTCACATTAGTGATGGATAGTTATGGTATTTACATAAATAAAAACATAGACTAAACATGGATGAGGCTATAAAAGTAAGCATTTGGTGGCCTCATCAAGTTCTATGGTCTATCTCCCTTAGCATTCATTTAATAGCACTTTGTGGCTCTACCTTCTTGTGGGACTATTACCTATTGGGGAAGAGAAGGGAGAATAATTCTTGGTGTTGGGGTTGAGGAAGCCACTATTTCCTCTTCATATAAAGAGTTTAATCAAATAATCTTGGAGTCTTCCCTCTATGAACTACCTCCTAGTTTAGTTATCTCCTCAACTAGATCTTGTTTGACTTATATCAATTAAACTATAGAAGCTTGAATTAGAAGAATTAGTTCCTCTTCTACTTGTGTGGAGGCAAGTAGTTATTCTTCCTTAGCTTGGTCATCATGTGCTCAAATGAGTGGTATCTCAACAACCAATTATTTTTGGTCCTGAGGTTGGCCTTGAGCTATTTGGGGATGTAGTCCCTCTCCTTCTATTTATTGTAATGGTCTACCACTCTAAGAATCAAAGGATCTCCATCCTTTAAGAGGTGTGATACTAAACTTTTCTTCACTAAGTGTTAGATATGGTTCATCTTGTATCACTCTCAGCAAGTCCTCACTCAATCCTGTAGTCATGACCCTTTCCTTGAAATCTCCATCATCCTTGGAATTTAAGAAGAGAAAATCATGATCCATTAGCTTAAGTTTTAAAGTGAGGCCAAGGGTATCAATTTTCTTCTAAACCTTACCATGAGGACACTGATCTCTATGATGGAGGGTAGGTAATTCATATACCTTCTTGGCATTCCTAGCCACCTTAAACTGCATGGGAATAATATATTGCTATATCCAAATGGTGATGTGGGATCTATGGAATGTGGATTTCTTATTTTTTGTCAACTCCTCATTAATTTTATTCCATATTTAGTACATAATTTCTTATTCATCTAATTTATCTGGAATGAACTTTGAAAGCTGAAGAAGATATACCTTGTGGCCATCCACCATAATAATTGTATAATCTTGATAGATCTAGTTGTATCATACATTGTTGGTAAGTGTCTGGGTTATGCTGGGGGAAATTATTGGTAAATTTTGGCCATGGATGGAGATCTATACCTGAGGGTAGACGTCCTCAATAATCTTTTCTATGTTTCTCACATATGCATATATGTGCAAAAAACTGTAATAGTGACATATCTTGTTTTTGATGACTTCTATGTTGGGATCCCATAGGACTTTATTGTGTCTATACATTATCACCATGATCACATCTAATAGATAAGACATCATGTAGAAATTTACTCCCAATATCCTCTTATCTTTATGTAAAATATATTCTTGGAGGAGTGCACTGATGACTTATCCTAAAGTGTAGGTGCATTCTGAGGTAATTAGTAGGTCAAGTAGGTAAATCCACTCTAAGTGTAGAAAATATATGCTCACATGGATGAAGATTTTTATTTATTAGTTCCATTCCCTCATTGATTCCCATTCTAAATTGAGTGATGGGGATAGGGATCTTGACATGTTATTTCAAATTGAAACTTTTAATGTAGAAGCCACCTCGATAATGCCCACTCTACATTATTGGACTTATTCCATGTAATAATAGTATGTAGATTCAAAGTAATATATATAATGGGTAGGCTAAAATACTTTTTAAACACCTCACCTTATATATATATATATATATATATATATATATATATATATATATATATATATATATATATATATATATATATATATATATATATATATATGATAATAATGTTATTGTCAACATAGTGAAGGTATCCTCCATCCATTATTCTCCCTTCAAATGAAAGGCCCCGCAGTATATCAATGTATAGAATAACCTCTAGCTTCATGGATATGTAGTGTAGGGCTTAATTTTTGAAAGGGATCAAGTTTTTCATTAGCTACTTATCTTCATCTGTGATTTCTTCTTTGAGTGTAAATGAGTCTACATTTTCTAATGCTTCCCATAATACTGAGTAATTTAGATAATGCCAATAAAATGTAGTAGCATAAAACACAATGTCCAAATACACTTTAGAATCATTAATAGAGAATATATATGGTGTCATGGATCCTTTGTATTTCCTCGATGATGATGCTATGGTGATTTTATGAGTACTGGTATGATTTAAGATTTTGATAATGGCATATATCACTAAAATAAATTTTGTGGATTAGTAAATCACTATGATATAAATTAGGGATTTTGGGATCACTTAAGGTTGAAGTTTACACAAGATCAAAGATGGAATGACATGAAATTAATTGGGGGATAAATGTAAATATATTTTTACATTTATTTATAGTTCATGCACTATTAATCATTAATGTCTATGAGCTTGTTACTTCATTCAATTTAAATTTGACCACTTTATCCTGGTGTATATTCCATGTAGGATGCCTTGTCATTCAGGTTCCCATCGTGTTTACTTTTCTTATTTTTCCATGTGTCGTTATGTAGTCCAGTCAAAAGTAGTCAAACTTTACCTTTGGGCCAAAAGATTCTTAAAAATTTTCTTCAAAAATATATTATCTAAAAGACTTTATACCAAAGTTACCAAAAAAAACTTATTGAAGACCAAGTTTTTGAAGAGCAAGCACTCTTTAAGAAGATTAGTTTAGATAAAAGTAGTCACATAGAAAGTCCTAAAAGAAAAAGCTTCTAACGTGATATTTCCTCAAATAAATTTTCCAAAGTGAAATATCTGAAACAAAGTTTTCAAAGTGAAATCTCCAAAATGAAAGTTTCAAACACAAAGCCTCCTGCTAGAAAGTTTCTAAAGTTAAATCTCTGAAATGAAAGTTTCCTACATAAAACTTCTAGACAGAAAGTTTTTGAAGAGAATCTTTCAAACAAACCTTTTGATGAAATCCCTATGAAATGAAAATTACTAAAGATAATATTTAAAAAACATAATCACTAATGAATAAGATCTTAAGAAAATATTTTTGAAACATAGTTGCCAATGAATAAGCTCTGAAGAGAAAGACCTTGCCAATAAAATTTGCTTTCCATCAAATTTCTGAAACAAATTTGTCAATATAAGAGTTTCTAAAGACCAAATTTTCTAACAGAAACTTTTTAATGAAATCTTTTCAAAACAAATGTTATCGATGAGAATTTTTTGAATGAAAGATTCCAAAGTAAATGTTTCCAATAACTAAATACTCTAAAATAAGGCTATATGATTTCTTATCATGCAAATTCATTCTTTCTATCTTTTCCATTAATAGGTTAGTTTGAACAATTATTTCCAAATGAAAAAGGTATACCACAATAAAACATTAAAATCACCAAATGTTTACTGATCATACAAGTATCATAACCCTCAAAAACTCATAGGTACCCATATAATATATTTATTATTTCTACAAACGAAGGGGATCCCCACTTTTCAAAGAAAAATATAGGGTGGGTGCATTGAATACAACAAATGGTGACTCATAAGGATGAATGCTCCAAAATTTCCAAGAACCTAGAATCTATGGTTTTACAATCCCAATATCAACCATAAATTTATCTTAAAATGAATGATTAAACCAAAAATGGAAAGAGATTATTAATAATCCTATGCAACATACTAACTTTACTTACACCTTCGATTTGTATGTGTAAAGTGTAGTTCTTTACCTCTTGTCTTAGGTTTATAGGTAAAGATATAAGGGTGGATCATAGGTTTCATTTTGATTTGGAGTTAGGTACATAAATGGAGAGATCAAGCATTGTTATTCTGCTAGCTAGGCATCCATAGCCCTAACAAAGATACATTTGATCACATATTCCTACTTTCTTCATGTTTTCATGATGCAAGATACATTGATCTTATTTCATCATGTAGTATTGGAATCCATTTTTATTTTCTTTTGTATTTTTTGATTTTTCCTTTTATTTTATTTTTATCTTTTATTTTATTTTTGAAAGAAGGAAAAGGTGACCACAATGAGCTGGTCTTAGTTAAAATTTTATTTTAATCAAAATGTCCCTCTCAACTCTTTCCCATGTCCATGAATATTACCTTAAACAAGTGTTATCATTTTATGTAAATTTAACTCAAGGGAATAAGGAGAGTTTTATAAATTTGCACAAAAGTGTGGGAGAAACTTTCATATACCTAATGAAATCATTAGCTTTAGGACATATTCATGGCTAACTCTAGCATTGCTTACTTGGATAAAAGTTCTAAACTATAGTATGCATTACCCCTTGATTTGAGTTGGATTTAAAATACCTCAAACTATGTTATATTATACCATTATTGAACATAATTCGACTATCATAAAATCAAAATAAAAATATTTTAAAAAGCAGGAAAACTAACTAAAGCAAAAAAGGCTACAACAGAAAATCTGAACTAATCTAATAAAATAAAATGACTTAGAAGTAAATTAATGAATTAAAAAATCTAATTTAATCCTACCTATATTTAAATTTCTATTGTTACTTAGATACCTCTCTATATGGGGAATACATGAATTAATACTTCAAAAACTATCCATTGACTGGATATGTCAGATGTTTATATTGAAGATCTTTCAAATAGAGTACATTATTACCATAATTTATGAAATTTGATATGGTCCTATCCATAGTGGGGTAAACTTGTCATGCATTCCTTTTTTTCTCATGGGCTTTGTCCCATATAGTACCAAGTAAAAGATCTTGAATGCTTTAAATTTTAATCTCTTATTGAACCATCTCTTGACCACAACCTAATGTTTGTTAAAGTTTTGTGGTACTTTATCCCTAGAGTCTTCCATTTCAATGATGTCTAATAATGTAAAATCTATTTTATCATTAAGGTCCATATATTCTTACATAAACTAATATGTCAGTATTTTTCACATGATTGGGAACATGGTTTGTTTCCCATAAACCAATAAATATGGCAAAGCTTTAAGGGCATGTTTGTAGATAGTCATGTCTACCCAGTGTGTATACTTTAGTAGGAGGTTCCACTCCCTTGGTTTCTCTATAGCTAACTTCTTAATCACATATAAGAGTTTTTTTTTGGTTGACTCATCCAATCCATTCCCTTGTGGGTAGTGATTGGATAATGATCTAATTATAATTTTATTATCATGGGCCCACTCAGTAAACTCAGCTAATTGAAACATTGGCCCATTATCACAAACTAAATATATAGGAGTGTCAAACCTAGTTATGATATGTTATTCAAAAAAACTTATCACATCTTGGGCTCTAAAGTTCTTAGTGGCTATTTCCTCAGTCCATCTACTATAGTAATATATAGTAGTGAGCACAAGCTTGTTTCTAGCTAAGGAATTTGGGTTTACAACATTGATGAAGTCTAAGCTTCATTGGGTGAATTACCTACCTTTAATTATAGGTTATAGTAGCATTGTTACATGTAACTCTCTTTTTTCCAAAACTTTGCATTCATGGCACATCCTCACATGGAAGCACACATCCTTGAAGACCATCAACTAGTAATAACCCATTTTGAGTATTTAATGGGCTATAGTGTTACCTGATGGATGGTTGTTACCTATATCTTGATGCTAATTTTCTAATAATTCCTGAGCTTCTCCACATGATATACATCTTAGATAAATACCTTCATAATTATTTCTATAAATAACTTATTTTCTAATCATGTAATGAGCATCCTTGAGTCTTAAATCTCTCTTTTATCTCTTTTAAGTTCTTGGGGACATGTTCTAGTGAGCAAGAACTAAATAATACATGAATACCAATCTTCTTGGGAGACATGTGTTTGAAAAACCTCTTTAATAGTGATGCATGGGCCTATTTAAGTCATAAATTAAATTATGGATTATCCCCTAATGATCCTTTTTGATTTGATTTCAATATAAAAATCCTATAATTTCACCATCTATTTACCTCTTCACTCTCCCAATTCTTTTTTTCCAAGAATGAGATTAATAGTAGAATGGGGCACTATGGTGATGGTTTTATTATGGAGGATGTAGTGTCTAAAATTTTTGACTTCCTTGATGAGAGTGAAGATTTACTTGTTGATCAGGGAATACTTAATATTTGCATCTTTCAAGTTAGTACTTATAAATGCAATAGGATGTTCATTTTATTCTCTTTTCTCTATAAGTATGATAACAATAGTATGTTCTAAGGTGAATGAATATAAGTAAAATTCTTTGGTGAAATCGGGGCTTATCATCACTTGATCTTGTAAAATATCCTTCTTTATGTCTTGGAAGGACTTCTTAGATTCAAGAATATATTCCACTTTGGTGTTCTATTTAAGCATCACATTTAGGGGTCTAATAATCTCTAAAAACCTTGATATAAATTTATTTATAAAATTTATATTTCCAAAGAATGATTTGAGCTCCTTTTTGATGTTTGAAAACATTATTTTTGATATCCCCTAATGCTATCTAGGTCAATGGTGATCCCATCCTTGGTAATGATGTGACCTATAAGTTTACCTTCGATAATGCCAAATATACTTTTCTTGGGGTTAAGTGATACCCCAAACTTCCTACACCTCTCAAAAATAGTTTGAATATGGTTGATATGATCAACTCTATTTTTAGAAAAAATTGTGAGATCATCCATATATATAATTATGCACTTCCCTATCATTCCTTGGAATGCATCATCCATTGCTCTTTGTAAAGTAGCTCCAACATTGATCAACCCAAATGGCATTTACTTGTATGAATATGTCCCCCATTTCATGGTAAATTTTATTTTAATCTTATCTTTTATTTTGACTAGTACTTGATTATAACATAAAATTCTATCCAAGAAAGACATAATTTCAGAGCCACTTATAGTTTGTATTACCTAATTTAAGGATGGAAAAGGATAATTTTCCTTATCTAAAGATTTATTCAAGTTTCTAAAGTCAACACAAAGTCTAATCTTACCACTCTTTTTTTTACTAGAACTAAATTGGCCACCCAAGTCGAATGTCTAATAGGAAAGACAATCCTAGCACTTAACAGCTTTTCCACTTACTTATAAATTAGTGGTTCCAAGATAGGATTAAATGACATCTAACTTTACCTAAATGGTTTATGATTAGGTTTGAGTGGAATTATATGGGTAATAACTCTAAGATTGAATATGCTTAAGTCATCATAAGTATATGCAATTACATATTTATACCTGATAATTAGTTCATTGACTCTTTACCTTTATTCTAGTGTGAAACTTAAGCCAATATTGATGAAGTGTGCATTATTTTCATCACCAACATTTTTTGAACTAAATTTAGATTCACTAACCTTCAACTACCTCTATGATTAGGCTTGAGTATTTGTATCAAAGGTCCTTTATAGGGCTACCATTCCCAATGGGAGGTGATTATCTTTTAGATGAATAATGACTTCTTCCTCAAATTCTTCATGGCACATGTGGTTTATTTCCTCGTCATCAATTATTTGAGATTCAAATTGTCCTAAGTTTGTCAAAAATTGGACAATTTGTTGTTCATCATCAAATACTTGAAATTTTTTAATGTTATCTGGTATTAAGGGACATGGTACCAATTCAATGGAAAAAATCTTTATTTTGACTCCTATAAGGGTGACAAATTTTCTACTAAAGTGGTTAGTGAATTGGTGGCTCCATTATATTCTCTCATGATAGATATTATGTTGAAATATTAAACTGATTCAATTAAATCCTAGGATCTATGCTTTTACTTATTCAGATGTGACAATTTATATTGATATTTATTTCTAACCTAGTTTAAAATGAGTATAGAATCTTTATATACTAGTAATTCTTTGACATTATTCTTGAGGGTGAAATTCAATCTCAAAATTAGGGCTTTGTATTATGCTCTATTATTAGTGCATGGGAATTAGATCCTATATGTTTCTAATAGTTTATCTCCTTATGGATTTACTAACTCAATATTGACATCCGATCCTTACTTTGATTTAGATCCATCAAAATAGAGGGTGCATAATTGGGAAGGCCCAAAATTTCTTCTGGTTCTTCATGCCTCATGGAAAATGTGTAAATTCTAAGACTAGGATATTTATAACTTACCTCTTAATTTGTATTATTATACTCCATAATGGGATTCTTCATTCTTGGCTCTAAATCAATCCTGATCTAGTTGGCTATGCCTCTCCAAGGCAACTAGATATGTGAATTTTTTTTGAAAAGATATCCATTTAGAATTTTTAACCAATCTCTACCCAAAAATAACCCATAGCCTTCAGGAATATCCACTAATAGGATGCCAATAATCATCTATACTCTAGGTTCTAATACAACCTAAATTTTCAAATCATTCATCTCTCTTAATATAGGCACTAGTATTTTATCAAGTTGTGACATAATCCACTTAGATGGTTTTGGCATCAAACCAAACTTCTAACAAATGGAATTAGGCATCACCATTTTTGAAGCTCTTGAATCTACCAGGAAATTATGTATATCCTTTCCATTTAATGGTTAGTAATAAAGGGGTAGCATCATGCTTACTCTTATATATAACATTCATGTTGTTTTTCTTAGAATTTTTTGCAATAGACTTGTCTATTATGGATTTTTATAAGATCTCTTTCTACTCTATGATTTGTGCTAGTTAATGAAGAGTGATATTAGCCTTGATTTTCTTTATATCCTCAATAATATTATATTCCCTTTTATTTTGTTCCTCTCTATGATAAGACTAATCATTCCATTCAAGGGGAGGAGGATTATTGTCAACATTGAGATTCAAAGGGATAATCATATTATTAGGCGTAGAGGTAGTGAATGACTGCCTATTCCTCAGAATATAATTGTTCCTATTAAACTATTGGAATGCTTGCACTTTATCAAAAATGTCCTATAGGATATTGTTATCTTCATTAGGTAAGGAAGACTCAAAAGTCTCAAAGATCATAGCTGAACTAGATGGGTTAGATTTATGAGGTAGATCTAGAGGGTTCATCATTTGATCTTGTCTAATCATCTCTCTTTAGAAGATTTTGAAGGCTGTTAATAACTCTATCCAGTCTAACTCTCCATGCTGAGATGTGTTATGGACCCTGCACCATCTGGGCAATGTTATTCTCAAGATATTGATGTCTAGAAACTTATTAGATTATTATTATTTTGCATTATTATTAGGCCTATTGAAATATCTATTATATCTTGGAATGGTATAATTTTTATTTTTATTTTGATCATTGGTATTTCCCATCCTCTTCTCCATATTCAAAAAATCATTGTTCATCTTCTAAACCATTCTTTGTATAGAATCCAATTCAACTTTGTTGGAGTTAGAACCTTGAGCAACTATTACATTGGTATGAGCTTGATGATGATTATATTGTTGATTATGTCTTTGTGTATGATTATTCAAGAAATCATAATTCTAATTCATTCTATTTTTAATCATGGTAGGTAGAGTGTACAACTAGTTCTAATTAAATGTAGGAGCATTTTGGTTCACACATGGAATTATATTTAAGGATAGAAGTCCATTATTGAATGTTTGACCTCTTAGATTATGAGGGATAAGTTATGGATTGAGTTGTTTATCAATGTTGATATCTTCCTAGAATGCCAAATATAGAGTATTAGTAATGGGATATATTTGTAGTAACACTATATTGATAGAATCCAAGGCATTCTTGTATATCTTGAGCATTATATTTACATCTGACTTATATGTGGTGCTTGATCGTGAGTGTATCTTTTGGAATCTTGCATTGAAGGATCAGAAGACTCATTAGGATCCCTTTTCATGTTGGTAAATATTTGATATACAATATTTGGATTAGTTACCTATCCAAATTACACAAGTAATTTATTTTAACACTCATCCCATGAAGTGATATAATTTTCTTAAAAATTGAGATATCAATCATAAGAAGAATCTCTTAGAATAAACATAAAAGGACTACATGCAATATCTTCATGGATAATATTAATTAATCTAAAGGTAACCTTGAAATATTTGATATGGTTTTTAGTCATCCTCCTACTTGAGGGGGATAAAGTAGGCCTATACTTCTCTATATTCCTTTATAGCTCATATTGGTCCCTAGGAATGGTAATGGTAGATTTGATTAACCAAGGTTGGGCCATTGGAAGATTAATATGTAGGATGTTCCTTATAGGGGAAGGTGTGAAATATCAACATACCTCAGGGATGATAAGTATGGATCTATGCCTAATAAACTTTGATAATGGTGAAACTAAAATGTTGGCTTGGGATATAAACCTTGTTAATCTCTTAGGTGTCTCTATAATCATGGGCCCCCTATTTATTTGGAAAACACACAAGTGCACCCTCCTTTTATTTGTAACTTTTCTTCTTCTATTGATGTGGGTTTTATGCATACCTCATCTATTTTTTAATGAGGTAACCTCTAACATTTTGTTATCTTTATGTAAATAGTTTCCACTCTAGGGCATGAGTTACAGGTATGTGGTTAGAATAATTAGGTGGTGGATTAGTAGGTTGAGCTTGTAGGTTATTTAACTAATTTTATGGGTGGATGCATGGATTATAATAAAAAGGATAAATCACTAGGTGATTTGGATTAGTGAAATACTATCCTATGGTGGGCAGATCTCAAAAAAACTCAAAAAAGGAGGAAGGGTAAGGTAAAAATAAGGTTCTGTGTCTTTGAAATGGAATTTCTCACTCTATCTCTTTATTAGTCAAGTATCTCAAGAAGTAGTGTTTCCTATTTACATCTTTTGGACACTCAAGAATAAACATGGCTATAAATCTAGAGTAATGAAATATATGATGCTCAATGGTATCAATTAAATATTGCTCCTTTTAAGGCTATTATTTCATAACTTTATATAAGAGGTTATATCTTAGACCAATAAGTTATATAGGGTAGTTGTAGCTCAAACCTAGAAGACTATTTATAATGAGATAACTCTACACACACACCTTGGATTATTGATTCAACTTATATTAATTGTCTAAATCAATGAAATCTATCAATATTCAATAGATATTACACATCTAAGACTAACATTCATTAACAAAATAATTAAATTCATCTATAGGATTAACAAACATAAGAATTATTAAATAAATACAAACAAAGAAACTTCAAATTTATTAGCATATAAAGGGCATAAAAAAGAACAAACACAATCACATGACAATAAATTCCTTGATTTCTTCCTATATATTCATTCAAAACTCTGGCCCTTTGAAAAGAAGGTTCTACATGTATATAAAGATCCTAAGGAAGGGGTCACCTCATCCTCCAAGTTTATAACACTTTATTTAAATCTTGATAAACTATAAGATAATTCTTGGTTACATATTGATGTCTTTCAAATATCTCAATCATGCCACATGTGCATGCTACCAAGATAATTAAGTTAATTACAATATATATGAAACTAGGACTTAACTATTTGGTTATAACTATTACATGCAAAATGTACAAATTTAGCCTTTCATACTAAATTGGCTCTTGCTTAACTTATCTCAAAACTATCATTAGAACTGTAGTAGTACTCATGCTTGACAATGTAGTAACTAGAGTAGTACTTGGAGAAGCACTAGATGTTTGAGTTGTTACCATGGGCACTATAGTATAAGGTGGTGTTGATGTGACAGTAGTTGTTGGTGCTATAAATGGAGTCAGTGTAGTACAACTAATAAGTGGCATTTATTAGGTTGCTTTCTTCTTTACATCTAAGTCCTAGTAATGTTTGTACATCTTAGCATGTTATGCTCAGATTAGGTTTATGTCTAGGATGTGTGGCCTAGTCACCTAGCTCATCTTCTCTATTAGTTTGACATGTTCTACCTTGGTGGCTCTGAAGCCAAACCAAAAGTCTTCCACTTCTATTTCCTTCTTCCTCATTGCACTTAATTTAGCCTCAATGCTTTATAAGCTCATCAAACCTTGAATACTTAATTTAAAAATATCAAATTCTTGCTTAATCATTTTATCAAATTATCTTGAGTCACCAACTTACCTCTGTTATATATATTTACCATCAATTCCAACTCTATCAAAATTTTCTCTACCTATTTCTCTTGCTTGGCCAATTTATTCACTAGTGTTTCAGAGGAAAACAACTAATCATGGGCCTCTTGTGTTTTTATTAATGCTATATTCAAATCATTCAAATGGATAAATTCCTTATTAGGTTTATATAGCACATATAAATTTAGTTAATTGTCATTCTCTCTGTGAATTTTGAATAATCTAGTTATGTTATTGACATGAGAAGCCAGACTACCTCTCAAATAATGGATAGAATCAAGAGTCTTATACAACCCAAGTGATGCACTCTACACATCCTTCTCAATTCCTTAAGGAACTTGAATCACTTTTTGATTTCTAAAATTTTCCAAATCCTCTTCAATTTGTTATCTTTCCATGTTGGTCCCTTCATGTATGGTAAGGATTACTTATGTATGGGTCTCCATATAGGAATTAAGGCCCTCAATGTATGGGGACTGACCCTTTTGTCTATTCTACCTCTTTCTAAGGGAGTAAACTTCTTCCCTTTCCTTCATGATTAAATTTATGCTTGAGGTATTCTTAATTTTCCTTTCCTCACCCTTTGTATTGATGTTATGGCCTTATCAAATAATGAGCTCACTATTGGTAGTTCATTTATCTTCATATTTGGCCTTCTATAGGATGAGGTTCCTAATTCCTTATCCTAATCTACAAGAGTGAGATTTGAGGGATCTAAGTGATGAGCTTTCACTTATGCATTTTTATTTAGCCTCATTCTTAGTTTTAGTGGAAGGATTTGGCATTACTGGCTATATGATTTTTGACTAGTCTATGATTTCAATTTATGAAATTAGATGGAAAACAAATATTGGATGTTTCTTAGATGCAATTTTGGTGTTAAATACTATAGTTATGGTGGTTGGAGTGGAATAAGGTAGAGGTGAACCTAATTGGGTAGAAGGAGATATAGTTGGAGTAATGGATTGGGCAATAGCTAGAATGGAAAAAGCTAATGTTTATGGGATGGACACTAGTGGAATAGAAACCAAAGAAGTGGAGGGTGGATCAAGTGTAGTGGTTGTGATTATATTCATATATGGGTGCATGAAAAGTAAACCCACAAAAAGTATCTGAATAAGAATGAATGTAAACACCACTAGTCCAGGGGAGATAAAAACTATAGGTAAGGACATCAATGGTAAAATACCTAAAGGGTATTTATCAAAGGACCCTTACTAGATGGTTCACCTATGATAGGTGCCTTGGATTTGAGTTCTTATAAGCTTAATACATTTGATTTCTATAGATCCTCCTCACCCACAACTTATTTTGGAGGGGTCTATGGTTTATCTCCCTTAGGCTTCTTTTGATAGAACTGTGTGGCTTTGCCTACTTGTGGGACTATTTTCTATTAGGAAAGAGAATGGGGAATAATTATTGTTTTGGGGATAAAGAAGAAACTATTTCCTCTTCATTAGATGATTCTAAGAAAATAATCCTAGCTTCTTCCCTCTATACACTACCTCCTTCTTGAGTTAGCTCCTCAGCTAGCTCTTATTTGACTTGTATAATTTCAACTATGGAAGCTTTAACTGTGATCATTGGTTCCTCTTTTGATTATGTGGAGGCATGTAGTTATTCTTCCTTGACTTTTTCATCCTATGATCCAATGAGTGGTTCCTTAGATACTAATTTCTATTGGTCTTGAGGTTAGACTTGAGATATTTGGGGATCTAATCCCTCTCTTTTTATTTGTTGTGATGGCCTACCACTCCAAAAATTAGAGGATCTCCATCCTCTAGTAGGTTGAATATTGAATTTTTCTTCATCGAGTGTGATAAATGGTTCTACCTATATCACCCTCAGTAATTCCTCACTCAATTTGGTAGTCATAGCCCTTTCCTTGAAATCTTCATCATCATTGACATTAAATAAGAGATAATCATGATCTATTGGCTCATGTTTATAAGTGAAGACAATTGTATGAATTTTATTTTGGACCTTCCCATGAGGTTCCCAGTCTCTATGTGAGAGGGTAGGTATTGCATATTCCTTCTTGGAATTCTTATCCTCCTTGAACTACCTATGAATTATATATTACATTCTCCCAATGGTGATGTGGTATCTATGGAATGTGGCTTTCTTATTTCTTGTCAACTCCTCATCAATGTTATTTCATATCTAGTATACAATTTATTACATAGATACTTTATCTATAATGAACCTCAGAAGGTGAATAAGATATACCTTATGGCCAATCACCATAATAATTGTATAGTCCAAATAGAGCCAATAGTCTCCACATTATTGGAAAGTGTTTAGGCTATGCTAAGGGAAATTCTTGGTAATGGATGATCTTGTTGGCCATCCAAACCTAAGGGTAAAGGTCATAAAAAATGTTGTATATGTTTTTCACAAATGAATATATGTGTACAAAATTATAATATTCACAAATCATATTCTTGATGACTTTTATGTTGGGATCCCAAAAGACTTTGTTGTGTCTATACACTATCCCCAAGATTATGTCTAATAAATAAGACATCGTGTATAAATTCCCTCCCAATGACCCCTTATCTTTATATAAAATTTATTCTTATATTCATGCACTAATGACTTATCCCAAAGCATAGGTGTACTCTAAGATTCTTAGTAGGTCTAGTAGGGGAACCCAATCCAAGTGAAAGAAATATATGCTCACATGCATAAAGAGTCTATTTAATAGTGCCATTCCCACATGGATTCACATTCTAAATTGAGTGATGGGGATGGGGCTCTTGACATGTTATTTAAAATAAACCTTCCCTAAGGAGAAGCTACCTTGATAATGCATGCTATATATTATTGTAGTTCTTCCATGTAATAATAGTATGTACATCAAAATTAACATCTACAATGGGTAGGCTCAAATACCTATTAAATTCCTTGCCCACTATATATGCAACAATAATTTTATTGTTGACATAGTGAATGTATCCTCCATCAATTATTTTCCCTTCAAATAAGAGGCCCTATATTTTATCAATACATGACATAACCTTCAGCTTTGTATTTGCATAGTGTAGGGATTGACATTTGAAAGAGATCAAGTCCTTCACTAGCTACTTATCTTCTCCTGTGATGTCTTCTTCAAGTGAAAAAGAGTCTACATTTTCTATCACTTCCCATAATATAGAGTAATTTGGATAATGTCCATTGAATGTAGTAACATCAAACATAGTGTCCAAGTACTATGTAGAATACTTAATAGAGAATTTGGATGATGTCATGGCTCCTTTTTAGTAAGATGATGATGCCATGGTGATTTCATGAGTATTAGTATGCTCCAATATCTTGATAATGATGTATATCACTAAACTAAATTTCATAGATTAACAAATAATTATGATATAAATTAGGAATTTTCGGATCACTTAAGGCTTAAGTTTACTCAATATCAAAGACATAATGATGTGAACTTGGTTTGGGGATTTATGTAAATATATTTTTGCATTGATTTCCAGTTTGTGTGTTATTAATCATTAACATCTATGATCTCATCACCTTTATTAAATTAAAATTTGGCCACCTTATCCTAGTGTATATGTCATATAGGATGCCTTGTCATTTAGGGTAACACCATGTTTACCTTTTTTCTCTTTCCATGTGTCATTACATAGTCCAATTATAAGCAGTCAAAATTTACCTTCAAGCCAAAAGACTCCAGAAAAAGTTATTTAGAAATATTTTCTCCAAAAGACTTTATCCCAAAGTTGTCAAAACAAAAGTTTTCGAAGACCAAAGTTGTTGAAGAGCAAGAAATCTTTGGGAATATTAGTTTAGTTAAAATTAGTCATAGGGAAAGTCCTTAAAGATAAATATCCTAAAGTGATATTTCCCAAAATAAGGCTTCCAAAGTGAAATCTCTAAAATAAAGTTTCCAAATTGAAATATTCAAAATGAAAGTTTCCAACACAAAGCCTCTAGATAGAAAGTTTCTACAATGAAATATCCAAAATGAAAGCTGATGACATAAAGGCTTTGGCTATAAAGTTTTTGAAGAGAATATTTCTAAAACAAACCATCTAATGAATCCCTCTAAAATGAAAGTTACCAAAGAGAATCTTTCCAAAACATAGTCACCGATGAATAAACTCTGAAGAGAATATTTTTGAAACATAGTTTCTGATGAATAAGATCTGAATAAAAAGACCTTACAAAGAAAATTTATCATCCAAAAACTTTCCAAAATAAATTTTCCAATATAAAAGTTTCCAAAGACCAAATTTTCCAATAGAAACTTTCCAAGGAAATCTTTTTGAAGTGAATATTTTTTATGATAAATTTTGGAAAGAAAGCTTTTGAAGTGAATGTTTCTAATGACTAAGTAATCAAAAATAAGGCTATATGATTTCATATCATGCAAATCCATTATTTTCATCTTTTTAATTTATAGGTTAGTTTTAACAAGTGTTTCCAAATGAAAAATGTATACCACAAAAGAACGTTAAAAGAACCAAAGTTATATTGACTATACAAGTATCATAGCCATAAAAAATGAATAGGCACCCCTCTAAGATATTTATTATTTACAAAAATAAATGGGGTTCCCACTTTTCAAAAAATAATATAGGGTGCAGCGTGTTGAATACAACAAGTTCTATAAATCATCATACGAGATAATGGATCTCTATTTAAAAACCTTGAGGTATGTGAAGTATGTAATAAATTCACCATATCATATCACACTACTTCCTTGTATTATTTTTAGTCTAATGGCTAGGTCAACAAAACCAATAATACCCTAAAGTTGATCTTAGTGAAAAAATTCAAATATTCTAAATGAGATTAGCACTTGCACCTTTATCCATCACTTTGGGCTTATAGAACCATCATTAAAATGCCTATAGGGGAAACCCTATATTCTTTTATGTTTGGATCCAAATATATTTCACCTCTTGAGGTTGAGATACTTATCCTTCTTATCTCTCTCTAAGGTCTCCTTGACCTTGAGGAATATAGGAATGCATGACTAAATAACTTTAGACTTTAGATGAATGATGCTTTATTTCTATAAACAACCATGTTACGTATGTAGATCGCATGGGCAGACAATACAATAATAAATTCTATTAAGTTTTAATACATGTAGGATACCTTATCCTTAGGATCAATAACTAAATTAATAAAAATAAAAGAGAAGGTTGAAAGTTCAAAGCTAAGTAATTAGGCCCTTACATAGTGATTGAGGATTTCAATAATAGATCTTATTGGTTATTCAATTTTAAAAGAAAGGAGTTTTTAAAATATTTGAAATATTTACACCTTAAAATTTTATATATTTAGTTATTTCATATCACATTGCCATCATTCTATTTAATTTTTCATAGTTTATATGTTGACTTGTGTATCAAATGTTGTGTTTGGAAATTGTTTGGTTGTTATTCACATATTATGAAGCTTTTATAATGTATCATATGATATAATTCCATTTTCACATTACCCTATCATCCCATATAAAACATTTTCAAAATCAGCACTATATTAGTTCTTGTTGTAGTCCTTATGAGTAGATTACAGCTTTTTCTCTATATATTCTTACAAAACTTATAAATTGCTAGCATATATCCTAGTTTTTAAGCTTGTCCATGACATAATATCCTCATATGGTTAATTATAAATAATAACCTTATCATTTTCAAAACATGTAACTCATTTCACCTATATTGGTCTTTGGTGATGAGCCCTTGCATTTTACTAGTTGCATGGTGCCAATATTTAGGTGTAAAAGACTTGAATTTTTTTTTTTTTAAAAAGAACACTCTTATCAAGAGATTATGCAACATCAAAACTAATTCTATAACCTCTCACCTTTTTTAACCTTTTGTGTTTATCCCTCACATATTATTACTTGTGTGGGGTTAGCATTAGGGAGATATTCCCTTACCTACATGTAGCCTTTGGGGATGAGCCCGTGTGTCTTCCTAGTCACATGAGACTAAGTTTAGGGGTCACAAAGAAAATAAAAAAGTAAATACAAAATTAGTATTAAATAAAAAGGGTTCAAATAAAATTTCTTCAAAAATCCTATCTACATGTCTATACTAAAAAAAGTAGTTTTATTATAATCATTGATTTAGTTAGTGTAATAGCCTTCTCAAGATCTACAATGTTTTCTCAATGACATGACATTATTTTGACTACCAATTTTTTGAGTGTGTCCTTATGCATGATGTTTGAGTGATGTCTTATGGTTGGTTGTTAGTATTGATTTCAGTTACCTTGTTGTGGTGACATGGAACCAGGTTAGTTATGACTCATGTAGGATCACCTTGGGGAGTGTGTGTTTTAACGCTACCAATAATTTGTATTATCTCTTAATATGATGTTTATGCCTTATTAGGGGTTTTTGTGTCGATAAGTTAGTTTTGACACGTTTATCCATAAGACCAAATTTACATTAATTTAAACACTTTGTTTGAACTCATCAAGTAGCCATGTTATGATAAGTCGGTCTTGATTATTTGACTTGTAAATTTCTTGTTGTTTTGATGGCAAAATTTATTTTTAAAAAGTGAATGATAACATAAATATCATTGTGACCTAGCATAGGTAACATTTAATAATAGATGTAAATAAGATTGTATATAATTACATGTTTATATAAATATATGTATATTAAAATGGTATTATGTAGATAAGCAAATTAAATGAATAAATGTACATATTTATTTATAATTTAGATAAATAAATAAATTTTAATCAAATATTACTATTCTAGTATCTATATGTATTAATATACATATTTGTATAAATGTATTCTTATATAAGTTAAAATAGTATTAATTGAATGAGCATAATTATAAATACATATATATGTACACACACACACACACACAGATATATATATATATATATATATATATATATATATATATATATATATATATATATATATATATATATATATATATATATATATATATATATATTCTTACTAGTTTTTAAATAAAGTTAATATATATTCAGTTATTTGATTTTTCAATGTAGTAATATATGTAGTCAAATTAAAAATAAAAATAATGATAAAAAAATAAATGAATTAAAATTGAAGTGGGAACCCTATTTTTAAAAATTAAAAATTAATATGCATATTAAAATAATAAATAAACATGCATTGTGCAATTATTTTTTCCATTAAATAGTTAACCTAGTGGAGAGATGAACCATTTTTAAAAAAATGTCAACGGAGAAATGTAGCTGGAAGGAGAGTGAATGAAGAAAGAGGAGAATGGATATCTAGGAGAAAAAGGAGAGGTGTATGATGCATGGAGAGGAATGAAACAACTAAAGGAAGCAAGGAGCTTCCCTCGATTAGGCAAGGGTTTTCTCTTTTCTAAATCCATGAATTTTTCCAAAATAAGGGACAGATTAAACATGGAATGAAAGGAGTGTGTTTTAGAAGTGGGGTTACTTTAAAAATATGGCTGCTTGCTTGTGATAATTTGATCCATATTTTTATTTTTAATCTTGTATAGAAACTACATCTATTTTCTAGTTATTTTGACTTAAATCTATGAAAATAAAATGAAAAAAAACACAAACCCTACATCTCTTAAAACATCATGATCTATTTTCATTTTTCCCTTTTAGATCAGGTATAATGGATTTCTTGTTTTATATATATATATATATATATATATATATATATATATATATATATATATATATATATATATATATATATATATATATATGTATATATATATGTATATATATATATATATATAGACATACACATACATACATATCAGAGGTTTTTTTAATTATATTTATTTAAAAAGATAAAATAATAAAATAAATTCTATATATTATTTATTTTTGTGTGGGGTGGTTGAGCTATCCCAACCCCCTCCTATAATAGGGAGGGGAGAGGGATGGGCCAACAGGCCCACCCCAACCCTGGTAGGGCCTCACCGATCGCCATGGTGGTCACATATCTAAGCCCCTATCATCGGCTATGAGCTGCCAACCCTCTTGGGTTTGGGGCTATTTAATAAATAAACAAGATTATATATATATATATATATATATATATATATATATATATATATATATATATATATATATATATATATACCAAAATAATGATGATGATGATGATAAAGTATGTATAAATATTCTTTTTTAAATCATATAAATTATTTTATTTTATTTATATCTCATATGATATTTTATTATATTTATGTTAAGTTGTATATATTGTATTTGAAAAGGAATACTTCATTTATGAAAAAATTTATTTTTACATTTAAATAAATATTCAAACAAATTCATAAATATATATGTATATGTTTTGTTTTTATATTTAATAAATATAATTTGGTTATGGAATATGAATATATATCATTATAAATATAGATATGATAGTATATTTAAAATATTAGAATGAAATTATTCATTCAAAATAATTATATATAAATATATACCCAAATAGATAAATGATAAATAATTATGCATGCGTATAATATACAAGTAACAATTCTCAAACAACTACTGCTATTGGCTAGATTTAGATGTGGAAGTAATTAGTATGTTTAAATGGATTCAGATTTGAACTTTTATAACTAATAAATAGTTAAGTTTAGAGAATTATTTTGGGAATATATAGTGGTAGTACAAAGTTTGTAAGTTGAAGCCATTGTTTGAAGTGACAATTTAGAGGGCTCTAAAATTGGCATTAAATTGGATGCTCCCCCAATGGATGTGTTTGGTTAAAATCCTTTTAGATAAATATTTAGTTAGGAATTTTTCTGATTGTTATTTAAATAAATACATATATTTGTACTTTATAAAAGTTAAATCAAAGCCTTGTCAGTTTAGTTCACTTGTGAGTACCTTGGGAATGATGATAAAACTGGTCTTCACCTTAATAGGTATGTGATAAGTTAGCTCTTTTGTCTTATAATTTCATAAATATGTGAATGGAAACCAATTTAGAAGATCCATCTATTTTACAGATCATACTTAGAGGGGAGATTATAAATCTAATGTTCTTACAATGTTTTTAAAGGTAGTATTATTTGTGTTAGCATGTTCTAATTGTTTAGCTTTTCATATTTAGAATCATGTGTTATAATTGCAATGATCTCCATTGATTGATGATGTGTTTGCATGCCAACTAATTAGTGTTTGTTATGATATTTGTATGTTATCAAACCTTTTTGTTGTGTAACAAGTAAGTATATAATAGGTATGTTATGTTTTATTGCTTAAATCTTTATTTAATTTGCCTATTATTTTGGAAAAATGAATTATTAAGAAGGAGAAGTATCTTGCTCGGTGTAACCTAACCCTTTATTAACTATTTCATAATGTAGGTTGGTGAGTACCACTAAAAGTTGGATTATAATAATTTAATATCTTTTGTGTTGTAAAATTTAACATATAAATGAGATTGTTGAAATGTCTTATTTCTTATTCCATGATTTGTGAAGTGATAGTTGTAATACAAACCTATATGTCAGCATAAGAACTAGATGATTTGTAAATACCTGATCTAATGTTTAAGTTTATACACATAGTTGTGTATGTAGTTAGATTATTTTATATATTTTAATACTATCATTCAGTTGTTGAATTAAAATTAATCATCTTATTTTACAATAAAAGAGTTCTTTGTTATTCTATAAATTGATTGTCTTTTGAATCTTATAAAGTATTGGTTTTATCATGATGTTATTCCATTCTATAAATAGCATGCTTATGTAATATTTAATTTATAAATTCATATATTTATATCAACACATTTATGTAATGCAATCTTCTTTAATCATAAGGATGCAACTTTATAACTAAAAATAGTAATAGCTCTAAGAATATGGATTTAGGATTGTTGTGCACTCATAATTTATAATGAATCAATAGAGGCTTTAACTATACAAAAAGGATTGGCATTGAGTATAATATCTTGCATTGACTTCCTTAAAATTTAAAATGATTAAGAAATTAATCAAGCCAATAAGTTATATAAATCAACATTATGTCAAACAAACTAAAGTGTTATCTATTATTAGATAAAAAAATCGTAAGTATTCCACTTATTTAAGCATGACCATTATTATTGTCCTATTGAGTATATTTTGAACTCTATTTTAATCCTAATACAATAGATCAAATGTTTTCACAAATTAAATAATCTAATTCATTAATTTATTTTCGTAGTGGCTAAGATTTATACATGTTTTAGCCTATGGTTACCCTTCATAATAAAATTTTTAAAATAGCCAAAGTGATCTCAATTGGTATCTAAGTCTTGATCACAATTCTCACTATGTAAGAGAAATGGCTTCTGGTACTGCTTTAATTTAATCTAAATCGTGATCACAATTCTCACTATCTAAGAAAAATGGCTTTTGGTACTACTTTAATTTTTATCTCATTTGAGCCAAGATGGTACCTTTATTAAAAAAAGCTTTCGCAAGGAAAATCCTTTTTACCTTGATTTTTTAGTGAATGCACTCTGAAATTGATGTCTAATAAATGGTTAGAAATTAGTTATATGAGAAATGAAAGTTTACGAATATTTTACCTTCATGTCAACCTAGTTGATTTTGGTTGCATATTTCACCATTGTTTTCTATTTTTAATAACACGTTTCCAAATTAAAATTATTCAAAAAAAATTTGTTGTTCTAGTTTAGTCTACGAAGTCATTTTGGAAAGGGTGTTGAATTATTCACCTTATTTGGTGTTTATTAAATCTAAAAGTTTTAACCTTTCATTTTGATATTAATATTCACATATAACTTTTTGTATTTATGTCTATTTGATATTTTTAGTGATTCCTCCTTAAACCTTGTTTGTTGTTTTTTTAAGAACAATAGAAAATATCATTAAGTATTGTTTGGTTTGATATTCTTTTTCTTCATATCATTTATCCTTATTTTGAAACAATATTTTTGTCATGATGATGATTTTATCATAAAAATATGATCCATTACCTTATAAAATTGTAAAATTTTCTCTAGTTATTTATTCTAGCATCATTTTGAATCGTATGTAGTCATGTTGAACCTTTGTAGCCTTAAAACTAATTTTGAATTGTTTAACTGTAGCATTGACCCAATTGTTCCTATCATTTTATTTATTCTTAAATTTATAATTTTGAATGTTACCTAATATAGGATGTGAACCTTCCTTTTTTTCAAAGTTGTACTCATAAAATTTAATTTTTGTTTGGGTGTGGGGTTCATGGAATTTTTTTTAAAAGAATTGAAACATGTCTATCCTTAAGTGTCTAATCATGATTTCACGTCATTTAGGATTCACATTAGATCAGATTATTATCACTTGAATCACTAATAACTGATCCAAGTTGTATATAAGCCTTGATTCTTTGTGCATTTCACTTTGTGTAGTAGATCTAAGCATAACCGACTGGATCATAACTTTGTAATTACATGTTTTTGTGTTTGATTGAATTTGTAATTCTATTATAGTGTTATTGTCCTTGTATGCATAGGAGTTAGTGTGTTCATTGGAATATTAAAAAAATGATGTGGTTTTTATATGTGTTTGATATGTAAATTTTGGGCATTACAGTCAGATCTAGTTGTCTTTAGATGAAGCCAACAAATTTAGTATTTTGTAATTTTATCAAGAAGAATATTCCCCCTTTGATCATAAGGATTAGGTAATATTCCATTTCCTACAATTTTTACTCATGGTTTTCATATTTTATCATCTCAAAATTTTCATATCTCCCCTTTTCATTCCCCTACTAAAAATTAGAAGGTCATGTGTTATGTGTAATAAAATAACTGAGTCATCACCTAAAAAATAGTTATTAGTGCATGCATAATTTAATATATATGTATGAATTTATGTATGTATGTGATAAATATATACATACATACATATATATACCATCATTTTCATATATTTTTTACCATATATAATCAATATCTATAACCTTTTATCAAAAATAGAGAGATACATGGTATATAATCACATACCTAGTCATCTAAAGTGAATAAACTAAAAAACAGACATTAAAATTAAATCCCATAACATATAATGACAAGTCACTAATATATCCATATATATCATAATAAATTTATAGTTATTACAACATGATTCTCTATTACATTCACCTCCATGCCCTGTCTCAATACCTCAGAAAATAATATGAGTGTACAACTTCTATCAACATGTATAGTAACTCAAGATCTCATCCTCCTCCTATGATAGATTAATGATTCATGTAGGTGTATAACAACATAATGGAAGGGTTGACTCATAATATATTATGAAAGTCTGAGAGAATAGGATATTTGGACCTTATTTAAGTGTTCAATTCATGTGTCGTAAATGTGTGTCAATATTTTCATTTTAAAATACTAAAGATCAGACTTTAGTATATACAAATTCCCCCCTTTTATTATAGTAATGGAATTGCTATAGTAAAAGGATAAAATGTACCTAAATGTATAAAACATACTTTGTAATTGGTATGAATATCCAATTGTGTAGGTCATTTAATAGAAAAACCTAAAATCATGTGTAGTTAATCTCCATAGATTGAATATTTTAATATGAAATAGAAATTTTGAATTTTTGAAAGAATAAGTGTTAGACTACAATTGTGTGTTCATGAAAGCCATGTTATCCTTAAAACTTTTTGGAGATGATGATTATTTTTTGAAATATTGGATAACTTTTCTTCCTTGTTAAATCACATGGAGAATTAGGGTGATCATACCCCAAACTCTATGAACATGGGGAAAATTACACCATCTAATAATCTAAAAAATTAAGTATAAAAGAGAGAACCATCAGGCCATGTTCACTTAAATAAAAAATAAATTTATAGTTATAGATGGATTATAGAGTCATTTGTAATGTTTATCTCAAGTTTTATCAAGTTTATTTCATGTAGAAAGAAATGCATGATCCAAAGGGAATGAACAATGTTCATGACCCCCATTATGTATGTATTTTTGATTGTGTAGTTTCAATCAATGTAGAATAAAATGAATGATTAAAATAAAATGGGCCATGTACATGCATCCACAATTAACGTAGATTTGATAACTATTGAGTGAAATTATAACCATTTATCATTCAATTGTATTATATTTGTATGTATGTGCATGAGCCAATATCATTCCCCCATGTATAGAATGTTATGCATCTATATATAAAATTATAAAAACATGTATCTCAAATGTATGTGTATATGAAAGCATGTAATCATATTCCTATAATTTTTTTTGCATATGTATCCAATTATGTATGAATCCATACTCAAGTGTTTATAAATTGAATGAATGTGCATGTCATATGCCTTTATAATCTATAACAATTTTTCAATATATGTCATATATCTAAACTAATATTATATCTAAGCCATCAAAATCTCTTAATTCTCTAAAATTATTACTCTGATATGATTTTCTACTCATGGAGGCTGATGTCTCTATTAAAAACCCACTGTAATCCCCCCTTTTGAGATGATTGATGTATCATGTAAGTCACTCATCTAAAAATAAGAGTTAATTATATCATGTCATGTATAAATATAACATCATGTAATATCATTTGAACTTGTGTATAATATGTCATCATAATAATGTATATATTGATCAAGGAATGTGTGTATCATATGGACTACATAGCATGTAAGTGTCATGTATATATAAATATATCGATGAAGCATGTAGTATCAATAAATCTAAACAATACTACAAAGTAAAAGTGCATGTTATAGAAAATATCACCAATAAATGTTATAAATATCAATAAGAATAATATTTAGTATCACAAATAAGGCCAAGGTCCACATACAACAAAGATAAAATTTCATAACAAACAAGACCAAGATATACATGATGGAGGACTTAAAATTACCACAAAAAGGATATCAATAATGTTGTGTCAAGTATTTATAAGGGTGACATGCATGAGGAGACAAAAATATTTATAATAACAAACATCAAGGATGTTACATAAATAAAACATAAGGTATACAAATAATAGTCAAACACAAAGTATCATATCATGTAAAAACACAATAACATCGATGGAGAATAGAATAAAGAACTAGTCTACACCATCCATATGTATCAATGTCATATTGAAATATATTTTCATATCATGTATCACTTTGTAAGATATGAGTACATATCAAGGCATGTTTAATAAATATAGGTAGCTAAAATGGTACAAATGTCATAGAAAGATATATCCTATAATAATGAAACATGTGAAATAAGAGCCCCATATATTTCCATGGCTATTGGTTAGAGGAGATTCCAACATCTATATGTCCATGATTAACACGTATGTACTTAATAACACTTATATACCATGAAATTAATGTGTGTATGTAAATAATATGACATCAACCCATATGATATAACTAAAATATGTAAATAGTGTAAACAAGCAACCATGTCATGTTCAAGTCTTGATTTTGTATTTTTTGAATAGTGGAATTTTTTTATTTTAAAAATATTTGAAATTTAAAAAGTCTAACTAATGATCCTATGGAAGGGTCATGGTAAGTGCCTCTATCAAGTACTATAACTTTACTCCATAAATGATTGGAGGTATCAACTAGGGTAGATAAAAATTTGATGAGTCATTTGGTGTACCATATCAATCATGGTCATTGCTCATATAACTCAGGGTATTATGAGTGGATCTATAAGGCTAATGGATATGTGGTTTTTTTTTGTGTAATATAAGGGTGTATCAATTTATATATTTATTCTAGTACATATTTAAATGCCTTTAGTGCTAATTAATTTATAATATGGAAGCCTTTATGGTCCGTAAATAACTCTTTGACATGATTGATATTGAATAGTTATTTGTATAAATAGATCATTAAAATGTTTATAAATAAAAATTTGTTGATCCCACATAGGTTTATCAACCATCTCTAAATAATTACCATGAATATGGTTATCAACCCTCTCTGAATAATGATCCTAAATAGGTGTACCAACCTTCTCAAAATGATGATCCTTAATATGTGTATTAGCTAATTAAGGTGGTTATGGGGGTAGAGGAGGAGATATTATTGACTGTAGAGGATACTCATATTATACATATATAAATATAACCACATTATTGATGTACATTTATTTTAGGAATAAATTTACTATAGAGGTAACTACACAAAGTCTATGCATCCATGAGTGTCCTAACAACATGTCAAAGACCTAATTACTCTGTAAACTATGAATGGCGTAGCTAATATGGTTGAGACACATAAAGAGGTAATGATATTCATCTCAAGGTATTATGTCTCTATTCATTAAATACTTTAAATACTTTTTTTTTATATTATAAATCTTATCATGTGTACCCAAGGGATTGAATAAGTGTCATCACTAAAATATTCTCACTTAAGCCATTATCAATTATAACATTGTGTATAGGTTTTTCATCAATGTAGGATTGTATGGACAAGTCATCAAAATCTAAATTATCATCAACTATCTCATCATCATCATATGTGATCATGGACCATTTAAATGGAATATCACTAAGTATACCAATCATAATATCTAATGGATGATAATAAATCATTGATGGATGTTGCATGTTGTATGCATAATGGACCTTTGAAGTTTCCTTAGTTTATGTTGACTCATGTATAGATAAGAGATCACTAAATATCTTTAGATTTTGATTTCCATTATGTTTTAGTCATTATTCCTTTGTGGGAGTCCTTAAAATAATTTTTTCAATGTATGATATCATGTATCTTATGTCTTAGATTGAAACATATGTTTGTTTAATGCCCCAAAATATGATGATACTCATAATGTGCATTATCATCATAGCTCCTTGGTATAGGTTTTATTGGATCTATATCTTGTGGATGAAGGATTTTGATAAGGTTACACTTGATAAATATTATCACATGAGGAGTTGATGGTAATCATGAAAACTACCTCTTTTGTGGAGTTGTTAGTTTTAACTAGTTTGTATGTTTCCATATTGCATTAGTTATAATATTCACCTTATTCTTGTTATCACTTGGTCTAATCTTATAATTCAATTTAATCTAAAACTTCATTATTGAAATCATATTAGAATTATATGTATACTTAAGTTTGTTACAATCAATCAAATTTAATTTTATGTCCCTAATTATATGGCATAACAAATAAAATGATTTTAATTGTTTGAATAGAATTGACTCATGAAGTGGTGATATAAAAAATTGTTTGAATATGTTTTACCCTAATTTTTATTAAAGGGTAATATTAATATAATTAATATATAACTTTAAAATGTAATTCAATTATATAAAGATGGAATTAAATAATACATCTAAATAATTAAAAGACTAAGATTGATTATATTGATTTTAAAAGGGCATATGTTATATAATGAAGATACTAAATATATCATGATATCTATATTTTATAGGTGATTATCTAACCATGATTGTATTCTAGTAAGTGAAAATTAGATATAAGCATGTATTTGAATCATTCAATTCTAAAACTAATTTTATATTTATGTTGGGTCAATTATGTGGGATTAGGTAAATATTATTGGTCCATATTGACCTTATGGTCAATTCTAACCTATGTGGAAGTAGGTCACAATGACTATATATTTACTTGCAACTATATTTAATTGTTTTACATTTATTATCTTGAACCCTAATGATGCATGTAGATATAGAAATTAATATCCTATTACATGAAACACTAGGTGTTCTTGTGAAGGTTATAATCCTATGAAAATGGGGGAAGTGTAATGGGATGAGTTAACCCTAATCACCTGCATCTGATACTTGAATATTGCCTACACATCCAATAATCCAAGGAGGTAAATAAAGCCACACATAGTTATCCCATATAGTGTGACTATGAAATTATGTTCCTTTGACATATGCATGTAGCTAATTATGTGTCTTTCGTACTTGAAAAATCTTTTTTTGAATTGGATTTTGAGTTCTTCAGACTAGGATTGTGAATTCTCTTAGAGATAGGTTTTCAAATTGGAAATAATATGAAATATTTGATTGATATGAAATAGTTTACATATGTATATTAGATAAGTTATGTTGACATAGTGGATTGCACCCGAGGCAGGAGGCCTAACTCCCGCCCTTCCACACACAATAATGGAAACTCCCCTCTCACGTGTGAGACCAACGAAGCTAGAGGGGAGAGTCTCTAGATAAGGACTAGCTCCCTCTAATGTATCTTTTAGGCCCTAGTTTCTCTTATTACTAACAAATAAAATGAAAATAGGGGGGTGGGATGAAAAGAGAGAGAGAGATGCTGAAAATGGAACCTAAGCCTAAAAGTGAAAAGGTGATACACCAAAAAATGTGACCCACCCAGCCTAAATATACACTTTTCACCAAAAGGAAGTGCCCATACACTTCATCTAAAGTGGTAAGTTCTTCTGCAATAGTTAGCTAGGGGTCTATGGAATTACAGGGAGGAAGAAACTACCAGAGGCATCCTCAGACACACTTATGGTAGCCTATTCATAGGCACCTACACTCCCCTATAGACACTTCTGGCAGACCTACAAAAAGGAGACTTCACAATGCACTGGACATACTATAATTGATCTATGGCAAGCATGAAAGATAATGACTTAACACAAAGGAGAAAATAAACATATACTTTAAAGTGCAAGTCCAAATAGAGGTAAAAATGCTAAGTCCTAATTCAAGGTAAAAATTGGCAAAGCTCTGCCTTACAAGCCCAAGAGATTTTTGGGTAGAGTTTTGCCTTAAGGTTGAGAGAATATCCTCTCAAATGAGAAATTTTTATAATATATAGAAAGAGGAAGAGAACTTGGCATCTTCTAGGAAAGATTTTGGCACTTTTTTTGCAAGCTGGTCCATGTGTGCTCTAAGCCTTAGGAAGAGGAAGCCCTTTGATTGTCAGTTCCTACTTTGATTTTGGAATCCCATATTACTTTGAAAACATGGCTATGCCTCTTTTCTACAAATAGACTACTCCCTTCAAGTTATTTATGTAGCTTGTCTACTATTTGCACCATTTAGTGATTGCTTAGCAAGCGTTGTTCCAATTGTAGGAATAAATCCATGAGTTGACACCTCCTTTTGCCACTTAGATGGTTTGTCTATCTCTTGCCTTGTCTTCTTCCTAGTTTTGTCTCTTTCTATTCCTTTAGCCCTCAGGGATGGTCTTCTGGTGGGTCATTGCATTCCTTGGGCTCTTTTCATGGTTGGCACTTAGGTAATTTAAAGCAAACAGCTATTTCACTATCTTAAATTTGATGTTTGTACACTTGTCATTACTTGAAAAACAACGGCTAATTTGTCTCCTTGAAATTGATAGCTTTTGGGACATCATCATCCTTGGCAAATTTTTTTGGGCTTTTTTTGTAGATTTCTTCCCGTGGACTTTTTTTATAGACAATTTTCTCGCAAACAAAAAGTCTACGAGATTTGTCTCAGTCTTTTGTCCTTTTGTCTTCAAGTTCTTTGGTTGTAGCTTTCCTCCAAATTCCTTCAGACTTTTTTTCTAAAGGAATTCCTTCAGACAAAAGGCCCAAAGGAATTCAGAAGGGCTTCTTGATGAAATCTCACAAAAAGACTTAAGGCTTTGAATTCCTTTAGACTTTTTGTCTGAAGGAATTCCTTCAGACAAAAAGTCTAAAAGAATTCAAAGCCTTAAGTCTTTTTGTGGGATTTCATCGAGAAGCCCTTCTGAATTCCTTTGGGCCTTTTGTCTGAAGGAATTCCTTCAGATAAAAAGTTTGAAGGAATTATGCCATTGACTTAACAAAATTCCAAAAAAATCTTACCTTTGCGACTCTTTTCCCTTGAAGTGCTTCCTACCCTCCACAAGGGCACTTGTCCTTTGGCTTTGGGATGCTCCCTTGAACCAAGCCATTGAACTGACTGATTGAACCAAAATTGGTTCAATAGTTCAACATTGCACGCCACTCCTTATTAAACCAAGCCTTTAAACTCTTCCCATTGAATTGCTCCTTTGAACCAACCATTAAACCAATCCATTGAATTGGTTCAATGGTTCAAGCATTTGTTGAACCAAGTGATTAAACCAAGCAGTGAACCAAGGCATTGAACCAAGTGATTGAACCCGGTGATGAACCATTTGATTGAACCGAGCATTGAACCAAACCATTGAACTTTGTTGATTTAACCAAGCATTCAACCAAGGCTAATTGAACTAGTTCAATGGTTCAATGATGCCAACCTTCCTTGTGATTTTCTTTAGACAAGAGCCTAAAGAAGCCTTGTAAAACCCAACACTCTCTGAACTAATTCTTCATGCACCAAAAGACTAACCCTACAGAGTTCGTAGAAGTCCCTGTGAAGTTCATAGAAAACCTGTAGAGTCCATAGAAATGGACCTGCAGAGTCTGTAGAAATAGACTTGCAAATTTCATAGAAATTCCTGGACTTGTGTAAAATCAAAAAATAAAAATGGCCTAGAATACCAGGGGAAGAAAGGGACCGATTTTTGGCCTGTTGGGTAAAAAATTGTCAACAAGTTCAAAGTTTGTTTTGAATGACACTTTGATTTATTTATTTATGTATCTAATTTAATAATTTTTCATGTCACAAACACACTAGGTTGATGATCTAAATCTAAAGATGGGTTTGATTCTATAAAATATCCATTTTTGGGAGTGAGTTTATACTAACTAAATAAGGTCAGTATCAAATTGTGATACTAACTGAATCTCACAAAACCAACTTGTTTACAATCAATTTTAATTAAGAGTATTGATATGATTTTACATGATATTTATCAAGTTTTAAAAATTGATGAGTTTAATGTAGTTGTGTATCAATAGAATAGAAGGGTTGACTCATATTATATCATGAAAATGTGAGAGAATGGTATCTTAGGACATTGTTTGAGTGCTCAATTAATGCATAATAAATATGTGTCAAGCTTATCATTATCAGATACCAAAGACTATATTTTAGTTTCTACATAATTGGGCACTACATCCTTATAAATTATCATTTTAGGGTATTTTATGTATACCAACATCATTTTTTATCTAAGATTGAAGATTTTATTCTACCAAATTCTTCATCACACCAATAAAATTAACAAGGCAAAACTTATCATTTTATAAAAATGCAATGATTCATGCATAAATGAAATAAAATATTCAAAATTATCAAGATAAGTATAAATAAATGCATAATAAGCCTTACATCCCTTATACCTTTAGAATTGGGGATAAATTCTAATTTTAAATTTATTATCAGAGGTTCAAGGGTAAACACCATTAGAAATGTAAACCCATTCAATATGGACCCTATACTATTATTTGACATATATAAGATAATGATTTCAAATTTTACCTCCCATCCTAATTTAACACTCTTAATGCAATTAACATTAATTATTTTAAATGGTGTGATCCACCTTACTTGGAAGAGTAATTTCTAGTCTCTCAACACCATAGTGAAATCTAGACACACACTATTAAGAAATATATAAACACTTCATACATTATTAGTCGTAAGGGTACAATTCCAACCTAATAAAATTATTTCTCCTAGTCATATGTTGAGGAACCTTTTCCCTATCTTAAGGATGAATTAAACACAATTTCTGCTAAATAGGGAGGAATTAACAACACAGTCTCTTCATTAGAAAGTTCCAAAATATAAGGCTTAGTATCTTCATTATAAAACTTTACAATGATAAGTCTTAGTCTCTTCATTAGATACTTCCTAACTTTCCAAAATATAAATCTTGGTCTCTTCATTATAAACTTTACATGTTGTAATGTTTTTTTATGTTTTTCATATATTTTAAAGTTTCCATGTTCTTTCCTTATTGAAAATTATTTATTATAGAATAATATTTATATACCTATATATGACTTGATATGAGTAATATATGATGTTTTTTTAGGAAATCTCTTGTGATTTTTATTATTATGTGCTCATATCACTACTAATAACTAATTTGAAATTTGGAAATAATAGGATAGTTTTCTTAATGTATAATAGTGTATAGTTGTTTGATAGATAAGTTTCAAATATGTTTTGAATATTTATTAATTCTACTTTATTTATATTTATATTCATATTTTTTTGTAATTTATCATGCTACCAACATGCTAGGAAGATGGGTTGACCCATATGAATGATGATTTTGAAATTTGACCATTATTGGGTGAAAGATATAACTATCATATTTTTTCAATAAGATTTGGATGGTACTAACTAAATCTACAAATATTATCTTGGAGATAGGATTAGTGATCTAATATTCTATATATTTATAATTATGATACTTTACTTGATTGACATAAACTAGAAAAATTACTAATTTTACTGATAGAAACCTAGAAGGAGTGGACCCATATATAGCATGTGGATGTGATATATTAGAAAAAAAGATGCATATGTGTGTGGAAAAGTGATGTAGGGTAGAGGTAGGTAAAAAATAACATTTTAAAGTGTTTAATACCAGACCTTTAAATCTACAACAACTACTACTTATATTATTACCATGTCTACACCTTTAGTTACACATGTGATGTAAACCTATGGTGTGGGGGAAACACATAACTATACTAAAATTACTATGAATATTAATACATAATTATGTCCCATGGGCATTCAAACAAACCACCTAGTTGAGGCCAAGTCAACTTTTTAGGGCATACTATTAGTGTCAAGCATCAACTAGAATAGGATCATTATTGAAGGAGACTCATTGAATATATTTAATGCTTTTAATGGAAAAAATATACCATCCCATACTATTAAGGACATAATTGATGACGTGAATCACCTCTTAAATTTTATACCTCATTTTCAACTCATACACACCTACAAGGAAGGAAATGGGGTGGCTGACCTCCTCACCAACATTGGAGTTGATATCTACCTTTTAAAAAACTATCATGATGTAGGTAGCATCCCCTCTAATGTCTTTAATACTATCCATACTTAAATTACCAATTAGGATTAAAAAATACATCTCTCTACATGTACATGATCTCACCATGATGGGGTATATCTTAATCAAGTTGATCTGCAATCATTTTAAAAGAAGGGGTCTTAATTATTTTTATGAGCCCTCGATGAGACTTCCAACCCATTTGTGTCTTAATCATCTCTACTTCATATAGAAGCTTCATCTCTATCAATTTGACTCTAATTTCTCAATCCCCATGGGTGGTGATAGAGATCAACTAGAACCAATGTCCTGCAAGAAGGTCCATAAGCAAAAGAAAGTTTGGAAGAAGCTCAAAAAGGGGGGCCTGATAGAATTTATGGAATGGGTCATTGAGGATAATATCAATATTTCCTAAGACTTTGTGGTATCTTGGAAAAGATATAAGGTTTCCATGCATGAAATCACCATTAATGTCACAGTAGAGTTCATCAGTGATGCCACTAGCATGTCATGCACATGTGCCAAGGAATTTAAGGACTAGTCAAAAATAAAGAGTCCTTATAATGGTTCTTTAGAAAAAATGATTTCATGTAGATGGACAATAAAGGCTTCCCACAGGCTGACCTCCCATGTTACTAGGTATAAATTTGCCTTTAGATCATGTGATATATGATGTTGGAAGGTAAATTTACACTAATATTCTCCCACCATTTTCTACTTCTCAATCATTTCATTGGGTATAGAATTAGTCTGACCTATTTCTTACTTAAGTCCCTTTAGAGCACTATCTTACTTCACCAAGTAAATGATACCAATCCCATTCTACATCAAGGTCTAATCCTCCTCCTTGTTAAGCATGACCAAGCCATTTTAGGCTAAGAGGTTCCCCTTGAGGGTTCCTCTTCTAGGGAGGACTCCCAGGAGGAATCCTCGATGGAGGATCTTACTGAGGGATCACACCAAACTTTTGAATGCACCCCCTAAAACAACTTATCATAGTCTCCCCTAGATGACTTCCCTCTCCAATTATTATTTAATCCTAAATGAAAACCTATTGAAATAGGGACCCCTACAAAATCAGCTTAGAAAGGGAAGGTGATGGTTACAGAGGATATGGAAAGAAACAAATAGCTACTATAAAACTTTAACTCAAAGGTGAAACAAGTAGGTTTTAGCTTGGCCAAACTCATCTAGGATTGGAATGCTTTATATAGACAGGCCAAATCAACTTTCCAAGCCTTTGTTCACTCTATTCAGCCCTCATAGTCCCTTGCTATGACTTCACCTAAGGTTTTAAAATCCCCCACCAAGGCTCCCCTAAAGGATTCCCTCCAAATAGTCTCCCATGTAGGTAAAAGGTAAAAATGCCTAAGAATGACCCTCCCTAATGTAGTGGCTGAAGGCCTCAGAAACTGCATCCAGGCTAAAGATTCAAAGTATAAACCAACCATCCTAGTGAAGAACACTGCTAAATTTGATGACCCTTAGGAGGGACATTCCTTCTAGTTTTTCTATGTTTTCCTATTTTTTGCTTCCACTCTAAGTACTATTTTTTGTTTTTTGGTTTCTTGGCCCTATTTGGCTTGTTTAAACTTCTATAATGCACTTTTGTTGTTCTAAATCCTTATAAAACATGGATTTTACCATATCAAATTAAAAAAACATACTCTCATACCTTATAATGTTTTTACTCATTTCACATCATCTGATACACACAATTTTTTATGCATGGTGTTCAAATACTTGTACAAATAATTATTGATCTATAGAATAAGGTTTTATAATTACCATAGAATTATTCTAGAGTGCACCATACCATTTATTTTAATGTGTTACTACATAATCCATTATCTCTTTATATATTATATTATCCTTTAAAAATAGGTATTGTGCCACCTAAGCTTATATTTTATGATGGTAAATGTGATCAAAATTAGCATCTTTTATCCTTTCACCTAACATGATTATACAATGCATCCAATGATAATATTAAGTTATTTCCATATAGTATTAAGGACTATGAATTGAAATGGTTTTATGTTATCCATTTCCAATCAATTCATGTTTTAATTATTTGTAAAATAAGTTATTAACACGCTTTTCAATAAACATTAGTGAGAATATGTCTTATTCTTAAATTTCAAAACTTAACAAGTGTCCAAAGAGTCTATAACTGATTATGTACTCCATTAAAACACCATGCTCTTTAATATGACAAGTAAAATGGCATATTATGAATGAAAATATATTCAATCATTTTTTGGGTCCCTTACTTGATTCTATTGTGTTTAATATATTCTATTCATTTGATGACCTATGTCAGATAGCTAAGGATAGATAAATTAAAATTATTTCAATGAATAAGATAAGTTATGGGTCAATTCTTATAACTACTTATGTAAAAAAATTTAAAAGTATAAAAACTTCCAAATAAAAATAAATTGATAATAATAATGATCCAAAATAAAGAGTTAACATAGTCTCACAACCAAATAATATGCTTATTTTCTCATCCCCACCAAGTATTTAATTCTCATATTTATAAAAACCTCCTCACAATATATTAAAAATTTATTTTATGTCAACCTTATATCTTTCCCTCCCTAAATAAAGGTTGATATGAGTAAACCTTAAGTAAAGGGATTCAATAGTAATGCATATTAGTAATATCATCGATGTGCAAGACATTCAAATAATATATGCATCAATTTGTGGCATAAAATATAGGATTTGATAGAGAATAATGTATTTTTATCTTAGTACACCTATATATGAGTCATGAATATATCCTAATTGTAATTCTAAGTTGAATATTAATAATGATCCATTTTTAAATCATGTAACATAAGAGACTATGCTTAAGTTCAATGCATATCTAAATTATGATTCAAATTCTCATCAATCTTATTATACTTCTAGACCTAAGTAAGATCATCCTATAGATAATTTCATCTTTGGCTCACATTTAACTTAATTGAATTGAGCACATAAATTAGTTCTAATTCACCATCTCACTCTATCCTAAGTACTTTTATGGGACCATCCATTATAATTTATTATTTAACACCTATAAAATATTATTACTTTATAAAAATCCATCTAAGAATTTATACTTACAATACTAATTCTTAAGGAAAACATTACCCTTCCCTAGTTATAATTGACTCGAAAGGGTTGACATCACTAGTCGATCTCAACCTTTATAGGTCAATCTTGACCCTTTCACAAGAAAGGAATCTTTTGAGAAGGTAAACCCTTATAATTTATTCCATATTTTTAGGATAGGTAGAATGAGGTTTCACCCATTTATAATTTATATAAAGGCACATCTAGGACACTTATTCTACTCACTTGACAAAAATTTGGTAACTTATAAATCTCATTATTCAGGCACACTAAGAAAATATTCCCTATTCTTTCTAATTATATTCCTTTCACTTGAATTGTCCCTTATCCAAGTTATAATCCTCTTCTATCCAAGTTAAACAAATCACTGTCAAGTATTTAGGCCATCTCTAGATGCATACATATAAAAAAGTAGCATTATTATATTAATAAGTATAGGTGAAAGAAATATGTGTGTTTTGTTCCATCTTCAAATTAATTTGGATATGTAGATATTTTTCAATCATCGTAGGGTTGATTGGTGTTATCTCATCCCATTAAAATCCCTCATTTTTTTTTCTATATATTCAATTTTAATGAGCCATAATGGGGTTCCAAATTTTAAGAGGTAATTTTTAGGTAATATGTGCATATCCAAAGGTAAAAAAAATCTCATATAGTCACATTTCAAGTAGGTTTAGGTGAATTTACCAATGGTTTTTTTCCCATGTAGATCAATATAGACCCACAAAGGTCAATAACAAAGTCAATCCTAACTATTTCCAATCGATTCTAAACCAAAACATTGATAATTAGTATTTAGGGCACACACACCTAATTGAGTCTAATTTGATCATTTCTAGCCATTTGAAAACCACACATAGTCAACCATTGGTAAAAACTTAAATAAGACTTATTTTCCCATTTGTGAGTTTAATATTTAGCTTCATTCATGTTTTATTCATTTTAGTATTGTACTTTCATTCCACTAGTTACATGTCATTTACAAAATTTTCTACCATTCAATTCATTTTATATTAATTAGAGTTAATATACCAATTAATTCAAATTCTAGTAAAAAATAATGGGGAATCCATACACTTTATTTTAAGGATTGATTAATTTTTTTGGCTTAAGGTTTAGATAAAATCATGAACGTCTAATACTAAAATAAATTTATTTCACCTTGGATTTAATGTCTGACACTAAAGAACTTTATTTCAGCCTTGGATTCAACATTTGACATGAAAAGAAATTTATTTCCACCTTGGTTTCAATATCTGACATTAAAATAATTTTATTTTGACCTTTGATTTGATATTTGATATTAAAAACATTTTATTTTGACATCAAATTTTATATCAAACACTGAATGCACTTTTTTTGGACCATGGGTTTCAAGGGAAATTACTAATCTCCATATACAACAATTCTCCTTATTTGTCTAGCATTCCATTTTTAGTTATTTTCTATATAATAATTTCCATGTTTTTAAAATGTCATCTAAAAGACATACCTCATTTATTCCTCTAAGGTTTAGTGCTAAGTTAAGTGGGGGCTATATTGAGCATACTCAAATCCCTTTCCCCACATTTAGGATGGACTTGCATAATGTAAAAAATGATTCCTTTTCTTTTGATGAAAAAAATCCCATGAATATATTCAAGTTTATAATTACAATGAATAATCTAATCAATAATATCATAATGAATAAGATAATCATAAAAGATTAGATAAAATCCATCTTCATGAACTCAATGGGGTAGATCATGAATAATTCCAACATTTATCCAAATTTTGAGAAGTACTTTGTCAAATTCCACAAGATATATAAAAACTAATCAAAGTCCTTTTAGCTTTAAAAGTGCACAACAAGAAAAAAAAATTACTATCAATGCACAATGACAACAAATTTTTCACATTGTAAACCCTATCATAAGTGTTTCTACCTCTACTATTAACACTATCATTACTTCTACACCTTTTGGTTTTAGGGTAATGAAAGGATTTCAATAGATATTTATGCCCATTCCTAATGAAATGACTCATATAAAATCCTTGATAACTGCACATAATACATCACCTCCCTTGCCTAGTACATAATCCCTCATGGAAACTATTTTAACTTTACATGCTAAGGTGTTATATTTATAATAAGGTATAAAAAAAGATATCCAATCAATGGATTCACAATCCTTATATAAAAATATGATAGCACCTAATATTTCATGCTATTCTTTACCTATAAGATTTTTATCTCCTAAAAATTTCATTATATGAAGGTAAAGGAGATCGAGAACAACACCTTTGGTCTTTTCTGTGGCATGTCTAGATTATGCTTTCAATCACAAGTTTATAACTAGGTTTTTTATATAAAATTAATATATTATGCCTTGTGTCAGTTTTATGATTTAATTATATAATTATTCAAATAATTCAATCCATTAGCAGATAAATTTCTCAAGCATTTTACTATCAACATTGAGGAAAATATCTCTTATGTGAAAATTGTTAAAATTACACAAGGAAATAATGATCCTCTTAGTGATTATATACTTTGTACAAGACCATACATTTTAAAATGACTAACACCTTGTAGATAATTAGTTATGATATATATTTAAACAAAGTTTACCATCACTTTTGCATGAGCCAATCATTTTGAATAAATTTAAATCATTTTAGGAACTTTGGCATACAATAAGAGAAACAAAAGTTAAAATTATCACTTTTAACAAACTAAAATATGCACTTATTTATATTTCAACTTCCATAATGAATTTTCGAAACAAACCATCTTACAAAGCTAAGAGAATAGATACTAAAATTGATGCTAAAATCATAGTCAATGTTATATCTTTACCTTCAAACAAGATTGTTTTATCATATAAACCAAGAAGGCTATTTTATAGATTACCATAACCACCTCATAAATTTATTAAAATGTTACTTCAGTGCGAGCTCATTAATTTATCTCAATCACTATAGGTTGACATGAGTAGACATCAAACTAGATCATTCAATAGGAGTTCATATTGTGATTACTATATATGCAATGGACACTCTACTAATATATGTTTCAATCTCATACATTAAATTTAAGATATTATCGATAACAATATCATTGAAGTAAGCACTTTACATAGTTAACTAAGCCACAAAATACTAAAAGTGTTAAGTCAAATGTTTTTAGTGAGTCATTCTCAAACCATGAGAAAAATAAGGATAATTTAGTAGTGCATCATACATAGAATGAACACCCACCTCATAAGACATAATATCATACATTAGATATAATTATCAATATAATTTTTCAAATATCCAAACTATGTCCTATGATCACATTTGATGATAATGACATAATGGATGATGATTTTTATTTCCATCATTTATGTTTACAAGCATATATTGATCAACAACCTATACACAATATATTAGTTGATAATGGATCAAGTGATTATGCATGTAGAATGACATTACTCCATTCATTGGGTTACACACAACATGACATATAAAAACATTTAAAAGTGTCAAAAAATCAAATGAGAAATTTTGAACATATTTTGATACATATTCATGTGGGTCCTACTATATTATCAACTCTTTTTCTATTTCTACCTCAAAATGGGATATTTGAAATGTTATCAACATGTTTTTAGTTACATAACTCTATTTTTTACCTTCTTTGGTAAATTAATGTTTAAATTACATTCATTGAAACCAAGTGGACATAGTTTTAAGAATTATATATGAGTACCCTCTATAATCTATGTCACCTCATCTTCTCCATCCACCATCCTAGTGAATTGATGCATATATTAAAGAATAAAGCACATTTAAAATTATTTCACTTATGAAAAATCTTTCTATATAATCAATTTATAAAAATGTGCAAAATAATCTAAGGAAACTAATGCAAAAATAAGAAACATATCATATAAAGGTGGTAAGTTCACAAAAATCACCATCACATGAAACACGTTCTAAATTTATGATACATACAAATCAATATGCTTCATAAATAACACAAAATTTGGAACAACCTTATACTACTCCTCATCATATTTCAGACCATCTAAGTCCCCTATAACTACTTCTACCACATGAGATTACATGATTAGTGATATTGATAGTTATATTACAATGCCTTATGCCTTTTATGATTATAAGTCATCCACATCTATCACTTTTCATCCATGAAAGGTGACCCTTGTAGAGTTTATTACACATACTTATTTTGGTTCTCTTTAGGGTATTATTGGTTATCACTTTTTTATTTAAAATATTATAAAATTTTCAAAAACATTCAAATAATCAAAAAATGAAAAATCTATTGTACATAGCTTCTTGATTACTTATGCCTTTTTTATTTTTATTTTTTTCAAATGATTGATTTGATCAATATTCTATCCCTTGGATCCTTATGTCTTATTATACTCTTGGCTCTTCTTTTTCACATTTTCAATTATAATAGTACAAAACAATGATATGATGTTACCACATTATGTCGTTTAACATGATGTTTCCATAGTTTGAATGGAGTAGGCAATATTTTCCATCATAAATAATATTGGCTAAAAATAATAAAGATAATTTCTTTCTGCTTTCTAAACTTTAAAATAATGACCTATATATTTTTATACATTCAAATAAAAAAATGAGAAACTAGAGCCTTATTACATCTAGTTTATCAGCACTATATTGACTTTTAATACACACAACACTATTATTTATGTAAAAAAATAATAATACTATATTACTCATACATGCATGTTACATACCTTAACAAGTGTAAATTTGACAATAAAATATTGTAAAATTATTTCTCCACATCCCTATTCTATCTCCCATATGTATTTCAACTACAATTCACATATACAGTGGGGGCATGTTGATCATACATGGCCATGTCATCATATTCATTGCATACTTTACCTCAACACATATTGCACATTATTTATATTCCTCCTCTTTCTTCTAATTTCAATCCAATTTTTTATCTACTAATCTCTATTTTTATTATTTCAAAATTTTAAAAAGTAAAAAAAAAATCAAATATGAAAAAAATACAAAATTATTTTAAATATTCTAAATATCCAAAATCAAGACCTGAACATGATTAGTCGTATACTTTATATCATTGTAATATGTTTTAGATTAAGGTAAAAATAGGTTTTAAAGGGACCCCGAAACCCTAAAACAAAGAAAGAAAGATGAAGCATTTACGGCCACGGGCAAAACCTAAAACCTACTACAAATAAGTATCATAAACAGGTTTTATATGGACATGAAACCACCAAAAAGACCACAAGTCATAACCCAAGTTTTACATAGACCTGGCTACACCCAAAAGATTACATTTGATGATAATGACATAATGGATGATGATTTTTATTTCCATCATTTATGTTTACAAGCATATATTGATCAACAACCTATACACAATATATTAGTTGATAATGGATCAAGTGATTATGCATGTAGAATGACATTACTCCATTCATTGGGTTACACACAACATGACATATAAAAACATTTAAAAGTGTCAAAAAATCAAATGAGAAATTTTGAACATATTTTGATACATATTCATGTGGGTCCTACTATATTATCAACTCTTTTTCTATTTCTACCTCAAAATGGGATATTTGAAATGTTATCAACATGTTTTTAGTTACATAACTCTATTTTTTACCTTCTTTGGTAAATTAATGTTTAAATTACATTCATTGAAACCAAGTGGACATAGTTTTAAGAATTATATATGAGTACCCTCTATAATCTATGTCACCTCATCTTCTCCATCCACCATCCTAGTGAATTGATGCATATATTAAAGAATAAAGCACATTTAAAATTATTTCACTTATGAAAAATCTTTCTATATAATCAATTTATAAAAATGTGCAAAATAATCTAAGGAAACTAATGCAAAAATAAGAAACATATCATATAAAGGTGGTAAGTTCACAAAAATCACCATCACATGAAACACGTTCTAAATTTATGATACATACAAATCAATATGCTTCATAAATAACACAAAATTTGGAACAACCTTATACTACTCCTCATCATATTTCAGACCATCTAAGTCCCCTATAACTACTTCTACCACATGAGATTACATGATTAGTGATATTGATAGTTATATTACAATGCCTTATGCCTTTTATGATTATAAGTCATCCACATCTATCACTTTTCATCCATGAAAGGTGACCCTTGTAGAGTTTATTACACATACTTATTTTGGTTCTCTTTAGGGTATTATTGGTTATCACTTTTTTATTTAAAATATTATAAAATTTTCAAAAACATTCAAATAATCAAAAAATGAAAAATCTATTGTACATAGCTTCTTGATTACTTATGCCTTTTTTATTTTTATTTTTTTCAAATGATTGATTTGATCAATATTCTATCCCTTGGATCCTTATGTCTTATTATACTCTTGGCTCTTCTTTTTCACATTTTCAATTATAATAGTATAAAACAATGATATGATGTTACCACATTATGTCGTTTAACATGATGTTTCCATAGTTTGAATGGAGTAGGCAATATTTTCCATCATAAATAATATTGGCTAAAAATAATAAAGATAATTTCTTTCTACTTTCTAAACTTTAAAATAATGACCTATATATTTTTATACATTCAAATAAAAAAATGAGAAACTAGAGCCTTATTACATCTAGTTTATCAGCACTATATTGACTTTTAATACACACAACACTATTATTTATGTAAAAAAATAATAATACTATATTACTCATACATGCATGTTACATACCTTAACAAGTGTAAATTTGACAATAAAATATTGTAAAATTATTTCTCCACATCCCTATTCTATCTCCCATATGTATTTCAACTACAATTCACATATACAGTGGGGGCATGTTGATCATACATGGCCATGTCATCATATTCATTGCATACTTTACCTCAACACATATTGCACATTATTTATATTCCTCCTCTTTCTTCTAATTTCAATCCAATGTTTTATCTACTAATCTCTATTTTTATTATTTCAAAATTTTAAAAAGTAAAAAAAAAATCAAATATGAAAAAAATACAAAATTATTTTAAATATTCTAAATATCCAAAATCAAGACCTGAACATTATTAGTCGTATACTTTATATCATTGTAATATGTTTTAGATTAAGGTAAAAATAGGTTTTAAAGGGACCCCGAAACCCTAAAACAAAGAAAGAAAGATGAAGCATTTACGGCCACGGGCAAAACCTAAAACCTACTACAAATAAGTATCATAAACAGGTTTTATATGGACATGAAACCACCAAAAAGACCACAAGTCATAACCCAAGTTTTACATAGACCTGGCTACACCCAAAAGATTACAAAAAACCAGGGAATAGGACTAGATAACATGACCAACTAAAAGAACCAGGCTATTCTTCCAATTCTAAAATCATTTTCACTGCTTCCTTACCTTTCACAGCAGTGTCTTGAATGGCAGTAACCGCCGACATGGCTCCCTCTTGCATAGCTTTCTTTCTTGAGCTCTATCTCATCCTCCTGCTAGGCCCCTCCAAGGATTTGATCTCCTCATTAGCTATTTTTCCAATATTAATAGCTGCAGCACATATGTTAGATGTAACCTCCTCCATCTTCATTCTACTCTCCTTGATGAGTTCCCTTAGGTTGTTCTCATAGTCTTTGAGTTTGATGGGAATGTCTCTCATCTATTTTTCCATGTTATTTATTTTGTTCCAAACTACCTTCTGGTTTTCTTCCATTATTTCTATTTTCCTTTTGAGATCCATTATCTCCTTAAACATCCATGAATCAAGTTGGAGGATAGCCTCTGCTTTGCAATTAATCCATCTCGTAGGTGTGTGTCTTCCATCGTTCTACCTTTTATCACTCCACTCTTCTGTGTTCTTATTAGGATTGTTCTCACCTTCTTCAATGTGGTCCTCTCTTCCCCTTTGATTTTGCTCCTTAGTTTCAGCTTGAACTCCCAAGTCCATTTCTTGGTTGTCGGCCTGAACTGTGTTTTCCCTCTCATTTATCAAAACAGGGTCCTCAATAGGGTCATCCAAGATTTTAACATCCTCAAACACTTGATGGTTTTCCTCAGAGTCATGTTCACTATTTTCAGACTTCTCCTCTATGTTGACTCCTTTCTCATTCTTCTCTTGAACTTCTTCTTCCTCACTGGAACTTGAATTCCTGCTTTCTGTTCCTCCCTCTTCCTCCAAGCTTTCCTCCCCAGACTTATCAGTTCTCTCCCACTCTATATCTTCATCATCATTCTGATTCTTGACACTAGGGGGCTTAATTTTATATTTCCCTTTAACAATTTCACTCTTGTTACTCCGTGTATCCTTGTTTTTCCCCAAATAAGGGTTCATAACCATGGCCTTGTTCTTGTAATAGCCTTCAATTATCAAAATTAATCCTTCATGCAGAATAAGATGTGTTTCCTTCTTCCTGTGAGCGAATAAACTTTGAATCAAAGAGAAACATAGATAAAAGGGAAAGGAAATTCTTACTTTGTGTCTGAAATGATTTAGGAATACAAAGTGGAATTTGTGGACTCTCTTACTTCTTCCATTGAGTATGAAGTACTCCTGAATACAGCATAAGACATCCCTCCAAATGCTCTTAATCTACTCCAGTTCAAAGAAATCCCCATTCTTTTCCAGCTTCTGCTCCTCAACAGTCTTAGGGAATTTGTAAAAGGCCTCATTTGAAATGCTAGTCTATTTGGATAATTTTATTCCTTCCATAGGCAGCCCCGTAACCTCTGCTATAAATTCCTTTATTAGATTCACTGTGATGCCATGTAGAGTGACCCTATCGTCAATCCAGTTTTTGAAAAAAGCTATTGTAATATGAGGTTTTGAACCATGGAGCCTTTCCATGTAGTTCACAACCTTCCCTCTCTGTAGGATCTTCCAGACATCTTGCTTCGCTTTCCACTCTTCACAATTTTTGGGTTCCTGCTTCCTTGGTTCTCCTTATGCGATCCATGCAGATTTCCTTTGATACCCAATCACTGTAAACTATACAATGATCCCAACTGCTACCAATTTGGTTCAAAGCTCACCTTTTTTTAGGCATGTTCAGGATCCGCTTCTCATTCTCGAGGACATTCCTTTTTAATGATTGTAAACCTTTCTCCGTGAAACCACTCCTCCAACTCATTAGTTTTCTATTACAAGCTAATCTTTCCCTCCTTTACATGAATTGCGTCATGATGAATGAGCGTTCTAAGATCCACATTCTTTTTTAATGTTTCCTGCCCCTCACTTTGTGTCCTGTTCAGACTGCATAATTTGCTATCCAGTCAGCAACTCCGTTAGCTTCACGGTAGGTGTGGGTAATTGTTACTTTTTCAAATTTTTTGATTAAAGTTTTCATCTCCATCACCATAGCCTCTATAGTCCATGACACAAAATTTTTATTATTTAGAATAAGTTTTCATTGTAATATGTTATTTATATCATGATTGGTAGATATAATAATATTTTGTATATCACACATGAATATTACTAGTATTTATGAGTATTATGGAGGACATAAAATATTTACATGGACTTAAACATTGTAATTTTCTCTACCTAGTGGTCATGCCATGTTGGGGTCATCTTATCCAAAGATTAAAGTATTTTTTAGGTGTTAAAATTATATAAAAACTATAGTGTGTTGAGATATATACTCTATAAAAAAAATTATAACATCTCTTTCTTACAGTGAACATAGATATGTTATTTTCTAAGATATTATCACATTAAACATACATGGTGTAGACTACATTTAAATTAATATGCTCCATTGATGATATTAATTATACATAGTAGATTATACTTTTTTTTAATATCATGTATGGCCCTTGGCCCTTGGCCCTTGTGTGTGATTATGACATTTTCATTCCCATTGAGTGTATGTTCCTTGACTCTTGTATGTGATTTGGGCATTCATATCCATTAAGTAAATGGCCCTTAGCATTGTTTGTGTATCCCTTGGCCTTATTTGAGTGTGCTACATTATTATGTCATTTATGTGTTGGCCCTTGGTCCTATGCATGACATTATGCTTATTTTTTTCATTTGATTTTTGAGATTTATGAGTTCTATGATCCATATCATGCACTAACTCTTATGTAAGATTCTTATATTACAACTAATACTATAATCATAATTAATATGTTTATCTAAATTTGAAACTTTAGGTTTTGTCTTATATGTTACATACATGCTTTGAAATATACTTATATTATTATTATCAAATACCTTTTATTATATGCTAAAATCCTAAATGATTATATCTTGATAAACATGATATAGTTAATGTTTATTTTTAAATGAGTTACTTTTAGGACACATACCTCAACTCAAAAGGGGGCATTTTAGTGGGTTTTTGATACATGAGATTAGCCTCTATGAATAGAAAATTAGTTTTGTGTATATAATATAGTTTTAAATAATTCAAAGTGGTTCAATTTTTTTTATAATTATACACTTTGGGGGAATATTCCATGAATATGCATTCACATTACATGAACATATTACATATTCATACATTTCAAGGACATATGCATGGCCATTTTTGCACAAGATTCAAATAGAAATTATAAATTTAATATTTACATACAAATATAGATTTTAAAATTATCACATGGAGACATGAAACAAATTCATGCACACTATACTATTTTTTCATATTTAATGGGTATGATACTAATTGATGCACACATTTTATTTTTTAAGTAAAAATTCATGATAAATGCAAGGCACCCTTCCCTTTTTCTATGAGATTTTTTAATTTCAAGATTCTATTAAAAGTATCACATGAACAAAGGAATAAAGTTATAACTTAATATATATGTGATATGAAGTGGTTGATTTAGTTAAAATGCATAATGAAAAGCTTATATTTAGTGCCTTCCAAAATTATAGCCTATGGATCCATTTTGGGTTCCAACCCATTTTTCCCTTGGGGTTATAAACACCAATAGTGAAAATTGAGGTTTTTATGTTCTTCAATTTGTTACATTTTATATACCTTTTCACTTGTAATTAGGGCTTGATCACTCTCAAAATTCCATGGTTAAAAAAGGAACCAATCCTTCCAAATGCTTCATCATAAGCCTCCAATACTTCAAGTACCATATTCAAGCAAAAATACAAGAGAAATGTCATTTTCACACATACAATTGTACTCCTTCTTTGTTCTTTAAAAAATTCAATTTAAACTTACATTTCAATTTTCAATTTCACATATGGACCTTGACGACCTTCACCTCGTCGCAATATATTCTATAAAGTGTCCTTGCATGATTGGAGCTTCCTCCCAAAGGAAAAGTATGTTGTAAAAAATATCATATATATTTCCTTTTACTAATTGATTCCATTTCTATATTTATGGTGTGGGTGTGGGTGTTGAGAATGTAGATACTCAAATTTAGCCATCAATACTTGATAATGTCAAATTTGTCCCACATTTACCTTAATTGGCCTGAGCACCTAAATTGGTCATATTTTTCCATCTCTCTCTATCTTTAATACTTGTACATGACCATCCCTTGTGATTTATTTATTTACACCCATATAAGTATTATTAACTTATTTGAAAACCTCTATAAGAATCTATACACACATATAACAATCTATAGGAAAATATTATACTTCCTAGGTCCAAATTATTTTGAACGGTTAGGGATCTCCAGTCGATCACAAAAAATAACTCTTTTCTGAAATTAAAAATTTGCTTATAGGTTGGTATGCATTTTTAGAATAGTTAATGTTATGTCTCACCCATTTTAGATTTCTATAAAAAAAATGCAGTAAATGTATTCTACTCACTTGGAAAACATTTGGCAACTCTAGAAAAACATTATTTAGGCACACTAATACTATTACACACTAAGCAAATATTTTCTATTATTTCCAAATGTAATTCCATTCACTTGAATAAACCCTTATTCAATTCATAAGTCTATTATATCTAAGTCAAACAAATCATTATTAAGTATTCAATCCATCTCTATATGCATACATTTAGTCAAGGAGAACTATTAAAATAAACACTCTAGAAAGAGGGATCTACGTGGACTTGATTCCCTATTTAAATTAATTTGGATATGTAGGCAACATTAAATATCATGGGTATGATTAGGGTTATCTCAACCCATTACACTTCCCCATTAATTTCATAGGATTTTATCTATCAAAAAACATGGTTTGGTTTTAAGCTTGAATAGGTTATTTTTAGATAATCCACACACATCTAAAGGTCAAATTTCCACATACAAACATATTTCAAGTAAGCACAAGTAATTCTACTAGTAATTCACTATTTTATTTATCACATCAAGATCAACCCATAAATGTCAATAGTGTTAGTCAATCCTAATTATTTATAATTGATTTTGACTCAAAATAGTGAAAAATACATTATTACTTAAATGTGCATAATCATGTCTAAGTTGATCATTTCCAACATTTTTTCAGTTGCACATAATCAACCTACAAGTAGAAATCACCTAAGTCTTCTCTTCTCATTTATTATTTTCATAGTTAGCTTATTTCATTCATTTGTGGCTTATCCATTTTATTAATTTAATTTCATTTTGTTACTTAAATTCATTTAAAACATTTGCTACCCTTTAATTCATTTTATCTTAATTAGAATTAATATTCTAATTAATGCAAAATTTTAATAAAATAGAATGACATGTATCATTTTTAATATGATTAATTTATGTTTTACTGTGTGTATGTGTGTGTATTACATTACATATATATTTTTATATGCACATACATTTTGTATGATTCATCAATGAGATGCAAGACATATAAATTTTATATGGCATGGACACATAGATGTTCAGTATTCCTAAACCAAGATGTACATTAGGCATATTACTATTTTACATAGATTTTATCTTTCTATTAATATCTCCATTAATTTTATTGAGATAATTTATATTCATTATACATGACTTGTTCTAACTCAAACTACTTAGATTTACATTTCATTGGATACTCTACTTTTATATATGTGATGGTGGCATACATTGATTATGTAAATTTAACCTTTCCTTTTCTATGAATTTATTTAACCCTAGATTGATATGTATCAATGTATTATATGGTTAATAATATAGAAATGACTATGCACAAGAGTGATACACAAATCGATAGTAGACCAATTAATTACAAAACTAGATAAACAATATTTTGAATTTAAATACTAAGTTATGTTGAAAATATTAATTACAAATATTTATTGATATATAAATTAAATGAAAATAAGACTGCTTATCTATTCAATTGTGTACATTCCAATTTGATATAGAAAATGCTATAAATAGATTAAATTAATACCCTAGATTAGTCATCAGATTCTAATAATTTCACCTTATAGCCTCAAATGATTATGTCAATCTAGGATGGTTGCATCAATGCAAATGACTAAACTAGATGTAGGTGTTTGATACATAATACCTTATAAATATGTATGTGAAGATCTAGGATATTTTGGGTTCTATATTTCTTTGACTCTGGTGTTCTCATATTTAGATCATGGGTTGTCACTCCTTGTCAAATATAAAAAATCCCAATTATTCATATTCATAGTGACTATGGAAAAAATGGTTTAGTGTGCTCTTAGTATCAAGATAACCCCAAATATATCTCAATAAATGGGTGATACCTACATAACTACTACTCTGAAGAGGGCTTGAAACTAATGTAGGTCTCCCATAATGTGTTGGCTTGTGTGTGCACAAGGGTGAAATAAGTAGAAAGTAAGTACATATAGTGATTTAGCTTGTAACTTGATAGTTTCTCTTTAGTTAACTCATACCTATAGGTGGGTTTTTATTATGACTAATATTAGAAAAAGAGATAATACGGAAACTTTTCTCACTTAAGTGCTCAATATATAATTCCTTGGTAACTTTATAAGTGATTTCTAGGTAGGTGGCAGGTGAAGAATGAATGAAGATTGATCCTTTATTTGTATAAATCCTATTGGAAAATATATCTCAATAAGGAACTTACACTGAACATAAGGACATGTTATGATTGTAAAAAATATGATCTTAGGGCACTGGACACTTTGTAGGAAAAGGGACACTTGCATCAATGTAAGCATTTGACTGGGACACAAGTGTTAGGGAAGATTAGAAATAAGTAAATGTTCAAAACTTTTAGAGATAGATTATAAACATGTTTATAACATTTTGAGAATTATAGAAGGCCTAGGTCATTAAAATAACATATGGTTTAACTAAGAGATAAATAATAATCACAACGATATAAGATGCAAGCCTTTTATAAATGGGAAGGTCTTAATAACTAAAGGGTGAAAACATGAGAGGTACTTATCTAGTGTATAATACTTAGGTGCTATATAACTCATGTTTAGTATCTACATTCCCCCTTTAATTTGGTAATGAAATTTATAGTTTAGAGGAAAATAAATGTGTACCTAGGTGTGTATAACACACCTTGCCTTTATGTGAACTCAACTTGAGTAATTGGTTCATGACTAGCTCACAACCAAGAACATGTTATAGTTTATAATCAATACATATAATCTAAAATCAAAAGCATTTAAAATTTTAAAAATAAAGAGGGCAAGGTTTGGATTACACCTATGTATGAAGGCAATTATCTTACCTTATTGGAAACTTGATTTGAAATATATATATATATATATATATATATATATATATGAAGCTTAGGATATGATATTATGAAAAATGTAAATATGGAAGTGCATGTGTATATATAATTACAAACACCTTACCACTGAATTTGGTGAAAAGGTGAGTTGCCATGTAGAAATTGATATTATCTCAACTGTGTAACCCAATCATACTTATAACCTCGTGAGCATGAGTGATAAAATTCAAATCACACTAGCAATTTGGTGGATTTAGATAATTTAATTAAGTTCAAATTATAATCTTGGTAATATTAATTAATGTATTCACCTCAACCTTGACAAAAATTAATCAACTAATACAGTAGATTTACTCAATCACAATTTGTAACATTCCATCTAGGTGTATGATAAATTTTGTAGAAGTATTTGAAATATGAAAATGATTTTGATTTAAAAATTTAGGTGCCATTTACATAGCATATGCACCTTATATATTTTGCATACTGAAACTTGGGTATAATAATGGTAACAATAATTTTTTTATAAATGTGTATCTGAATCATATAATTTTGTAATTTGGCCAATTTGAAAAAAAAAAGTGTAAAACATGTTTCCATAACATTTCTACACTAAAATATGAAACTAAAAATTGGTGTAAGCATGGAGAACATGTTTCCATCACATGCCCTCACTATGTATTTGAAACTGAGATTGGTATAAGTGTGGAGAACATGTTTCCATAACATGCCCCCACTATAATCTACATTTGTGAATAATGTGTAAGCCATGCCTCTATGGAATGTCCTAATTGATATACCCCTCATTTTGAGGTGATTTAATTATAAACTATTAGTTAACTTACCTCAAAATGATAATATATCTATATAAATTGTGTATATATCATATATCATATAGGAAAAAACATGTCTAGGTAGATATATCATTGAATTACATAAAATGTGATCATATAAATTCTTAATATGCATGATATATATTATGCCAACATCTATATAGTAAAATTACAATATCAACAAGAAATCAAGCACACATATAAGAGCACTCAAAATAAAATCAAAAAATAACGATCCAAGGATATCTAAAATAAGGGGCATGTTAAAATGATGCACAATCGAAGGGATATGACCTATTCAAATGTCTAAAGAGCATAAAATGACATATTTCAATGTCCATACAATAAGAAATGACATAGTAAAATGTCAGGGTAAGAAAACAAAGTCATGGGGACCATAAATAATGTATCATATTCAAATACTCAAACAATAAATATAGTAGGAAGAAACATAGTATACTCAAGGAAGTTCATAAAAAGGAAGCATGGAACATAAGAAGCCAACATAAGCATATCATACTAGTCCCTATATATATGTGTTTGTAAAAAATGTTAAGTTCATATCATTTCAAATACACTATGAAAGATATAAACATGGATATATTCATGTTTAAGTACATAATCTCAAACATAATAATGGAAAATGATCATATAATGATATAACTTGGGTGTATTATGATCAAAAAATGTGGATTCCCTCAATATCCATGTGACGTGATTAAAGGGAAGGACCGACATATAAAAATACATATATCATGTATATGTGTATGCATGTATCACACTCAAAAAATTTATGAAACACATGTCTATAGAAAGAAATGAGACACTAGGTACCAACATGAAACTAACAACATAGATGCCAAGGAGCTAATAGAACATGTAAAATGTTGAAAGTGTTTTGGGATTTTTTTAACTTTATTATTTTTTTGGTAGTTTTATAATATTTTGAATATATATATATATATATATATATATATATATATATATATATATATATATATATATATATATATATATCCTATGATCTCGTCCTATGATCCTACGATCACCCCATTGGGAACCTAGTGTAATAATTTTATGGTACTGCTAAGGAGAATATACAGATGTATCATTTAGCACTGTATATTTATGATATTTTACATATTGATAGGATTCTATGAACATGAAGAAACAATAGTAGGTGTAGGGATCTATGGGATCCATCACTAAATGATTTATGGTTTGTTTGAAGTAGTAGAAACATGAACATGTTTAGGTTCTTTAGATATCTAAACATGGTGTCTAGCAGATAAAGATTCTATGGAATCCACTATGTGTCTCTGATGCAATGTTATCTCAAGTAAGTTCCATCTATGAAATAAAATTTCATGTTGATTAACCTTTCACAAAGGATTAACCTTAGTAGGTTTCATAATTAATTACCTAGGTAGAAATTTATCTTGTTAAAGTGTATGCTCATATGGAATTTAGGAAACTCTAATTACCCAATTGGCATGAATGTATTTATCATGCCCATGTACTTTATAAAGTACCACATGAATTTTATGTATCCAATGTCATCCCAATAACACATCAAAGACACCCATGGAAGGTATAACTAAAAAAGAAGTAACCACATGTGCTGTAACTACCTATAAAGTTAAGTCAATCTCATTAAGAACCTATTGTGAGGTCCCATCAAATACTCTAACCTATTTGATTGAAGGATGTGAATCATAATGACCATATCTAAAATGTGTGATTAATTTCATGATTTAAATTTTCTCACTCACACCATTATCAATCATAAAAGTGTGCATAGGCTAGTGAACAAGGTATGTTCAAATGCATAAGGAATAAATATCTGGAGTAATCATCCATCACCTCATTTTTATCAAAATAAATAAAATGTATCTAAACCATAGTAGGTATATCTTGTGTATAAGTACCAATAATACCATCTAATGGGTGCTCATAATGGGTTGTAGGAAGAATTGCATTATATGTCATTCATACTTATGGATCTTTCTTATAATGGTCTTGTAAATGATTATTAAATATATTCCATTTTTGGTGATCATTGGGTTGTGAACTTGTTTCTTTTGTAGGACCATTTAATGTAATATGTTGGTCATCGATAAGGTTTTTAAACATACATTTCAAGGTAAAACATATATTCATAGAATGCCAAAGGCCTAAGTGATAATCACAACCAGAATTTGAATTGTATCCTTTGGATAGATGTCAAATCATATCAACCTATATAAGAAGAGGGGGATATATGAGGTGATACTCCACAACCTGAAAGAGTAATTGTTGAAAATAATTTAACCACCAATTAAATTGATATAGACTAATCTTTTTATGTACAACCCTATCAATAGATAAATTAGCCATTTGGCTTATGAACTATGCTACCTTTACTAATTGTCAACCTAAGGTGTGTTGAGCTTGACAATGTATCAACATTGTATGTGCAAAACTAATCTCTATTTAATTTTTGGGTCCTGATCATTACATAAACATAAACACACTTGCATAAATTAAATTGTAGGAAAGTAAATAACAAAAATAAAATCTAATCTATTGTAGAATTTAATCATAATTATTTGGAAGTTTCATGAACTTAATAAATTAAATTCACATAATGAAATATGATTATACAATAAATTAAACATGAAACCAATTCATACACATTATGATAATTCAATATCAAATAAGCAATGCATAAATAGACTAAGCTAATGGATAAATAATCAATCTACCAAACCTTGCAAGTGGGCCTTACCTTAGTTAGACTAGAGCTTGACTGATCTCTTTATTAAGACATGATTAAATCAAAGAAAATCTTCATTAATCCAAATTTAATTGATACATATTCATTATAATCTGATATGAACATGATTATCCACCTACTCCTTACTTTTTAATTATCATACAAACTTCTACTAACTTGCAATTTCTCTCTTAAATAGAGAAGACAAGGTATTATTAGAAGATATGTAGAATATAGAGGTTATAACCAAAATATATAGTTATAAAAATAATATAAAAAACCATTATAAGATATAAATTATGCTGAAATAAATAAATATAAAATTTAAATTAAATTTTCCATTGTTACAACTTTGGAGGAAATATAAATGCAAGAATCAAATGGAATGAAATAGTTTCAAGTGGTTGTAACATCCTCCCAATCTTCCAAATTATTGTTGATATTTAAGTGAGTTAGTTATAAGTGTTTATAATATGATATTATGTCAAAAATCTCAAACAATTATCTATATCCATTGCTACATACTATCACTACCCAAATTGTTATGGGCTATCATTGCCCAAATTGCTACAGGTTGTCACTATGTAGATTGCTATAGGTTGATTTTAGGAGCCATAAATTTTGCATACATACTCAAAATGAGATGAATTTTTATTTTAAAGTGTATAAATTTTCAAGGGGAATCCAAATATGAAATAATATTTAATATTAGGAAATTCCTTGATGTCTTTTTTGCCAATTTTCACAAACTAATATGTTTTAGCCTAGAGATGCATGTAAC
>JARHVA010003768.1:1825000-1839465 GCA_037957365.1 Torreya grandis | reverse complement strand
TATATATATATATGGTTGTGGACTATGTTATAAATCTCAATATGATAATACCATATATATATAACATAGTCCACAACCATATTATATGAAGGTTTTTGGAGTCAAATTTCTTGGGATATTGTGGTGAATACATCAAGGTAGGTGAATTATAACTTATATAAGTAAATCCAACTAAAAAAATAAATGTGTTGAGGACTTTTTGACCAAAACAATCGCCTCGTATCTTCTTGATAAGTTTGCACAGTCAAGAATGGTCACATTCATCACATGAATAATTAGAGGAAAAATGATATTAAGAGGTGTTAATAGAACATATGCCCTTATAATTTTTGGAATTAGGTGTAAAGGAGAAATAATGTTCTTTATATACAATCATTAACAAGTTAAGGACCTTAAAACCCACTTAAAACCCTCTTTATAACCTAACATAAATTTAATCCTCATAAATAACTTAAAATGTACTTGTTTGATTTTGAAATTATTTAAATGGCCTCTATAGGAACTGAAAACACATGAAGAAGCCATTAACGTGGCACATGTGAGCCAAAAGGGGTTGTAAAATAAGACTAAATCTTTAGGTTTTAGTTGTTTTTCATGGAGATTGATTGAGTGAAACCTAATTGATCATCTTGGGATCACCCATGACCTTGGATATATATTTTATAGTGACCTAAAAGCCCTAATATGAGGTTTTAAATAATAATTTTGCATGTGTGAAATTAAAAAAAATGTAGGAAAATGACTTAAAATTATAGGTTACATGCCTATTTTTATGTCTTGATGATTGAAAGACCTAAGAAGGCATATTCATCCATGTAGAACCATTGAGAGATCACCCAAATTGTGAATATATGCATTGAGAGATTAGAAGGTAATTGGTTTAGGTGAACTTGTAACTCCCAAATCAAGAATAATATATGAATTTTTTAAGAGATAAGATGAAGTGCCACTCCTATGCCACTTTGTGAAGGTCATCATCAAATTAAGGCAACACATGTTGAGAAGGGGTGATATGACTATTATCCAAATTATCTTGGAACTCATAACTAACTTATAATATATTTTCAATCATGATAGACTCTTCAAACCTCCCTTCTCTCTTTCTCATTCTTTCTTCTATAAGTATGGCCTATTTTGGCTTTAAAAAGGATCCCAATTGAGTATGGCAAAGCCCTGATCCTTTGTAAGCATATGAATGAATAAAATACTTATTTTTTCCTTCTCTTATGGTTATGTTTAATATGAACTTATGATTGATTAATTTGGTTATGTGATAATTCAGTTCTCCATGGCTTGTATCTCACTCCCTTACCTCCATGCAACTTTATCTCTCTCTTAAAGGTTATATTTAGTGTCATCAGGGGTTAAATATGGATTAGAAGTGGAAATAATCTTCCCTCATAATTTTCCAATGCCTTACCTATCTATAAAACACTAATGTAAGATAAAATTTTTGGGATTAGTGAATGATAGGTCAGTCCTATAGTTCATTATGCACCTGAAAACGTGTGGTAGTGATCATGAATGTGGTGCATCACCTCCTTATTTTATTTACTTTCTTTCTATCTTTCCCTTTTAATTAAAATAAATTGGTTTAGTAATAGTTTTAGGTGATACATCAAGGGATATATCCCTAATATATATATTCACCTCAAATATTATAATAGCCACAACCTAAAGGTGTCTCCACATGTCATCAAAATGAGAATGTCTGAAAAACCTCCTCAATGGTGTAATTTAGATTGATAACAATAAGTAATATTGTAATCCATACCACTTATTATATAACAAGGCATATTGGAATTGAATTTAGAATATATCTAAATTAGAATGAGAAAATATGATGTTTGTAATTGACATAATAAATCTATGGATTTGAAAATATTTGATTTGAACACAAGGAAATGGTATCAATATTAGAAGCATTGGCTTAACCAAACTTGATTTAAAGTGACTTTATGACTAGAATAGGTTTAAATTTATGTTTACAACATAATAGTATGGTTTCAAATAAGAGAGGTGTAATTTTGAACAAATTTTTACACAAGATGTTTTCTTAATTTTGACTTGGAACATGGACATAGTAATTCTTTTTTGTGTAGGTATAATAGACAATGTCATAAACTTTGGTTTCAACTTTTTTTTGATAGGATTGGTTTTGGAGTATAAAATGAGATTTTGACATGAAAATCAAGCATAAACACAAAAAAATTATGAGGTAATTTAATAAATAATGTGGGTGTACATCACATTCATTGAACCTTCAATATACTCACCTTGAGAGGATTAAAAATTTAAGATTCATTAAAGGAATTATTATAATTATTGATGGTGTTTTAGTTCAACCCTTCTCTCAAAAGTTTTGTATGAGCAATGAAATATTTAAGGAGAATGTTAACCTTTACACCCTTGTATAAATGAATTATCCTTAGAAAAGTAAGTATCTAAGAAGAAATCTAAGATTGGGTTTTTCACAAGAGGGTCTTATCCCTTCATAAGCACTTTAGCTATACAGGTTATATCAGATTTAGCGGTTGATTATAATTTTACATGGATTTATAGATGGTACCTATATATAACCCATAATATTTAGTATTTGGGCTCTAGTTTGTCAATGAATAAGTTCAATTTTTTTAATATTACTCCATTTGAGTGTACCACATCTCAGCCTTGAGTATTAGAAAGAACTCCCTGGGGTTCAATCCTCACATGATGATGTACAAACACAAAGTTAGGAATTCATGGTAGAAATGCATCTAAATTGGTATATCCCACTATATAATTAGGGTTTGGTACAAATGTTGGGTAATAATGTCCCAATCACCACACCCTAAATACTTTTAATAAGGTGATGAAATCCAACCTGCATATCCAAAATAAAAGGAAGGTATTATCATTCTAATTTATGCAATTACCATTCTAATTTATGCAATTACCATTAAGGGTGAGCAAAGAGCATAGTAGGAAAATATTTGGGATTAAAACAAATAATAACCTTGTATTTATGATTCACCAAAAAGTGGAGAACATATGTGAAAAATATCCTCACAAAACACTCAAGCAACAAGAAACAACAATAAAACTTATACAAAATGAAAAAGCTTGGAAAATAAACAAGATTTTTTATAATCCAAATTGAAATGTGAATTTTTTTTAACACACTAAAATAAATGTGAGAATATAATTTATTTTTTGAACAAACCACCACACCCTTTTTGGAACTTACAAACATATAAGGTAAGTATTTTTTCTTGGTGGTTATTTGATAAGTGAAGGATGTTGATTTTCTATGTTTTTTCAACTTTTGGGTTTTGAAACATAGAAACAAATTCAATGTTTATCAAGACCAATTCACTAATTTTAGAAACCTAAAAAACCAAAAAAATAACATAGAAAAATATAGACAAAAATGATCTCACTGATTAGTAGGAATAATTTAGTTAATAATAAAATAATTTCATGAATAATAAAATAATTTTACCAATAAGTAGTAAACTAGATTATGATATACCTTAATAATTTCAAAATATTTAAACAATTTTACTAATTACCTTAAATATTTCACTAATATTTGAAAAAAATCACTAAATATAAAAAAATCCTCATAGGAAAAATATAAAAGATACTTAAGGAACATAAATTATTTCATCAATTGTAAAGTCAATTTCGATGATAAACATGTCAATTTCATTGAAGGATGAGTTGATTTCACTAAAATAATAGTAGTTTCCCCCAAAATGGTGACCAATTCACCAATAATTAAAAGATAAACCCATGAGAAATTTCACTAATTTGTCAATGGTTTTCACTAATAAACATGATGATTTATTTGATTTGTAGATGATTTCATTGATTTATGAAACCTATGCAAAAATTAAAGAACAAAAAATAAAAAATAAGAATAATTTCACCATTTACTAGGTGATTTCATTGATTGGTACAAAAATAGAATCATTTTATCCATTTTTTCAAAGTGAATTCACCGATATGTAGAAATATAAAATGGTGAAAAATATGAACATAAAAGAGCTAAAGTAACTTGATATTCTTCAAAGGAAGACTACTAAAGAGGCTCAGAATAAAGGTGTGGGTTGATTGTCCCATCGGGAATTCCATATGTACACATAATATTATTCACATATAATATTTTTACAATTCTTAGTTAAGTCTATAAAAAATTGAAACAAACTAAAAATGTTTGAGCATAGGACCTCATGAGCATATAAAGATCAGTTAAATAATGCATAATATTTAAATAAAAAGCATGAAAACCTTCATTGAAAACATATTTTTATAGCATTTATCTCAGATGTAGCATTAAATGGTATTTATAAATGCCAATTCATGTTTAAACATCTCCATTTAAGCTTTGTACTAGTTGAATTTGATCAAAAATAAAAGAGGTCTTGCACAATGAAATTTGAGAAATTGTCAACACTCTGATGTATATCTTGAGCATGTTAACTATAATGATAATATGTCTATTTAAATAAATCAATATCAATTAGTACCATTCATCTTGAATCCAATATGAATGGATATATATGAGTCCTCAATAATTCACATGGATCAACACATGGATCACTAATTTGAGCCATTAATCTTACTGAAGATGAAGGGTAGATGATGGATCTTGAAGATATCAAAGAAGGATTAATATGAGCCCTTCATCTTGTTTCCAAGATGAATGGTGGAGAATTATGCTTATAATATCTTTGTGAAAGCCCATATAGATCCTTCACTTTGTTTCCAAGATGAAGGGAGGAGAATAATTTATAGGAAGGCAAATGGATCACCCATGTGGGCCCTTCATCCTATTTCCAAGACGAAAGGGTGATAATTCTCCTAAAATATCCCAAAATATTCATTAAGGGCCATTCATCTTATCTCCAAGATGAAGGATGGAGAATAATATTATATATTGATTCACTTATCAAATTGATTAGTTAACAAAAGTATATTCCATAGGATGTCAATAGTATTTTTTCAAATGAAGATGCCCCTTGGAGGGAAAGGAATAATTAATTAAATGAAAAAAAATTATAATTATTTTTGAAATTGAAATATAACTAGAATAATGATTTAGCAACTAGGGGATTATTTATATTAATTTATTAGCGAAGGGGAATTAGTGATTTGAAAAAAAATAGAATAATTGACCAAAGAAAATGATCACAATAATAATTGAATAGATCTAATATGGTGAATGATCCCACATAGATATGCCCCAAGGTGAGTTCAAAAATGCATATTAGATGAATAGATGACTTCAGACTAGATTGTGTGCAATTGCTTAGAACCATTCTATTTCAAAGTTTTGGCATGTAAGTGATAAAAATGGAGTGTCTACAATACATAAATCTTATAGCTCCCATATTTCCCCATAATATATAATTGGCATACATATATAGATTGTTTAAGTGAGAGTAAATAATTTTTGGCTTATAACTAGCCTTAGTAAGATAACACAAAAAGAATAAATAACAATTGTTTAGATGATTTGTTTCTTATTCCAAGTGTGACTTTAGGCCAACTAAAGTAGGGGACACCTCCTAGCATTTTTCCATCATTAAGCGACTACTATAGGCACCCCTAAGCTCATGACTCCTAGTTTTGATCACATTCACATCATGGTGCAAGGTTAAAAAGGAAAAGAGGTGGTTTAGGTGTCTTGGGATCAAGGATATGGATACTCACAAGGAAATAGTCTAACCATAACATAATCAATGAGGATAACATACTCAAATTAATTTTATCAAGCATAAAAACATACATAAGAACATTTGATTATGACAACTGGGCCTTTAGCCAATAATTTATGATTCACTATTCCAATCATGAGAGGGTTAGGCATCCTACCATCATGTCCAACATGAGAGTGCACAAAAACCTTCCATCATGAAGAGAATAAAATTTGGTGATCTTACACAATCCAATATACATGAATATTTCTAATCCCACACAAGTATAAACTTTAACAATAAAATATATCAAGGAGGAATATCTCAAGTTCAAATTCCCACACAAAATAAAGACACTATGAAGTGATCAATGCATGGAAAATGGGAGAAAAATTAAAAAAATAAGTAATCCATGTTGTTTTACTTCCCCCAAATGTATTTATTCAAATAAGAATGACACAAACTTCATTTAATCAAACATCAAGATAGACAAGTCATGAGGAAGCCTACTAAATGATGCAGGTCCTTATTAGGATATTTTATAAATCTATATATTTATCCAAGGTTCACTTTCTCATGGATCTTCCCTTACTTCTTTCTCCCCATTACCAAAAATGGCCAAGATTCAAAAATGTCTTCCTAAGAGACCTGACTTCCTTAAATAGGTGTTCTCTCCTCCTTGCTCAGATAATCCTAGGGTGACAAGTGTGTTTTCCTCATACATGGACTGCAAATAACCACCCTCCTTATCAACCCATGCCTAAATTAAATGGACATTCTATTTAAGTACATAATGTTACATGACAACTTGCATATTTTTATGGTTTCTTCCAAATATTCCTTCCTTACACTATGATGTATGCAAACAATCATTAGTAAATGCATTTTACCTATGAAACATTGAATTATAGGTGTTAACCCACTTCATCCTCAAGAATTAAATATTACCAACCAAATGTGGTTCTACCAACTCAAACAATTATTATAATCTATAAGACATGCCATGACTAAAGAAACATGCCAAATAGTATACAAGGCATACAAATAGGAGTGGGTAAGGTTCAAGACAAGTTACATGTCTAATATAGGGTCACATGTGATGCGAAAATTCTTTGTGTATTCCATGTTGATTATTTATTAATTACCTATTCCTACACACTCATTGCACCCATAATTCTCCTATCTTAGTAACTGAAGCAATAGACTTAGCCATGCCAAAGTATTCAATTACACCAACATAATTGGATTGTGTATAAATTCAAAAGATAATGAAGTGATAAATATATAGTAGCTAACACATGTGTAAGTCAATTATAACATATGGAAATAATTCAATCATTACCAAATAGTTACTTCATCAATTGCATAATCTACTTACCTTGGAATCAACACCACTATAGAAGTATAACCATCAAATTAACATAATTAGATTGTCTAGTGAGAAACATAACAAATGTCAATGGGGGGTATTGTCATGATCTCAAGAATACTTGTTAGGATATGTCTTTACTAAAAATCAAGCATGTCCTAGAAGGATGAGAATAACATCATTGTCTAGAGTCAAATAAGAGTATCCATGATCTTGTAATCCATATGTATTTAAGGATGAGCACTTTAGCATTCCACTAGTATGGATATCGGTCTTATCAAGAAAAAACATGTCATTTAGTGATTGAATTCACTCATTATCCCATGGGGTGTATTACATCCACCCCCTTAAGATACATCATAATCAATGCAAGACTACTTTGTTCAACCATCAAAGTTTCCAAAGCTATTGATTAGAATTATCACCAAGGAAATAACACATCTTTGTGATATATCATACTTTTAGTGCAATGAAAATCTAATATTTTAATGACAAATCCTAGTATGTATGTGTAAAATATGAGAGGATCATCCCAAAGTTCCTATGTGTCATCCCATGGTGACATATAATGTGAAAAATGTGTGAATTTTCATGGAAACATGTTGTAGTACAAAGGATATCATATAATGCCAAGGCCAACTATCATAGGAGACATGGATACAATTCCTCTAAAATTATAAACATCCCTTGGGTTTCCTTCAAACATAATTAGTGGTACTTATTAAGAAACATATGATATTATGAATACTATATAATAACATGTTTCATCATATTTGTCTATCTGTTTTTTAAGAATATTGATCATCAATATTTTTATACCAATCTATTTAGTTTTGTAACTTTGAGTCCTACCAATTCCATCTTTCTATCACTAGCCTCAAAACATGGCATAAAAATTATATACCTATATTATAAGTCATGAGTCACATCTACAGGGAGTAGTTAGTTGTTCAACTACTCAAGATCTCAAGTTTTACATCAATCTTCTAGTAAGACTATTATTGATAGTCAACATAATGACAGTCCTTATAACCAACTCACAAAGATGATCCAAGTTTTGATCATAAAAATTTAAATTTCCTTTCAAAAAATATATTATTCACCCACATATTAATTTTATCTAAATTTAAGGTTTTATATGCATCATCCATCTTCCCCCTTATTAGCTTTCTCTTCCTTTGAATTGGTATTTCAAGTTATGTCAAGATGTGAAAGTCACTTGGTTGATTATTCCCTCATCATGGGATGATAATAGGTCCAATTTTAGATATAAAATTGTCTCCATTCAAAGCTATACTATCATGATCTACTCATTAGTCATAATGAATGATTGAGGATTGGCCATTAAAATTGATGGTTTTTAATCTAACCAACCATTATTACAAGCTACAAATTAAAACATGATTAGTTTCTAAAGAGAGAGCAATTCATTCTAATGTAGGCCATATTTTAATACACATATATCCCAATTAATTGAGACTCTATTTTTTTATATGAGCATGAGAGTTGAAGTGTTCATCATATGTATAATTCATACTAATAGAAGATTGATAGATACCAATATGATAATTCTATATTATTAAGGTAATTATCCATCTATGATTATACCATCTTGAGTGGAATTAAACCATATCAAATCCATAACAAATGATTAAGATCTTATTAGGTAATGTTGAGTCACCATATCTCATGCCATTTTAAATGTAGAAGATCATGGGGACATTCCTCCCAACTCTTCTTTTTTCTAGATAAGAATACAAACATGGGAGACTATCCCTTGTCAACACATGTTTCAAATCATGGAAGGTTTTAAATAACCTACAAACATGATATTCAAGAGGTGTAACACCATTTAAACATCATTACACCAAACATTGGTATCATATTCCAATTGATATCTATGTGGTTCTTAGGACATTGGTCCATTAGCTAAGAATATCATGTGCCAATCAATACGTATAAGGTTCTTAGAACATTAGTCCACCAGCCAATTGAATAATGTGAAAATAAATATGTATGAGTCTCCTAAGACATCAATCCACTAAATAAGAAAATAATGTGCCTATCAATATGTATGAGGCTCCTAGGACATCATTCCACCAGTGAAGAGAATCATGTGTCAATCAATATGTATGAGGCTTCTAGGACATTGGTCCACTAGGAAAGAGAATCATGTGCCAATAAATATGTATGAATCTCTTAAGACATCAGTTAACCAACCAAGAGAATAATGTTCTAATAAATATGTATGAGGCTCTTAGGACATCAGTCCACCAACCAAAATCAATGTGCAAAAGGCTCCCAAGAACTTCAATTCCACCATCCATAGTTAATGCATATAAGGCATTAGGCCAAACTACCACATCTCATGGGTGGAAAGGATGGTGTCATGAACCTAGGTGGTAGGTTCCCATCATGATACACTACATATGTTTCAATCTACTTCTCCCCCACACTGCATCATAAATGCCTAGTTATGCATATACATGAAACACATAAAACCAATGTGAGCAAGCATAAAAAAATTAAATAATAATTATCCAAGTGGGAAATCAATAAAAAGAGACCAATTAGTCTTAAAAATTAAATAAAATTCAACTAAAAATATTCATTAACAAATTCCATGATTGAGCTTTCTACTCAAAACATTTGAAGGTAATAATAAAACAATGTTAGTTTTCAAACAACTTAAAAAAAAATTTGGTCAACTTAAATAAGTTTGTCAAGTATACTTAGCAAAACTTAGATCATAATATGATCACTATGTGCGTGTATGATCCACCCATGGGAATAAGGACAAAATTATTCATTACCAAATGGGTTTATTAGCCATAGGAGCAATCAATCTTGGCTTGAATTTATACCACCATGTCAAACCCATCATTGTCAAGTGTCATGACCAAAGTTTCCAAGTCTCATGATCAAAGAGGATGTACTTATCAAAATAAATGACATTAAGTATAAGGTGAAATTATTTTATCCCAAATTTGTTTTCAGATTTGGTTACTTTCTTTAAAATTATTTACAGTAACTTACACCATTGATTTATAATATCCCTACTAAGAAGGTCATAACCATATTATTCAAAGTGAATTTTCCATGTCATTATATAAGTTTTGGAAGGTAACAGTCCTTCAAACTAAAATGAAAATGTATAACATATATTTATGCATAAGAGGCATGGAAATTTTATTCTCTTACTATTTCCACATTGTTTCAGTTCATTAGAATAATTGGTATCCTATTTGAGATATAATCATTATGTCATGATAATTTTGGTTTTATCATATAACTCCTACACACTAATATATTCTCCCTCAATTTCATAGCTTGAAAAAATTTAACATTATGTATTGTTTTTTGTGTTAGAGTCTCTAACTTTACTCAAAATTTTCAAAGCATAGTTTTATTCAGAACATACATTCATAAGAATTTGGAATCTTCATTACATGTACCTATTTAAAAGTCATAATTATGGATGATATATATTCAAAACTAGCTAGGGTGTGAAATGTCATTGAAATTAGGCCATACCAACCTTATCATGAGGATTTCAATGTATTATCGATTGAAAACTATGTCCCACTTATATGTGTATATATATTACACATATATATTGATACAAATCTATCATCTCATGGTAAGGGTCACCTCTAAATATTCCACCCTCCAATTTCTACTAAAACACACTGTTATACTAGTGCCCAAGGCAATTAGTAGTTTAAGTGATCAAGTTTAAAACAATATTTTATTATGAGAGAATATATAAATTTAGTATGCACCCATTCAAGGTTATTTTCATGTAATTGGTCACCATTTCAAGATTATCCATTTATCAATTTATCATCTTAATATAAATAATTTTCAAGGTTACCTCAATCCATTCCAAGCACTCCACAACCAAGAAGGTACACTCTTAATCACCATGCACCAATAACTAGAAAATATGAATAAGTATATGCTTACATACATAGCACAAGGTAATTATTAAACTTTGATTTATCCACATGGAACATGCTCTTTTAGATGAAATGAGGTCACTATGTGAAGGCATACTTACTCTGAGTTAATTAAAAGAGATTCATATCACTCCTATATTAAAAATGCATAATTACCAAATAATTATTTATCATATTATAACATCAATTTATTCATTGGGTAAGCCATTACCTCAAGATCATAGTTTTACCATATCATAATTCATTGAATGGTTCCAATGACCTAATAATAAAGGGACACTATATAAAAGATTCCCATAGGGCAAACATGTGTAATCAACATTTTTAGGGAATTCAAATTTTCAAAATGAAAGTTCATTATAGTCTTTCCATAGTTATATATGCTCAATTCACAACATCATAACACTAATTCAGGCATTATAAGTCATTTTCATTTAGATTTATAGTCCATAATTATTATGGTAGCATCATAATATAAGTACAACTCTCTATCTATGCATTATAAAAAAAGAAACATATGTAGACACATACATAACCAAGTGATTTAAAACAAGGTGGTTTATTTTTCTTATATTTATATCATCATGTCACTAGTATTTCATGTTTTAATATAGAATAAGAGTTCTTGGAGAAAATACATTTAATATAGTAGAGGGTAAAACCAAAATTTAGTCCGTGTACCAAATTTGTATCAAGATTTTAGTATCACTGATCTAAGCTTTCAATAAATTTCATGAAAAGTAACCAATAGCTTTGGAGCTAAAACATGCACACTAAGAAGAACTATTTTTATATTTTTCTTTTAAGGCTTTACATTATTATACACCCAAAAACTTCATAGGGGATACTCAATTCTAAGCATGCTTACTCATATGATACTACCAAAGGTGGATCTTACTTCTCCTTTGATGATGTGATGCTAAAGATTTCCAAACCTATGTGTGAACTTGTTGGGGTGAAAAGACTCCTTATAATATAGGGGTTTGAGGAAAAATTTCCTCTAATAAAGTCATAACATTATGTAGGGTCTTAAAAATTTAGACATGGGTGCCTAACATCTACTCAATATATAAATATTTGTGACAATCATCTAAAATACTTCCCATGCCTTCATATTTTTATATTCTATCTATACAATTTAAGTTTAACAATTAGCAAATTGATTCACACAAATAATTCATCTGCAGAGCTTCTAGAGTTTAACTCAAGCTTTGATGTCAAAATGTCATGCCAATTTTATTTACTTAAATATAGACATGACTACCACCATATCATGTGTAAGCAAACCATAACATCATGGGTATATTTATACATACATATTTTTTTTTCATCATGTTAATGGCTAAATAATTTTTTACCAATTACATGCCACTAGACAAGAGGCCAAAGAGTTCCTAAAGTTTAGTCATGATGATTATAATTCATTAGATATCATAAAATCATGGTTATCACATCAAATTGATAAGTTTTTCATTAATTTGAACCTCCACCCATCATTAACATAGTTGGGAGCCATGCAACACCTTCACATCTATTTCTTGCCAAAACTAAGAACAATATATACTTGGCTTTTAAAATTTACAAGGTAATTAATATTAATCTCAACATATCGATGATGTAATTGATCCTATGTGGCCCATGGTATACTCCCATATAACTCTTCATGGGTTATGATCATGCCACTTTTTGTGATTATGGAACCCCAAGCCCAATCTAATTGATAAGCTACTTGGGATTTCAAACTCTAAGACACTACCACTTGGAAGCTTTATAGGCCCCTAGAACCATATAAGAATTAGGGTATTATACCCTAATTGTTTAATCCTCATAAGGTTACAATCTATAGAATGCTACCACTTGGTAACTTCTTAGGTTCTTAGAACCTTAGAGACATTATGGGATTAGACCTTAATTATTTAATTCTTCTAAGGTTTCAAAATTTATAATGTTCCACTTAGAAGCTTCTTAGGTCATCATAAGCTTGAATTCATTAGGGTATTAATTACCCCATTGACTCCCTAGACTATCAAAATGATGTCATGTGGAATCATGCAAAAAAATTTAAAAATGAAAAAATGGCTAAGCCAAAAGTTGATTGAAAAATCTAAAGTAATGAATGGCTAAGGAAAAAATAAACACAAGAAATAGTCAACATAAAAATTTGACTAAGTTAATAATTAAATATAAGAATATATCAACATGAAAATTTTACCAAGGCAAAAATGAAGTGAAAATATAAATTTACTTGACAAACATAGATAGTATAAGGAAAGGCTAAATATGCATGTTAGTGGACTGCTACCATTAACACATTTGAAGCTAAGCCTACATCCCTCAAAAGGATCAACTAAGCTATATAGGGCTAATGTTTGCATAAAGCTATTGAAAAATGAGGCATCAAGGCTTAATTTAATATCTCAACTCTAAACTAATAATCTCATTAGTTTAATCAATTATTATAATAGTAAGGTTAGCTAAACTCATCAAAAAATTTCTTAAGGAGTTACTTAATACTATGAGCTAACTCATCTAATTAATAATAACTAATACTTTTATTATTATCACTTAGACCCATTCTATTACATTATAAGCATGAGACCAAGCATCATGTCCCTATGAAGTATAAGTCCATAATCATGGCATAATCTCCCAGAAGGCTCTCATTCTATTAATATGTTTAAGGGTGACCTCAATCAAACCTACAGGGTTAATTGAATTGATATTTATATAACAATGGATCCAAGCTCCATTATAATTATCTTTTATTTTAGTTTGTCTTGTTATAACAAAAGTCTACAATAGATAGATTAATAAAATTATTAAATAAAATAACTCTTCCAAAAGACATATCTTTTAATCAAATCTTATCCATATTCAGGTTATATAGTCTAGCTATATTTTTTTCCCCAATAACAAGCTCACATTTATTATAATTAATCTCCACCCATTCATTGGCTAACTATTAAGATGTATCATAATAGGATTTATGTAAGGACACATTGAAAACTCAAGAGGATGGTCATAATAAATATTAAGCAAGTAAAACACACTACCATATCTATTAATAATGACATTGATAGTCTAATTCACATTCCTAAATTGATGTGTCTTTCACAAGAAGATCTACAATCAATTCATACAAGAATATTATATTATGGATCTCATAATAAAATATAGAACATGAAACTAATGATATACATAAATATTTTGGATCCCATCTTGTCCCACAATAGTTCATTAGCATACATATAAATACTATTCAATTGAGAGTAAATAATTATTGGCTTAAAAATGGCCTTAGTAAAGCAACATAATAAGAATAAATAACAATTGTTTAGATGATTTATTCTTTGTTTGAAGTGTAAATTCAGGATAACTAAAGGATGGCTCACATTGCATCCTTTTTCCATCATCAAACAACTAATCTAAGCACCCCCAAGATCAAGACTCCTAGCT
>JARHVA010003768.1:1750000-1820000 GCA_037957365.1 Torreya grandis | reverse complement strand
ATTAATATTTTAATTAATGTACTCTACTAATGGAAGTGTTGGTGGATGAAAGTTAAATAATTAACATCACTTCCATTTATCTAATATAAGAACTCATATATTCCAAAAATGATATCAAATAAACTAGACTCACATGTTTTATATTTGATAAAACCAATTGAAGTCCTCTCAATTTCTTCATTTGGATCCCCCTCATCATTGGGCCCATAATAGTACACACAAATATTATGATTTTTTATTTCCACCATCAAATTAAGATTGTATTTTAACTCATTTCATGATATATATGACATATTTTAATAGATATTTCATTAATTTTAATCACAATGTAAAAAATTAAAAGCATTAATTTGTTCCCAACCCATGGGTCTCAAATTACTTGATTCTGAAATGTAATATTGCATCATAACCATTATTTATATCCTCCCCTTTCTAAGTTTATCACTATGCAACTTAATTTTCAAGTCACTCTTGCTGATTATGTGGATGATGAACCCAATGAGTTATAAACTCTTTACAATACCACCATGTTACCTCCTTATATAGTGGAAGAGATTCATAAATATTTCTTACCAAGAGATAGGATAATTCACATGATTAATGATGATACTGAGAGCCCACCTACTTGAAAGTCCCTTGAATCTTATTATACTAAATATAATTTTTTATGCAATGATTTTTGGGTGGCTAAATTTTTTTAGGACCCTTTATCATTATCCCCTTAAACATTTAGTCAATTGTATATCTTCCAAAGATAATCCCATTGATAATTCTCAAAAAAATTACACATACTTGTAATATATTTCAATAATATAATTATGATTACATAGTTTCTCATGATCAATCATATAATATGGATGTAATTCATTATTAAAATACATTTCTAAAATGCATGCCTCTAATTGAGATGCCCATTTTTAAAAATTTTATTGTAAATCTAATGCTGATGAAAGTTAGCCAAAACCTCAAAAATATGATCCTGATATCAACCCACCATTTTAAAACATTCCATGGGTTTTCCAACAACTTTTTTATCTTCCCTAAAATCTTGACTAAATCAGCCAACCTAATGTAGGGTTAAAAAATACAACACTATTAACTATATAAACTATACTAATATAGTTGAGTATATTCCTCTATAATATAATTATATTGACTAGTTAGATTGAGTTGGAAATTCAAATAAAAAATAGATTGAAAAATCATCATAGAATGTTGATGTAGTTTCATTAACATACCTAGGCTCTTAAAATCATATCAACTAGCCTAATATAGTTAAAACCATTATTTACTTAGTTAACTTTATTGACCATTCCTATATAATTTAGCCTTTTAATTATATACTAGACTATATCTAGGTAAAATATGTTGATTTTATAGGGTTCCAACAACCACAAATTTAATAAAGTAAGATCCATAGTCAAAAAACAAAGCCTCGTGGAATACAAAGCAAAATAACTTTAGCTAAACCAAAGAAAACTATATAAAAGATAAAAACTAAGAGAAAATAAATATATCAGATATAACCCTAAATATAAAATTAAAGCTCCTCAGAGATGGACTTATTGTATTATGCAACCTCTTATGTCTCCTTAAGTTTCTCCAATAGTAATTCTAGATTAATTTTAACCTAGGTACATTTACAAGGTCCTTAAAAGGGGTTTGTTTGGACTTATTTTGAAGAATTTTGATTGTCATTTTGACTTTTGAAGTAGGCTATGTCTTTAGTATCATCTTGTTCTAGCTCAATAGTGATGTCTTTCTCCAACAAAAGGGTTTTATTTTCCTTAGATTTTTATAGTTTATTCTAAAGCTTAATTGTTTTGGCTTTTAGATTATTCAAATCCTTGATGATGGAGCCCATGTCCTTCTCTATATCTTCCAATTTATCTAGGAAATCCTTGAGTTTCCTATTGTTATCCTTGTATGTGTCTACCAACCTATAAGTTTCAATTCTCCTAGAGCCATCATCTCTTTCCAATATATGGAAATTGTTATAGAATTTTTACTTGTAGATGTAGGGGAAAAATAATTTAGGTGTTTTAAGGGGGAATTATCTAAGATATATATAGGTAAAAAGGGTTGAGGGAAGATAGGAGTGGGGGACCATTATTATTTCTCTATAAGTTTGGATTCATCCTCAGAAGGGTCTTCAACTAAGGTGTCTTTAATCAGGGTGTCTTCAACTAAGGTGCTATGATTGCTATGTATAGATTCACCATGTTGGATAAGCATAAGAATAAGACCATAGTGTATGATCTCATTATTATTGATAATATGATAGGGTAGGGATATGCATTAGAAGGCTTTTAAGAGATAAAATGGTAAACTACTATTATAACAATATAACTGATTGGGAAGTAGAAAATGGTGGAAAAAATCAAGTTGTACTTATATTTTATGGTCAAATATTTCATTATCTACAGCCATATGTTTGACCAACATTAGGGGAGGTCCTACCATGGGAATCCATTCTTCTCACTTTTCAAAACCACATCCATTCAGAAGAACATTTTCATAAGCTCAAGTTTTTGACTCTTATACTTGAAGGACTTTGCCTTATTGTAGGACATTCTAGTTACTTCTTCAATGCTTTATTTAGATACCAAAATATTTAAACCCCCCATCCTTACACTATGTTTATTACATGTAATCATTAAATCATTTGAAATTTTCTCATCATGGCCATTGATTCTTTGCATAAATTTTGTGAGACCACCTTTGTAAAGTTTAGTCCAAAAATTTCTATTCCCTTGGACTTTAATCAATTTTTGTTGGCTCTAATTAGTCTCTATTGCCACCCATTTATTTTTGGATTCTATTTTTCCTTTTATAATTAGTTTTAATATGAATTATTATCTCTACCTTCAACCATCAATTATGTTTAAGATAGTTGTTCTTATCAATGTTGAGGTTATGGTCTTTAGTAAGCCAATGATTATACTATACAGGGAGGAGCTCCTAAATCCCAAGATTAATTTTCACACATGTGATCATATTACTAAAAAATTATGACTCATCCAAATAATCATTATTTATAATGTTTAAAAAAAATTCTAAGATAATATTAGGTCCTTACCACATGACCAACCTATCAACTCTAACCCCATATTTGGCTAGAAAATTAGCTGTGAAATTACCTTCATGGAAAACATGAATTATTGAGGTCTAAAAAAAGGTGGAGATTAATAATCAAGAATCATAAATAATTGACTTAATGGTGTGGGAGGGGGTGATTTTATAACAAAGGTACTAGTATTATTTATGTTGAGGTATATGTAAAATATTATGTCCCATTACATACATATTCTAGTGAAAAATCAATTAAATAACTCTTTAATGCAAGACAACCTCATATTTCATGTAAATATCACAATCTTGGTCACTTTGAGAAAACCACTCCTCACTTTAGTATTTTTGTTGTTATTTTTACCCTAAGCATAATCCTACAAGATTACTTATACACCATACCATTTACAAGATGTAATTTTCATGATTATTAAATAAATTCAAGTAAATAACTTTGGTACAACTAAAAAATCCCAAATCCTTTATTATCTCTAAAGAGGTTCACCCTAAAGTGAAGGAGAATTAAAACCTATTTTTAGACAATTATTGTGAAGTATTTACTTTTTTAAACAAAGATATGTTAGGTATATACCTGAGCATAGTTTTTCATAATGTATTAACTCATCTAGATGTAAAACCCATGTGATAAAATTAATGAAATTTCCCTCCTAATGATTTTAATTTATGTCAAAAATAAGTCATCAATCCCCTAGATGTTAAGTGTATACAACTTGTATATTAATCTAAATGGGTTCCTAACATAGTACCCATTTATAAGAAAGTCACTATGATTATTCTCATTTGTATTTAATTTCATAATTTCTTAACTTATCAAGACCTAAATATAATTTTAATATACCTTATATAAATATTATTTTTGATTCCATAGCCAACAATGAGATGTATTACCTAAGTAATGGTTTTTTAGGGTATAATCAAATTCACATTGACTCATAAGATGTACGTAAAACCAACTTTACCCTTAAATGTGGAACATATTTCTATGTCAAGATATATTTCAACTTTAAAAACACTAGATAAACTTAAAAACATGTATGACCCACATTTTTCATGACCTCATCCAAATAATAGTTGAGACCTACGTGTAATAACTTATAGATAAATAAAAGCATTGTCAAAATCATTTCCATGGCCAAAATATCATCTTTGACTACCTTATTAAATATAAAGTTAAACTTAATCCTAATGAGTGTGTTTTAAATGTTACTTCTATAAATTTGGTGGGATTTTTTATCTCATTATAAGGTATTTTTTATCTCACTAAATATTTTATATCATCCACCATTGAGGAATTTCCATGAGAAAAAATGTTATAGTTGGCTTTCCAGCTTATTAAACTTATTTCTACCATCCTAAACATAAAAAAACATGATTAAAAACTACTAATACACATGAATAATTCTCCATCTACCTAAAAACCTAAGAGTTATTATGATATGAGTAACATTTTAGGTGATAATTCAAGTGAAGGAACTTTCAAGAGCAATAACTTTTGCACCATAACTCCAATAGACTTTCCATTTAAATTGTTAGAAAGATAAGAATGAGGATAATGTGGTGAGATGGCATGGATATTTTCTCAATGGATTTTGACCCAAAAAAACCCAATGGAAGTGCTCCAAATTTCACTTTTAGTAGTGCCGTCTAAAAATAGTAAGTTTCTAGAAATAGTAATTCCTTGAATTTTGTATTGTTGTAAATCATGGAAGTTGAACCACTTGATCTCCCTCAATATTGGTGACATTAAAAAACCTCCTCCTACCTTAAAAATGTGTATAAATTAATATTTAACCTAAAATGGAAATCATACATCTCTTCTAAGAGATAAGCATATGTTTGGATCTGCAAATTTTGATGAATAAAACATCTCTTCTCAGAGATAGAATTATTGTTATTGTGTGTTGTTCTTGTTTCTTGAATTATATTTCAACCAAATATTTTGAGTTTTGGATCATATTGTTTTAATTTCCACTTTGAATCTATCACTACTATATAAAACTCATGTTATAAATACATCTTCCAATTTATTGAACGTCATACTTATCCTCCTGAGATTGGCTCCCATGAAAATGATAGACTTTGAAAGTAAGTAATTAAATCTATTATCTAACATAATATCCTTCTATTGTAACACTGAAGGTACCCCACTCCTTTTTCAAGTCAAGAATAAGTCCCTTCTATTCTTGAGAAACTACACAGGGAATTTTTTAATGCCCATTTTAGCATACATGTCACAACCACAAATACCTACATATGGGATACTATTGGTCTACTATTGAAAAGGGTGTCATCACATTCACAAATAAGTTTAATAATTTCAAAATTTATGATGATATTATTACTTATCCTCTAATAGATATTTAAACCCTTGAATCTCCACAAAAAATCTATATCTAGGGATTAGATCTCATTGGTAAGTTACCTTGACTATAAGATGGGCATGTTTTCTTTATTACCACTACCAATAAATTTATCTAGTAGGTAGAAGATATGATCCTATTTAATTTTAATAGCATCACTATATCCAAATTTATATTTAACCATATCATGATTTACTTTTAAATTCCTCAAACCATCATACAAAATAATCATGAAAATTTGAAAAATAAATACATCAATAAACTTTGTGTAGAATTCAAAATTACACACAAATTTTCAGCACCTTATCACCTTTTGTGTAATGGCCAATAAGAAGCCACCAAAAAAATCATTAAAAATATTTTTAAAAATACTATTAGGTATTATATTTCTAATTGTAATCTCAAGTGATGTCCTCACTTTGGGCTCAATGTACTAGTATTTGTACTACTAAATCTATCTTACCATTATAAGTAGAGTTACCCTTTTTATTCAATTATATTCATGATATAATTCCCAAAGAATATATTCATGAATTATGCCTTCATGATTTATAACTTCTTAATGAATTACACATGAGATATTTCTAACACAATTATTAATACAAAAGTTGTATAGATAAACATCATAACAAGAAATTAAAAGTATGTATTTTCATCATTAGAGAGCTAGTGTTGTAATTATATTACACCCATGATAAATATAACAAGAAATATCAAAATTGGTGGGGTCCATACCTAGTCAAATGCATCCTTAAAACAATCACTTTTTTAATATAAATGATTGAAGGACATATTTACAATAAATAAACCAATGCTTAATTATTTAAGAAGTATTTTGCTTTCCCTATGTTATTCTTATTTTCATTTTCTTTATGATTTTACATTTCATAAAAATATTACTTGCATCCTTATATATAATTAACTTATTATTTTGAGATAAAATTTCTTACAGGTTATATCTTGACTATCTTATGTTTCAGTATTTATCTACACGCCTTTATAATTATTTAAAATTATCCATAGTTAATATATTTGGTTCTTGTGTCTTTTATCCTAATTACACCTCTTGTATTTTCAATTTATGTTTAGTTTTAATACTTTGAGGAAACAAACTAGGCCTCTCTCAAAACCACACATCCTTTTATATCTCTTTCTACATTCATTTGATTTATTTTGTTAACCATTGTTTCCTCTACTAGTGTTTGGTATTTTTTTATCATTGCATAAACCTTTTGGTATTTTATATCTTTTATATGATTCATAACTTTATCATACTTCATAGTTTTATCTTATGAATTTTGTATTTTAATTTTATGAGTTTCATGGTAAAATATGGGGAATCAACCAAGCCCTACTCATAAACATAAATCATTATTTACATTGAAACATAGATTGATTGTGCTCCTAAGCTTATCCATGCATATTATTATAACGATAAGGAAATGGTCAACAAATTTTTTTTCCTTACTTAGATTTATTTATATTCTAATGTGGTAATAGTAAAGCAATCTTTATTCATATCCTCATCCAAATTCTAACCCTTCCTTATGATGAAATTTCATACCTACCTATCATTACACCATCTTTACATAATTTTTGTATTAGGGGAAACACAATCATTCTATGATCACTTCCATGATTTCCCCATATTTATTTTCCTTTTAGGATCACCAAGGTTGGTTTTGAGATCACACTCTTCCTAAGGTTAAATTTTAGGAGTCTTTAGAAACCATGGTATTTATGTTCTCTCATTTATAAGCTAGGTGTAAGATCTCTTATGATATTAATATTTATAAACCATGTTTTTTTTTACAAATCCATATAGAGGAGGAAAATATAAAAATATATAAGAGTTAAAATTTATATCATAATAAAATACAATAGTAAAAGGAAAATTATATCTTAAAATTCAAATAACACCAAAAGACATGATATTCTTGGCACATCTTCTATTATTGTCAAAGATAAAACTCCATAATTGGCTCATGATAGAGCTAAGGTCTATTGGGGTGCATTAGGTGAATTTAATATTATAAGATACCTCATTACATCATTATATATCTTATTAAATTACAGTGCCACCTAATTATCACATATGTACCCAATCTTTGAAATAGACCAATGGCTCTATAACTGGTTATGAGGAGTGGGGAAAACATTTTGGGAAGGTAAGATACTTTTATATTTCATGCATGCTAGCCTTCATGGGATGATATATATGCTTCAATAGTTATCCAAATCCTATGTTTGTTAGGCTATGTTCTCTAGGGCCATTGATGTTGAAAAATATTAATCTTTCCAAATTTTATTGAGTGTAGTATTTCTAGTAAAGACCATGTTTTCACCTTGGTGGCACCCTAATTTATTTCAATCCATTTTTTCCCCTTGACAAGTAGGTTTGTTTCTAAATATCTCCCATTATTTTTTATTTCCTATTCTCCATCTCTTTCAAATATGGTATCCTTATGGTATTTTTTATTTTTACATATTAAAATAGAAGATATATATTTGAGATGTTACAAGATTCTCTCTTAGTCATTGAATTATATTCATAAGTTTTATCTTAGCTATTTTTGGGACCTTAATTTTTATATTCACTTTTTTCTACCCATTTGATCTCATTTTTACATTTTATGATTTTATGGGTTGTGTAGTTCTATTTCCACCTTATTCACATTTTTTTAAGTTTTCTATATTACTCCTCTTACATTGATGTTTATATCATAAAATAGTTCTTGGTGTCCATAATTTCATTTGGATTTTTAGTTATCTTACTTTGGATTATTTTAGGTTTTTTATTCTTAAGTAGCCTTGGTGTTTTGACTTACCAATTTTCCTTCATTTGTATATTATTACTTGGATATTTTTGTTCTAACCTATCCTTATAGATCTTGGCTTGCTAAATTTCCAATTATTTCAATCATTTCTAAGAATTTTTCCTTTTACATCTATTTATTGATCATACCACATACACATTCAATGATTCTATCCATTTTTAGTTGTATATCCATAGGGTTTATCAAATGGAGTTAGTCAACCCTCCATAATCAGGACTATGGTATTTACATTTAGTCATTTTACATAAAGGTAAGTAAAGGTATACACAATTATTCATTTATCATCAGTAATTTTACCATTTATTTTTAGTTATGATATTTTATGTACTATGAATTTATCCCTAAGAACCATTTCACTTTTAAATATTGTGATGCATGATGAGCTTCAAGTGAGGCATATATCTACACCTTATATTTCCACTTTTATCAATTTAGTGACAATTTCTAAGGTTTGTTTGTGCATCAATATCCTTGTGTGTAAGACTAAAGGGTTCACTAAGAATGGGAGTGATTAACTAATGGTACTTTATGGTTGATGTTTGAAAAATATTTTATCATACCATCATTGCTATCATTATAACCTCATTTGAGTCTCTTTTTTTCTTACCTCTCTATCTACTTTCCATCCAAATTTTTTATATTTTTTATATCTTATTATATTAACTTAGTTGATATATCATGCCTCATACCTTATATTACCTATACTTTATTTTCTATATTGATACAATTATGAGTTTTTATTCTATCATTTGTATTGTATAAAAGTATTGTATATTATACTATCAACCAACATCTTCAAACTATATTATCCTAGCTAATACTATTGACTTAGAATTTTGGGTATTAGATATATGTATTTATGAATCATATTACATTCATAAATAATATATCATATCATAAACTCTTACACTCATATTTATGACTCTAATCTTATTTTGGAAAGTTATGGGTTTATAACCTTATCTTGGAGGTCTTATCTTGGATTGTCATTGAAACTTAATAAGATGGGTCTTTAGAGTTCATAACTAATGATATATGTGCCTTTATCTTATCATTAGAGGTATTCAACCTATAAAAATCCCTTGAAAAGTTTCACTTAAGACAAAGGGAGATATTTAATCATAAAAAATTACGTCCAAATGTAAGTATTTATATCCCTATAGTATCTATTTTACTTAGTAAATTAGATATTGCTTTGTTTACTACTTTTTTTGATGTATGTGTGTTTCATTGCCTAGGATACTCTTTATACTGAATAAGATTATATAGATATATTGTTACTTAGGATTTTCATTTATCACCTCAAGTTTCATATACCCCTATTTAGTTTATAGTTGTGCCCTACATTTTTTCCAGTAACTTACCCATAACTTACTTTACTTGCTTCTTTGCAATTAATTATCCATCATTAAGCCCTAATGAGAGTTATATATTATGTCAAAGGCTTAGGATTTGGAACCCATTTACTCTTGAAAAATAAATCTATATTATCCTAATTTATTTCAATGGATATTATATATCCTTAACCACTTTTCTAAGTATATGTAAGCTCTATTGATTTACTTTATTTAAGTCTTAATCTATTAAGAGAAAGAAAATAGTTATATGTGTTTAACCCATAAATTTTAGATGTGGTGGTATAAGGACAATAATATATAAATAATTCAAGAAATATGGGAATTAAACTAATCTATAATAGGCCAATTAATTAAAAAATCAAGTAAATGTATATTCTAAATTATAATACTAGGATGTGCTAAATATAGAAAGAACTAAATCTAAAAGATGTTAAATTGATTGAAATAATAAAATTAAATTATCCTTAGGTGGGTTTACTATGCCTCAAACGTATATAATAGATATAGGTGTAAATTATGTAGGATAAATATTTTATATTAGTTATTAGATTCTTTAAATTGTACTTATGTAGCCATAGACACTACCATAAGATATGAACACTATTATCAACACTAGAGTCTAATTGTGATATAGGTGTCTAGTAAAAAATAAAGGGTCAATTTGGATGTAACCAAATTCACTATTATAGGTTTTTTTTATCACCTTTCTTATAATGTATTTATATTTGGGATATAGGTTTTCACTCTTTATTGATAAAACAAACCCTAAATCTTCATCCTTCAGCCTTAAAATGTATTTTATAAATATGAGTTTATGGATCAAAGTGTCAAGATGAACCCAAATACCCATATATCAATGGGTGCTACCTACATAACCAATACACAATAGAGGGACTCAACTTAAGTAGTTGTCCCCTACGTGTGGGAAAGTGCGTGCACAAGGGTGAAATATACTATATGATAATACATGTTGGGATACATCTTTTAATATCAAAAATATAGTTCATGAGATACTCTTAAAATGATTCAAACCTATAATATGACTACTCCTATTATTTATATGAAAATAGGTTTGAATAGGTAGAATAACTTGGTTCTGTATTTGATTAATTTAAATTTAGTAGGTGTTCTCTTGGTATTTTATATATGAGGAATGAGAAGGCTTATACTTTTATTTATACCAAACATTTTGAAAATATCTTAAGATAGGTTTCAATAAGATAAATAGGTCAACCCATAGGTTTTAAATCATTTTCAATTTTGATGGGTTTTGTCTACTACACATAGATAAGGAATTAAACACTACCATGAATGATAGTGCCCATTATATTTGTAGACTGGATTACAAAAAAATATTAGTCAAGCATTAGTCCATGAAATCAAAGAGAAATACATAGAGAGCTAATTAAATTAGGTCAATCTATTCATGTGGGGTTTGATAACAACAATAAGATACAAATTAAATAAAGTAAACCATTACGCTCCCAAGTGAATCCATTTCTCAAAAGTGGCTCAAAAACATGTTCTCCTTTTTATCAAGAATCCTTATTTTCATCAATAATGGTGGCAAACTCCTCTAATGTCTCAAGAATACTCCAAACAACCTAGGATAAAGATATTGAAACTATATAATATGCTTATCAATGAAGCTAATCCAAATATGAATAATGGAATCATCAAAATACAAATGAGTTTTGGAGAGATTTTATCATTATAACATTATACAATGAGAGCTTAAAAATGGTAGTATGAGGCCTTCTATTTATAGATTTTAGAAATAGTCTAAGATTAACCATGACCATCCATCTCAAGATTGAGATGTGTGTCCATGGATTAATATAATATTTGTAATGGGTTAAATTAGAACCTTGATTGAGTTTATTAACCTTGGTTGAGTGTGTTTGTCATATTTTTAGGATATTTTTTAGATAGTTTCCAAAAATGACAACTCACAATAGGTAATGATTAGCCTTTAAGATTATCTTGACATTTGAATTTTATTTTTTGATAATTAATTTAATTGATCATGGATGAATTTAATTAGGATTTGATTTTAATTAATTAGCCTTAAATAAGATTAATTAATATTTGTACAAATCTTTGGAAATTGGCCCTCAATTAATCAAAATGGTTAGAAAGTCACATTATTGGGTTATAATTTAACTCGATAAGAATTGAAAGGTGATGTTAGATGTGTTAGAATGGTAATAACATTTAGGATGTCACCCAAAAAAATAACAAAGGTACGTGAAATGTACTAAGGAATTAGAATAAAAGAGTAATCCATAACATAAAAAAGAGAAATAATCATTTTGACTTGAAATGAGTCGATCAAAGTTGGGTATCAAATAAAATGCATTGCCCTATTTAGGGATATTTTGGTCTAAATTAGATCTTGTAAATTATAAGTTCAAACCATTTAATGCATTTTAGTGATTTTGGCCCAAAATGTGCATTTGAGTGAAATTTGAGTAATATTGACAATTTCAACACAAAAAGTGTTAGGAATTAGATGTTTACATTTTTCCCCTATTTAAGAAGGTGTAGTGAGACATTAAGGAAAAGAAAAATATTTTCAAAGAAAAGAGTTGTCAAGAATAAATTGGAAATGACTTGTGATGCCCCCTCGAGAGGACATACTAGGATGAAAGAGAAGGATGGACTCTGAAAAAGAGAGGGACAATGAGAGATTAACCTATGGAATAGATCACATCCAAATGAGCTATTGTTTGCACATGTGGTTACCATTAATGAGCAAAAGTAAATTATAGGTATAATGGGCCCCAAGATGGGGTGAATGGGAAGGATTCAATACAAACATATAATGGACACACTTGAAATGTACCCAATTTGAGAATTAAAGTTATGAACTTACACCATTGATCAATCTAGAGATAAGTTACATAGTAAAATATTTCCATCATGGGAATTAGTGTGGAGATCTTGGAATTAGAGGACAAGGAGAATGTGGTATCCAAAGATAAGATAATAATAAGTGCCTCAGTAGAGCATATTTGATCATGATGAAATAATTTTACCCTAGTAAGGCTAATTTTGATCATTGATAAAGAATAAATAATGGTTTACCCCTATAGGGATGATTTGATTCTAATGTTGTTTATATGTTGTACCCTAACATGGGTGATTGGCAAGAAAAATAGATCAGGGAAATAACCTAATGGATAGATTAAAATGAGCATACACAAATGTATATGAGATGGTAGAATGGCTTGGAAAGCCATAAGAAACCAATCATATGAGAACTCACAAAGCGATGAAAGAGATGAAAAGATGACTGAAAGATATCCAAGATGACCTCAATAAAAATTGATCACTACCTACATAGTCCAATGAGACCTCAAGCCAATGTAGTTTACCCAAACACTAGAGAGAATGGAATGAGGGATGAAGAAAAATAACCAAAAATTGATTAGAATCATGATGTATGGAAAGATATGCATGTCTAAGCATAGAGTTAGGTGTCAAAATGTATAATAATTATATGCTTATTTTCATATTATGAGCCTAGATTATGCACATGATCTTGAGAATTGTCCATCGAAGCTTTTTTTACATTAAGAATTTGACATTAGAGCAAAAAGTGCTTATTATAGCAAAATAAATTATGCATCATAAGTATGAATAAATTATAATGATATAATATTTCAATTACATTGAGCCAGTTCAAATGTGAACATGTATAACTAAGGATAATGGTAAAAGAATCACCAAGACCAAAGTTACAACTATTTACATTTAAAAAAAAAATAAAGACAAACAAAAAGATAAACATAAATGAACCTAACTTGAAATCAAGATATGATCAATCAAGACTTAAGTAAGAATAAAAATGTTTAAAAAGGGAAACTAAGAATATATTAACAACATGAGACCAAGATATAAATAATCAAGATCCATGTGGACCATCAATATTGTCTTGAAAACAAAAGAGAAAACTAAAAACATACAGGGAAACACAAGACCAAGATGAGACAAGAAATAATAAAAAATGAAAAGAAGAGTAAATAAAAGGAGAGGTGTGAAATGACAATAAAACACCAATAAAACACAAAAAAACTCAAATAAACACACACATACAAAAACTAAGTAGTGCAGTTTAAAGACCATCATTCATGCATGTTTGGTAGAGGCGTTACTTTCCACCACAATGTAACAAAGAATAATGACACAAAATTTGTTCCTTAATTAATGATGAACAATGATAGAATAAATGGGGGAAGAGAAGAAAAGGAAGGTGTTGGTCAAGCTAACTCTAGATGTATAAGACAAGTGGATGTTGCTTACATAATTCCATGGATGCATGTTCCAACATGAACTTTAGGCCAAATGTAGTTCTCCTAGGAAGTGGGATAGAAGAAATGATTATGACCAAAAACATATAATTAATGTTGTAGAAGAAATGGGGAGACTTGATAAATGAGATTGGTCTTTCAAAATGGCAAGGTGGTGGGATGATAGAAAATGATATTGTAAAATAGAAAGTGCATGGAACAAGCTAACTTACACAATGGAAAGTCAGTAGGATAAAATGCTTATGAAATGGCAAGAGCATGAGGACAAAAATGTACAAAAGTATAAGACAATATTTTTGTTCTTTTATGGATCAATTATCTAATGTTTTTGGTATTTTTAAATTATTTCAATGTTTTATGAATGTTTTTGGAATTTTCTAAGTATCTCAACTTTATTAAGGATTAAGAGACATAGAATGGTCTAGTTCATGAAATGATGAGAACACACCAACTTAAAATGATCATAAGATGGCAATAGTGTAACTAAAGGAGGACTGAGTTGACCTCACTATGAATTGAGCACAACATATATAATCCCATTAGGACCTCAAGTCATAGTAATTCTACCCATACAAAAGGTGATGAAAAAATAACTAGGTCACAACAAGTTTGAAAAGGTAAAAGATAATGCAAATGATTATAGTAATGACTAGATGATGTGAAAATACATGATAAAAAGGTGTTATACCTAATTTTCCCATAGGCAGTTATAATTAGGAAAAAATATCATAATTTTAATTTTCCCAAAGGTGGTTAAAATTAGAGGTACCAAAATAATACCGATTTTCCCATAGATGGTTATAATTAATGATACCAAATAAGATGATAGATGAAAGATAACTTACTGGATCAAATGTCACACTACTACCATAAATTGTCATTCAACATAAAAAAAATTAATTATTGAAACTAGATCAGAATCCCCCCATAAATAGTGAAGGATGAACCAAAGGAACCAAGATCAAAATAGCATAAGCAGGATGTAGTCATATAAAATGAAAAATTTGGTAACTTAAGTGTGGCTAATGACACCCAATCCATAGGCCTATCTTACTTGCTTTGTTGACCCTCTTAGGCATGTTTTCAATAATTTCTAATCATACATAGCCTCCTAGACTAAATGATTGTAGACCTATATTTCTCTTTTCATACTTAATCCACCCCCCTAGGTCCCATCAGCCATGGACAATAGTTCCCAAACTTAGACTACAACACTGAAACCTAGGGTGTCTTATTTTTGGTACTGTTGTTGAAGTGTATTTTGGACTCTAAGGGTCATATTATTCTAAATCTTTATCCTAATTAATGTCAATCTAATGCAAATTCATTTAACCCATGATCGTTAAATCCCTTATAAAATACCATTCAAAGTCCATTTATAAGTGTTGGCACATATTTACAAGAGAAAAATAAGAATACAAGAAAGACCACTCAAGGAACTTTTTCCTATTCTATATATATATCCATCCAATAGTATTTCAATATTATTCAAACCCTTACACTAGTCCCTAGTCATTCCAAGTACACCTAGTTTTGAATATATTTACATTTTTATGACACTATTAGACCAAGCACTTCAATGGGAGAACTAAATATAGCTTGATCCCTCCTCAAAGTATTGGTATGTAGGTTGCATGCCTACACATGGGGTATGAAGTGCATCCAATGTATCCTTTACACACTAACCCCTTTTCCCTATTTTCAATAGTTCCATTTAATTATATAGAAGATATAAACACATGAAGAATCAACTCTACAGGGAGTTTCATTGATAGTGAGGATCTAAAATTTGGTAAACAGGCTCTCACAAACATGGCAAATAAAACCGAGAAAAAGTAGATATCTATGAGTAGTATGGATAATAGCAAAAAAAATAGGACTATAGCATCAAACACATACTATCCTATTTTTGATGATCCTATCCAATCATAAAAAGAAGTCCAGATCTCAGTTTGTGAGAGTGTCCTAGTCCTATTCCTCTAGTATTACACTCTGTCTTAGCTATAACATCTAAAAATAAGCTAAGTCATATTTTCTCTCACTTATTTATATTTTTAGAAAAGGCAAAAATATATTTTTTTTGTATAAATCAATGTCTTAATTATTACATATTATTTACTAATTTGTCAATCTTAGACCCATTTATTATTTAGGAATTAAACATCTAATTTCCCAAAAAATAATAAATCATTTTTTAAACCTGAATTACTTCAAATTTTGCATAAAAACTCTAAAAACCCTAAGAAAAATTCCTACCTAGTTTTTCAAATTCATTTCTAAATTTTTTTCTTGAATATTCAAATCATAAATTCCTCTTAAATTTTAAAATTTTGTAGTAAATTTTAAAATAGATTTATTTCAAACCCTAGTTGCATCAACTATCTCCCAGTAGTTTTCTAGTAATTTTCTAATCATTTTTTGAATTTTTAGTTTCCTATTAAAATTAGAAAATCAACTTCAAATTACAAAAATTCATAGTAGTTTTCAAAAAAAATATTTTTCCAAAACCCTAGTTTCATCTACTAGGTCCCATTAAATAACTAATTTTCCACTAAATTTTTTATTTTTGAATTGCATATTTAACTCATAAATTCAATTTAAATTTTAAAAAATTATAGTATTTTGCAAAAATATTTTTGAAAAATCCCTAGTTGCATGTACTAGCTCTTATTTTACTTCTTGAGGTATCACCTTACACTTATAATCAAATTTCCAAAATGATGCTCATTTATTTACAAACTTTTCTTACATTTCTTACAAATAATAAGGAAACCATAATGGGCCCTATCATGTACATGAATGATGAAGTCTATCATATGTTCGTACAAAGCTTCATTCTTTGCATTTCATGAGTTTTTTTTATATGGGATGATGTTAAGTAAGTTATTCTTAAACATGCTAATATATATTTTGAATCACCTTTTTTGGAGCCTTTACCCCATGCTGAGTCATGTTGCATGATCCATTTTTCTCTCCCCCAAGTCACTACCCATTGCCAAAGATCCCAGTTAACACCCTTTGTCCCTACACTACCTTGACCCATTGATTATCTTCACTCTCTTCCCATAACTACTACTAATCCTATATGGATAGTAGATAATTTAGTTATAGCTATTATCAATGTGTTGTTATGCCTCTTCCACCTAGCCAAGAATGTTAGCATTCTTCTATTCTTACCTGTCTTAGGCCTAACCTACCCATAGGCAAATTTGAGCAAGGCATATGACATTTTTGATCAAATGAGAAACACTCTAGCTAATATTTCCAAGTTAGAACTACTTTAAAAAGATAATGTATTCAAGGACATTGCTTATCAAGCACTCACTAAGACTTCTATGTTGATTAATTTAAAACCTTCATTTTTTTGCATTAGTGGTCAATACTTTAAAAAATATAGAAGATGCAATTTATTTTGATAGTGAGGACATGCCTTCTCAAATAGTTATTGATCAAAATTTTCCACTATTCATACAAGTTCAAGTCAAAACTATCATAGTTAAGAGAGTTCTTATTGATAGTGGTTACAAACTAAATATATGTAATATCACATTCTTATAATACCTAGGAGTAAATTTGGCATCCATGAAAAAATCATATAATAACCTTCAAGTGTTCAATGATTACCCTAGTAGACATTAGGTACTATTACTTTATATATCATGGTGGGACCAAAAACCCTCTCTACATAGTTCCAAGTCATACTAGGTCCTCTCCATTATAATCTTTTACTACGATGACCCTAGATACATACTATGGGGGCCATTCCTTTTATTCTCCATTGATGTATTAATTTATCCATGAGGGATATATATACACATGTCTAGCAGACAACTAGCCATTTAGTTATTATCAAACTATAGAGTCATATTTGACTATTTCACCAGATGGGGCACCATATCTCATAGTATAAACACTACCTCATATCATTTATCTTGATCAAATACATACATATTAGGTTGAAGAGACTATCACTTCTCTCACACCGCATATAATCACACCTTTAGCTCTAGATATTTTGCTAGTCATAGTAGCTTCAGTTATCCTAGCTACTTCTTTGGTTATGATTTTGACACATGTTACACATTCACCATCATCGATAGTATTACAAATAGTTCTAGTTGATTCCATAATTACTCCACTAGTTATAGATACCTTTGCAATAGTACCATCTTCCACTACTATAGATGATGTGAATCCTATATCATAATTACCCATTGTGGTAAATTTTGAGTTACCATATGTACATGATGTTGATACAAATTCATAAGCTTCTTCAGATGATGATACAACACCCACCCTCATGGATGACTATATGTGTGGATTGAGATTTACATTAGTTGACCCAAGAGAGTACCCAGATGACTTGATCTCTCATACCGCATCCTAAAACACTTTTAATATCTTGCACTACACTTGTAGGATATATTCCACACTCATGGCCATAGACATATCACTTAACACATATAGTTCACATGGTTACCTCTATAGATATAGAGCTAATTATTTAGATTCAAGTAGGAAACACACATCATTATCCCTAGTTTATGTTATACATATTACTTGATCATGGATTGATCACATTACCTATAATATGACATAGATCTATCAACAAATTATCACATCAAGATGGTTGCCCATTTTGTAGTTTTCATAGGATTATAGTCTATGATAAAAAATCATGTGCAAATTTATAGTAGAGATTGGATAAACTATTATATTGAGGTATTATTTAGATTATAGCACCACCGGTATCACCAATTCCACCACTTCCGTTGTCATCATCTACTCTCAGGACTAAATGCCCCAAAGTAGTCTTAACATCTCCAACACTAGAGCAACCTTTAGTTTACCTTTGGCATGATAACACCATAAAAACAACATCTATAGCATATGATGATACTTATGATGATGATCTCAAGGCATTTGATGATGGTCATGACCCTTTCCTCCATTTCCATCCCCAATAGGCTCCACCCTTGGATCCCTTCCCCCCTCCAGCCTAGTCTTTTTTATTATAATGTACATACTACTTTCTTTACATGCTTGTACATAGTCTCTTTTCAACATTGCTTGAACATAATATCTTCTTCTTGATTTTACATAATTCAAATTTTCAAAAATACAAAAATAATATAACATTCCAAAATCCATAAACATTCAAATAATTCCAAAACATAAAAACATATTGATTGTATGCATCATCTATACTTTACATTACTACTACTATGCTAGACTTAAATTTTCTATTATATACTATTGTTTGTTGATTTATCTACATTACCATGATTCACTTGATCTTCTTTGAGTGTGTGGAGTGACATCTAGATCCTTTATTACTTCACTCTACCTATTGAGAGGGCATCTTACTTCTACATTTGAGACACACATTGATATAATATCCATTGGGGGCATCTTCTACATGACTACACCATCCAAGTTTGTCATTCCTACACTACACACTCTAAGTTATCAAGTTCGTATACATTAATTACTAGATTACATAGATTACCATATCGACACTCACTATTATCTTACACTTGTATATTTCCTAGCATATACCTAGTCTTGTACTAATATGCCTTACATATTTTCAATCTTGCTTTGATTAATTCGATGTGATTCTATCTTTCCATTTATTACATGATTTCTCTTCTTGCTTAGTGTAGCTTATTGGATTGCATTTTTAGTTCTTGCTTCTCTCCTATGTGTGCCTTATGACATTTGACAATGTCCTTCTCTTTTATTCATGTGGGTGCCTTAGGAAAATTTCCAATGTCCTTTTTCTATACTCCTCTATATTATTATGATTTCCAATTTAGCTTGCTTGTTTCAATTGTATGTGTATGTGTAATTTGAACATGCCTTATATGATTTATTTTTAGTTTGAGTGACATGTGCACATGTCCCTTGATTTATTGGCCCCTTGGCCACTCTTGTATGATTCTTACTTGTTATGCTTGTTTCCAAATGACTTTTCTTATCTATAATGCCATGATCCATATCATGCATTTCCTTGCATTCTTGGATGTCATGATGGACATCATGTTCCATCCCTCCTTGCTAAGAACTAACAACTAAAAACTAACAATTAACACTTTCAATTCTAGTTCAAACTTTGCACATGCTATTACATTATTACATCTATCTAGGCATACCCTTGTTGATCTAACGATCTCTCAAATCAAGCCATGTTATATATTGAGATATATTGTTGATTATCATTACTATATCATGTATATTTCCATCTTAACACACTTTTAGGGATATTTATTTTGAGGGAAGTCATTGCAACATCTCCATTCCTACCCTCAAAAGAGGCAGAAAAATAGAGGTTTTGTCATAGAAATCAGAGCTCTTAGTGGTCAAAATAGCACTTTTAGAACACTCAAAATAGAATCTACACATCAAACTAGGAAGAATAGACTAGGTAGACAATAGAGAATCTAGAATAGTTATAAGATTTGGCCCTAGATAATAGCACCAAAGTTAGACTACAGTGTTGGATAGTAGGGTGTCCTATTTTTGATGCTCCTATCTAAATAGTAGAAAAATCAATTTTTCTAAAAATAGACAAAAAAGTGAGATTAGTCATAAGTTTGTCAACTCAAGTACAATCTAGATTTAGCATGTTTCAATATAGTTTTTCTCAAAGAATCCAAATATAGGGGGAATCATGCATGACATGGTGACTCTCACTTCCAATTTTAGATTAGGTAGTTCATATAACTTCTAGATTAAAATCCATGTTTTAGACACTAGTGATTGGGGGAAATGTGCATGGCATATTGATCCTCCTCTTTTTTAGAGTTTAGTTTATTTTCTAGGCATTTATTAGTAGTTACATGCCTTATTCCATATACAAGTGGTTGGTATCCTTTTAAAAGTTTGGATTTCATACAATATTAACTTCTTGAGTACCCAAGTTCTCAATTTGGATTCCACATAATAATATTGCCCTAGTTTTGGAGTGGCTTTCATATAAGCCTAATCTCCATCTTTTGAAATGACTAAGAGTGGCCTACTTTTCAGCATATATTTAGCTATCCAAGCCAACATTATCAAATCATAATACATTCATGGGATTTAGGATCCATCTCATATGACATATGTTCCATACCAGTATTAATTAATAGCTTCACTTCATGGGGCAATGATGTAGCCAAAGGGTTAGCTTTTGTATTATTGAGCCACCTATTCAGAGGGATTAGACACATAGTCTAAATATGTATTAACACATACATGATTCATTAGATTCACTTGTGGGAAAAGATAGATCCAAAATAATAGCTAGCTTTTGTATTCATAATCCACCTATTTAGAGGGATTGGACACATAGTCCAAACATCAACTAACACACACATGATTCATTAGCTTCACTTACTAGGTGATGATGGAGGCAAAGGGCTTATCTTTGCATTCTTGAGCCACTTATAGGGAATTGAAAAAATATCTCCATTCATGATATTACTCTTGGCACAACATTATCCAACATTACTTAGCACACACCCAACACAATCCAAAATCACAATAGCTTTTATATTGCTCTACATACCTAGTGAGGTGTATTTGTTCCTTTCTCTTCCTCTCTCTTACCCAGATTTTTATACATTCTCATTTTAGATTTAATGTATCTAGTAAGGAATGATATACTTTATGTTTTTCATTAAAAATTCACACTTCACACCATGTTCTCTCTATGCACATCTAGCATTACATAGCTTCATGAGCTTTTCCTTTATAGGTAAGTTCAGGTATGCTTACTATTTTTCCTTTATCCTAGTATTTCACTTTGTTACATCACTAGAATAAAAGGGGGGTGAATTTAGTCATATAAAATGTGAAATTTGGTAACTTGATTGTGGATAATGACACCTAATCCATAGGTGTATCTTACTTGATATTTTGACCCTCTTAGGCATGTTTTCATTGATTCCTAGTCATCCATAGCCTCCCAAAATAAACCCTTATAGACTCAAATTTATCTTTCTATGATTAATACATCCCCCCTAGGTCATGTTAGACATGGATAATAGTGCTCAAACTTGGAATATAACATTGAAACCAAGGTGTCTTGTTTTTAACACTGTTGTCCAAGTGCATTTTAGCCTCTAATAGTCATAATCTTCTAAATCCTTATCCTAATTTATGTCAACCTACTGAAAATTAATTTAACACATGATAATCAAATCCCTTATAAAATACCATTCAAAGTCCATTTAGAAGGGTTGACACTCATTTACAAGAGAGAAACAAGAATTCAAGAAAGATAACTCAAGCACTTTTCCCTATTCTCTACATACAACCATCCAATAGTATTTCAAGGTTATTCATTCCTTTACATCAGTCCCTAGTCATTACAAGTACATTTAGTTTCACATTTGCTTGTAATTTCATTACACTAATTTATGAACACTTTAATGGGAGAACTACATATGGCTTGATCCCTCCTCAGAGTATTGGTATGTTGGAAGTATGCCCACACATGGGGTGTGAAGTGAGTCCAATGTATCCTTTACACACCCACCCTTTTTTATTATTTTCCATTGTTCCATTTAATTTCATAGAAGATATAATAATATGAATAATTATATATAGGGAGTTTCATTAATAGGGAAGATCTAAAATTTGGTACATAGACTCATATTGATGTGGTGAACAAAACCTAGAAAAATCAAATCTCTATAAGTAGTTTAGAAAAAAATAGTATGATTAGTACTATAGTGATAAACACATACCATCCTATTTTTATTAGTCTTATATAATCACAAAACAAAGTCTAGATCTTAGTTTTTGATAGTGTCCTAGTCTTATTCCTCTAGTATCAAACTCTATCTCAATCGTAATAGCCCAGAATAAGCTAAGTCATATTTTATCTCAATTATTAATATTTTTAGAAAAGGAAAAAAAAAATTCATAAATTATTGGATAAATTAGTACATATTATTTATTTATTTATTAATCTTAGAGCTATTTATTATTTAGGAATTAAACATCTAATTTCTAAAAAATAATAAACATAGGAAAACTAAAAACTAGTCCTGGTCAATAGTAAAGAAATGGTATAATAAAAATGATATAACAAAATGATCAGAAGATAATTAGTTATAGTGGCAAAAAAAATTCCCCCAAGTAATGATTGGCTTAGATTGCTCACAAAATGGTGAGAGTGTTGCTTAGGTTGCTTGCAAAATGGAAAGAACATGAGAAAGGGGTAATCAAGCTGACCTCAATAGAAATTGAGTGTTGCCTACATAATCCCAAAGGACCTCAATTCAATGTAGTTTAAATATCATGGTTCATATATGACAATGGTATAATAATGCCTATAATAAAATGGTCCATGGGGTTAGCCCCTAAAGACTAGTCAAGGACAATGTTCAATGGTTAAATGATAAATGAAAAATGGTTATATTGCTCTTTCTTACATAGATATGATCATCCTAGTTAACAAATGAGACAATCAAAATGATCATTTTATAAAAATTATTACCTAACTCCTCATCATAAAAGGTACTCTATCAAGAACTTCTTTTCAATATAGGTATTAATAATGTGTTCATGATCTTCATTAGTCATTTATTTTATTTCCTTCAAATGATGAGACAATATATCCTTATAGCCTTGACAAAGGAAAGTGCTACTAGTGATAAATGATATAAGTGGGTAATGAATATGTGGATGATAATAAAATGTATAATGAATGGAAAACAAATGAGGATCATGATTTCTAGTCACACATAATGTTACTGATGCCAAATTTGACATAATTTTAGTTGTGGTAGGGCTAAAGACCTTTGAATATGCTCTCGATATGACCACCATATTATTCTGTTGCTTGATCTTAAGAGTAGCTACCATTTGATTAAGTTGTAGATTAGAAGCTATTTTGATTTGATCTTGAATAATATCTTCAGTAAATAGTGAAGAACTTTTGTGCTTAGTTATTGGTTCTTTGATGAGGTTTTCACTAATAAATTTGTTCTAATCATCCCATAGTGCCTCTGAAAAGGTTTCACAAGGAGATGATAACATTTGACATTGATTATCTTCTAGTGCCTTTGAAAAGGTTTCACTAAAAGATGTTGAGTTTGATCTTTGTTTATCCCCTAACACCTATAAAAAGGTTTGACCAAGAGATTGTTATTTTGAATGAGTGGGGTCTTTATCCCACTAATATTCTACAAATGGTATGTCGCTATGTATTTAATTCAATAAAATGTGATTTTTTAGGTCCCAATCGATGTTTGTGGGAGGTAGAATGTCAATATAATAGCTATGTTGGGTGGTAATAATGGTGGGATGATGAAAGGCAACATAATCCTTATAGAATATACTAGGAAACCTTATATTGATGATGAAGTAATCATCCTTAAAAAATATATAAGGATCATAAATATATTCAAATTGATTTGCAAAGCAATTGTAACCAATGTTGTAACAACCATGATAATAATCTATTTTTGAATTTGATTCTAATGCAAGGGACTTTGAATCTGATGTCACAACTAATGCTAATTCTATTTCTAATGTTATTTCAAAAATGAAACCTGAGTCTAATATTATTTTTTCATTTGCTGTGGTTTTTTATTTAATTTTTTATTAAATTCTAAATGTTTGACAAGTAATGGCCTATGATGGCATAATGAGTTCAATAAAAATTGATTCATCTTTGAAGGGTTCAACATAGACTAGATCATCTAAGTGAATCCCCTAAAAGAGAGGGAACTACTCAAGGGATGTCTTCAAAAAATCATGTCTTTCAAAGTGAGACTCCTTAATAAGTGGAAAAATATCAAGAGGCAACTCTATAGAGACTAGCTTGTGAAAGAGATGAGGCTCTTCAAAAATAGGTAAAATATGAATAGGTAACTTATCACAGGTTGACTTGTCACAAATGGGTGTTTGAATAATAACATTATCATTTTGATTAATAATTTTTTATAAAATAATAACCTTGAACACATTTTTATCCTCATAAGATGGCTCTTGAAGAGGTAATGGTTCTTGTTTTGTCTCGAAGATTAGTACAAAATTTCTAAAGTGGGGAACATTTGGTTTAGCAAGAAAAATGGTTTGTGATTCAATAATGGTCTCTCCAAAAATTAGACTATTAAAGAAGGGGTAAAAAATTATTGGTTCATCAAATGGAGGTTCTTCAATAATAAGTTCATCAAAAATTAGTGATGGTCCAAGAATGGTAATGACTAGATGCTTTATAGTTTGGTTTCTTATACAAACCAAAGGAAGAGGTCCTAAAGTGGTAACCTTCACACATGATTAATTATAAATATTTATTGCTCACATGTGATTTATTTTGGATCTTGATTATTTACACGTGTAAATCAAAAGAGATAGAGGACATCCTAAAATGGTAACCTTCGAGTGTGGAATACAAATTGAAGGGGAAGGATGAGGATGTTGTACAATAACTAACATGAATGTGATTGGTTTTCAATAAATAGGCCCAAAGAGGGAAACATCCTCAAACAATATATAGTGCTCATGTCCATCACAAAAATACTCAACCTCATAAATAGGGCCATAAGAAACCCTATTACAAGTATACCTTAGTGTCATTGTTTAAAAGATTATTCTCTACGTTTGCTTAGATTTGGATCAATGTTATGCAAATGTTTAAACAAGGTATGGATTTGATCTTCTTTTTAAATAGATGACTAAGGTACCAAAGAGACTATAAAATGGAGGGTAGTTTGCAACTACACAATATTAGAAGATTTAGTTCACAAATCTACTCAACTTTTGGTAAAATCCAAATCATATAGATTGGAAGAGGGTATGATAACTCAAAAATCTAGAGTGTGACTTGCATACTAAAATTTAGACCTTTATGATACATCAATACCATACAATATAGTTTAACTTTGATGAGTTAACACTAAAAAAATAGAAGAAATATCTTAAAATTACAAAGAATACAATACAAAATAAGAAACTCACGATGTGAAGACATGCAAGAATTCTTGTGTATAAAACTAAAACCAAATGGGCAACACAATGCCACCACATGGTGATAGGAAGGCAGATATTATAAAATGTGTTCTAGGACTCAACATGTGATTGATTCACAAGATGATGTGAGTCCACCAAATATTATAAGTGATGATGAGTCTATAAATGACACTCAATTCAGCAAATAGAAAATTGAACCCAAGTTAAAACACGTTTAATGTGAAAATGGCAAACCTAATTTAACACATTAACCCTTAGAGCCTAGAAAGGTTTAATTTTGAATTTGAATTATCAATGAGGTATTTAATAAAATTTGTCAAATGATGTATACTCAAATGGGTAGCACAACTACACCAATTAGACCAATGATAACACAATGTTTATGATGACAAATTTGAACAAGGAAAATATTGATTTTTACTTGGACAACATAATGCTTCCTTGTTGAATAAATTTGGGGATAATGTGTTTTGGTTTATGATTTTTTTAGTTAACAATCAAGTTTTGACCCAAATCAAGACCAAGTAAGCTAATGACAAAGACAAAAACAATCATCTTAAATCTTAAACTGATAAGGTATGACAAAATATGGTTAACTAAACTAGCAAGTTTTCAAATGTTTCTTGATAGATCAATTGCATAATGACTTTCATACCAAATGATGCAAAATAACCACACTTTAATTGGGTTTCTATGGTACTTAGTTTGTTGACAAAAGGTCTTGCCTTTTTTGCAACCACTACATCCATCGTTTGCTTAGTGTAGTGTGATGTCCAATGTGTAGACACATCCCAGTGGTTAACCCCGACACTAAAATGTGGTTTGACCACTCAAACCTCCATTCCTAGTGGGCATGATGAAGTAAATGCTAGGAGATAAAAACCTATGTCAAATATTCCCTAAAGAGCTTGTGGGAGGTAATGAATTCCCCATCACAAGCCAAGATGCAATGAAATAAATGACAAGTAAAATAGCTTTAAATGTTGTTTCTAGGTCACTCAAGCCATGTGGGTCCTAGGAAGAGCCTTCAAAACTTCTCTTTTACACTTTTAAACTAAGGCACTTTGTAATAAAGATGACACTTTTGATCCTAAAAATTTCCTAAAGGAGATGGATGGGAGATTATACATGCATGATCTTCTTTTTGTTTAAACAATTGATAAGTGACTTAGAAAAAAAACTTTGAATGAGTTAAGTTTTAAGAATTAGTTAAAATATTTGGTGATGTTCTTTGACCCCTTGGCATTAAGTTGTAAAAACTTTAGAAAAACAATCATAAAACATTTAATATAAATAATAAAGTGATAGATGACTTATTTAAAACAAACTTTGAAGTGAGTTTAGTTTTAAAACACCATAATGAAAATTTTTAAGTGACTTACATAAAGAAAAACATGAACTGAGTTAAGTTTTAAGCACTAAATTGAAATATTGGGTGATGTTCTTTGAACCCTTGGCCTTAGTTAGAAAAAAAAATTAAAAGAACAATAACAAAACATTAAACATAAATTTAAAATGATAGATGACTTATTTAAAACAAACTTTGAAGTGAGTTCAGTTTTAAATCACCATAATGCAATATTTGGTGGTGTTTTTTGGCCAAAAGGCTTAGTGGTTTTCTTTGGTGAGTTAAGTTCCATTTCTCAAAAGTGGCTCAAAAACATGTTCTCCCCTTGATCAAGCATCATTGTCTTCATCAACAATGGTGGCAAACTCCTCCAATTTCTCAAGAATACTCCACAAAATCTAGGTTCAAGATACTAAAATTATCTAATATGGCTATCAATGAAGATAATCCAAATATGAATAATGCAATAATCAAAACAAAAATGAGTTGTGGAGATATTTTAGTATTATAACATTATATAATGAGAGCTTAAAAATGGTTGTGTGAGGCCTTCTATTTATAGATTTTGGAAATGGTATAAGATCAACTATGACCATCCATATCAAAATTGAGATGTGTGGCCATGGATTAATCTAATATTTGGAATGGTTTAAATTAGAACCTTGGTTGAGTTTATTAACCTTGGCTGAGTGTGTTTGGCATATTTCTAAGATATTCTTTAGATATTTTCCAAAAACAACAACTCATAAAAGGTAATCATTAACTTTTAATATGCTCTTTATATTTGAATTTTCACTTTTGATAATTGATTTAATTGCTCATGGATGAATTAAATTAGGTTTTGATTTGAATTAATTAGCCTTAAACAAGATTAATTAATATTTGTGCAATTCTTTGAAAATTGGCCCTTAATTAATTAGAATGGTCAAAAAGTCATATTACTGGGTCATAATTTGAATCAATAATAATTTAAAGGTGATATTAAATGAGTTGAAACTGTATTCCTATTTAGGATGTCACCAAAAAAAATAACAAATGTACATGATGTGTACTAACAAAATAGAAGAAAAGAGTGATCTAGAGCACAAAAAGGTGAAATCATCATTTTGAATCGAAATGAATTGATCAAATTTAGGTATCACATAAAATGAATTTCCCCATTTAGATTTACTTTGGCCTAAATCAGCACTTGTAAATGACAAGTTTAAACCATTTACCATGTTTTATTGATTTTGACCTAAAATGTGCATTTGAGTGAAATTTGAGTAAGATTGACAATTTCAACACAAAATGTGTTAGGAATTGGATGTCTACAATAGTTGGTAGTGTTTAGAGGGATAGACAATATTTACTAATCTAAAATTGATAGTGAATAATGTTTATCAAGTTTTAAGATTTTTTTACAATATGAGATACCTGGGTAATCATATTGATATGGATTAGACTAAAAGATCAATGTTTAGGTATAATGAGATGGTGAATAAAATCTTTTTATCATAATTGATGTTTAGAATTTAAGGGTAGATACTTTATTGATTTTTTTCAAATGTATAAGATTATGATGTTATAAATATTCAATTTTAGTATCTACATTCCCCCCCACTTTAATCTAGTAATCCATAAGAATGAAAAAACTAAATTAAAATAAATAAATGCATACCTAGATGTTTACAACATACCTCTAATTTACTTGAACCCACTTTGAGTGACTTTCTAGTGTATGGCCTATAACCAAGACCATGTTACAATATAAATGAGTGCATATAATTTGAAATAATTGTAATGCTTGAAAAGTGTTGGGGATCAACCAACAATGTTGATTACTATATGAAAGCAATTAAATGTGAAATTAAACAAGAAAGATAAGTAACTAGAATCAGATAATAACAGACAATAAGAGATACAAGAAACCACCCTGAAAACTTGTATTAAACTCTTTATAGAAGGAATACAATTGAAGAAACTTCTTTTCTTCCACACCTCTCTCAGATGTACAGATCTCTCTCTAGATCTCTTTCCCTCAAGAGCTCTCTCTCTCTCAATTACAATCAACTCCAACAACCTAGAATGATTCACATATATAATTCTGTACTATTCAACATATATGATACAATAAGCTATGAAGATCTATCCTATTATATAATAATTAGGAAACATGAGCATACAACTACAGCCATTAGATGCACCTCCTAATCAAGGGCTCTAAACACTCTTACTAATAATAGAGATGCAGACTTAAGACTATCACTTAATCCTAACATGCAAACATTTTGTTCTATCCACAAAAATAGCATTCTGGACACACAGGTAACTGACATCGGTTCCTGCCTATTTGCCTATGACCGACGTCAGCTGATCCATGACTGACACTGGCATCTCCTAGTCTACTCTTGACTGACGTCGGTCACTCCTGACCAATGCCGGTGACTGTGTAAACTTGCAACTTTGCAAACTCGCTCATTTGGTGAAGCTTTTAGCTCCACACCTTAACAAAAAGAAATAGAGGAAGGAAGGAGTACACTTGCATGTTGATGTAACCATGTTTCCTCATGATGCTTTGACATAGTAATGATGCTTATTTATGAAGGAATATATTTGTAAAAGGTTTAGATTTGAAGCTTGGATATTTGAAGAGTGATATTGGAATGTATTATGCCCCCAATTTTGTACAAGAATGAATTGTGACACTTCTATTGAGATCATTATATCTCAATAGCATAACTCAAGTGTGAATATATATAATTTGGTGAGGGTAAGTGATTTAATAAACTCATCCTATAAATATGGTGAGACTAGATTATTTAATCACTCCAATATATAAATCTAGTGAGGTTGAATTATTTAATCACTTCAACCTTATAATGAACCAATTATTATAGTAGAAAAGTCTTGATAACAATAAATCCTAGTGTAATTGGTATATCTCAGTGAATAGTTTTAGTGAAATATAATGGAACATTAAAATATAATATGTCTAAGATATATTATATGTGTCATAAATATGAAAAAAGTATTTCAAATCTATGCAAAATTAGAGTAATGTATAGGATTCTAACCTAAGTGTATATATGAATCATGAAACTAAATTGGAGATTATGAAAGTGTGGAGCTAATTTATTTATGACATGCCTCCACTGAAGTCTAGAGATATTGAGTGTGTAAATATAGAGATCATATTTTTATGACATACTTCCAATAAAATATGGAAATACTAAGAAGGTGTATAAATGTGGAGGTCATGTTTTTATGACATTGCCCCACTAAGATATGGAAACTATAAAATTGTGGAGGTCATACTTTTATGATGTACCCCCAACTTTTAAGTGAAGTAAATATAATATGGTAGGTACCTTATCTCTAAAGTATAAGGTAGTTGTATAATATGTGTATGAATTGTGAAGCATATAGGGATAACATGTCAAAGAAGCTATATAAATTTAGCTCATAGTAAGTGATCAAATAAAGTCATAAAATGCATTATATAGACCATGGAAAGGTCTATATAATAATATTAAAATATCAAAACTAAATCAAGGACACACACTAAATCACTCAATTTAATTCAAAATAATGGTCTAAGAATACCTCATACATGGGGCATGTTGAAATGTTGCATAATTGAAAGGGGTGACCTATTTAAAAATATAATAAACATAGAGTATCATATTAAAATGTCTAAGAAACATAAAATGGTATAGGTACCAATAGGAAAGGAAAATATTTAAATGATCCTCAATAAATACAATAACAAGTAATGAAATACATTCAATGAAGTGAAATATATATTAATAATAAACAACTGACATAAAAATGTTATACTAGTCCAAAAAAATCATCTCTTCAATTAGAAAGGTAATTTAAGGTATGCAATTCTATCCTAATGAGAATTTACTCTACCAAATTTGAAATGCCCATTGGGTGGGAAAAAACTAGAGCAAAAGTTTAGCAAAGTCTAAGTGATATATCTATTGAAAGAAGGTTGTTCTTGGCTGGTTGGTTCATTGTAATGGATTGGCATAGTTTTTTCAATGATTTTGAAATTTTGTCATGATAAAAGGTGATTCATGTCAAATAATTCCTTGTTTGAGCTATAAAATATTTGAAAACTCTAAGTGATATATCTAGGAAATTTGAAATAGCCACTGGATGGTAAAACTAGAGTGGATTTTTCATGAACTCTAAGTGATAAATATGCCTATGTTGGGTTATTTTTGGCAAGATGATGGAATATCAAGTTCTTTGTGATAGAATAGAAAATAATTTCTAGTAATTCTAATTTTTTGACATGAACAAAGGTAATTCATGCTGAGTATTTAATTTTTGGAGTATTGTAAGTTTTAAGAACACTAAGCAATGGATCTACTAGATTTGGGTTGTTCTTGGGAAGATGATGGACTATCAAGTTATTTGATATGGATTGGTAAAGATTTTTTGGTTATTTGGATGTTTTTATGAAACCAAGGGTGATTCATGCTAAGTACCTCCTTGTTGAATCTCACATGACTCCTAATGTTTAAATTTGGACCTAATTAGATATTCATGTTGCATTGAATGTCTTGAGCCTAATAGATAATTTTTTGAAAGCCCTTATGGGTAGGAAAATAAGATCAAGATCTTAGTGTACCTTGGGTTTAATTTTTAAGGGTGTTATTTAATTGAAAATCTTGTTGGGTGGAAAAGTACCATGATAACTCTTTACTTACCCGATGCAAAAGTTTTACATGTTTAGTTTACAAGCAGTGGATTTGAGTTTCATTAGTACTCTAAGGTTGCTTCATTACCCCTGGGCAATGGTGTGGAGGTCAAGGATATTTATGTTGGACTAAAATTTATTATCCAAACTATTACTAGTCTATTGAGGAATCTTATTGAGTTCTTTCAAGATAGATTCCCTTCATTTTATGTTTGTCCCATGATTATTTAAAGGTTTTTCCAATATGGTTTACAAAGGTGTAAACCTATCTCTAATCAACAAGTTATTGCTAAAGTTCTACCTAATTAAAACTATAAGGTATATTATGAGAATATTCTTATTTTCCTAAGGGATTTTATGGCTATTCAAACCCTTATTTGGTTTTAGTAAAGTAGCTATGGAAAGTTACTTGTGGAATCTTTGTAGAAGTTTCAAACAATACCCAATCTTCACTATTTAGTCTCCCAGTTTATAGGGTGTTGGATGTGTTCTCATTATAGATTTTATTTGGTTGCATGGTTATGTTATGATATATAATTTTTATGATATGATCTAAAAAAAACATCCTATATCTATTGTAAAGGTTGTGTGACCTATTTTCAAAACCTTCTCTATTTTGTTATTGTGTAGAAGCTATGGGACTTACTCTTAAAAACCTCTCTTTGATCAATTTTTAAGGTTGTGGTAAATTTTATCAAAAACCTCTTTTTGTTTGTTTCATAGATTTTGTTTTAAAATTTATTTACCCATATCTAATAAGAAAAATATTATATTAATCCTTGCATATATGTGTTATTAAAAACATTTATGCAGCATAGCATATTAAGTACACTGTGAAAGATATGAGCATGGATATAGACATGTTAGTGTTAGTATATAAGATCAAACATGATAATGTATAAATAATCATAAATTATATTTAAAATGTATCAATAATTATCAAATAATAAATATGCTCTTAACATACTACATAGCATAGGTAGAGGAAAGGTCTAACATTTGGAAGTACTTAGATCACATGTTTGAGTATACTTGTATCAAAATAAAAGAGGCTTGAACCATATATGTATATATGAATTAAATGATATTATATTTACTAATAAATAAAAAATATAGATGCTAAGGAGCTAATAAAATTTATCAATTCTAAATATTTTTGTATTTTTGGAATTATTCAAATATTTTTATATTTTTAGAATATGTGATTTATTTTGGATTTTTATTTGAAAGTTAAAGGTTATCCTATTATCCCATATAATGGATTATCATAGGTAGATCCAATTTTATAATATGGTATATGAAACAAGTGGTACTACTAAGGATCATGCATAGGTATCATATATAGATCGGTATAATCTATGATTTCCTGTGTATGTGTAATATGACTCTATGGATGTGAAGAAACAATATGAGTATCTATAGTTAAAGCATGTTTAGTTGATATATGTATATGAGTATGTTGTGTAGGATTGGATGAATATTCCATGGAATCAATTATGTTTCTCTCGTGTAAAGGCCACTCAAGTATGGGCTACTCAAGAAAGGGTATTTCCTGTTGATTACCCTTTCATGGAGGATTAACCTTAGTAGGTTTGATGATTACCTATCTTGGAATAAAATTATCTTGTTTAAGTGTATGTTAATATATAAATTTGAAAGCTAATATAGAAGGAATCTAATCTATATGAGGTATTATGTGTTGAAGTGTGTCAATATTCCCATCCATTAGGTGTTCGTAATGTGATGGAGGAGGATGTGCATTGTATTAAAATCTTTATAACATCCACATAGAGATTTACTAGAATAGTTTATTTTTTTAAAAATTAATTCCATGTATTCAACATTAGAATTCACAATGAGAATCTAATTAGTGATTCAAACAAAAACATATTGAATATGTTAATCATAAAATAAGCATGTAACAATCTATTCAGTTGTTGATCACTATAAAACAAATAAACAAAACATAGTTGCATATATTCTAGAAAATAATTACATAATTCCAGCCACCATTGGTATAATATTATAACCATTATTATCAATGTACATATGGGTAAATAATTACATTTTCATCAAGAATAAAGTTTCAATAATAAATATAATATAAGATACAAGGCTCCACATAGCATGAGTCTCACAAAATCTAGTATCTATGGTAATATCAAGTGTAGTTTCCACTGAGGTACTGCTATGGGGAGGGAGAGCATCATCCAAGCACTTTTCCACACCAACCATGCACCATTGATCCCCTACATAATCCCCCAACTAGGTAATGTCCCTTCCTTCATGGATGGATAGATAGTGATGGTGCAAGAATCCAGAGAGATAAGCTATTACTCATGTGTTTTAATATTTTTAAAACATGATGTGTAACATAAAGAAATTATGTTCTAACATGATAACTCACAAGCATGTAAATCAAACACATGAAATGACAATGTTTAACTAAACATTACTCTAGAAAAAAGTTTTCAATTAGTTAATAATCTCTAAGATCAGTAAAATTCATACACACCACTTAATTAGATTATCCTCATCTAGCATTGGTGATTCTAAGTAACCTAGTGAAGTCCATCTCACTAGTTATTTACTACTAGCATTGTGAGATTTGGTTTGTATAAAATATAACCAATAGATTCAAATAGAGTAATTCCTATTAACATCCATAAAACATGATAGGTATATAAATAATCAAATATTATACATTTAATCCATCAAGCATATGTAACTAATATCCACTATATTATTTAATACATAAATAATAATATAAACAAGTACAACCTATACCAATTGGGTATATCTTATTCTAGACTGCATGTTTCTCAAATTTTAGAAGTGAATTAATATAAAACCATTTATTAAAAGCCATTTTTATCATAATAAATTTCAATGCTTATAATAAACAATAATCAAATTTTCATATCATTGTTTGCCCATTTATTGGGTTGTATGCTTATAGATATGGTATTCCACATCACGTGCTCAAGTAGCTTAATTTATTATCATATTTAATACCATAATTATAATCATACCTTTCACATTTAAAAATATATTCCATATGCATGTATATGCAATTTTTCCTTGCATACTGATTATAACATATATATGATCAATGTATATATCAAATTCATACAAGACATATACAATTCACATGTAACTTCCAATACATCATAATTTATGTACTTTTATACTAAAAGTGAGTTCATTTTCAATACTCATAATAAATGATAATCAAAATTTCAATCATAATAAACAATAATCAAAATTTCACGTGGTCAAGTAGCTTAATTTATTATCATATTTAATACCATAATTATAATCATACATTTCACATTTAAAAATATATTCCATATACATGTATATGTTATTTTTCCTTGCATACTGATTATAACATATATATGATCAATGTATATATCAAATTCATACAAGACATATACAATTCACATGTAACTTCCAATATATCATAATTTATGTACTTTTATACTAAAAGTGAGTTCATTTTCAATACTCATAATAAGCAATAATCAAAATTTCAATCATAATAAACAATAATCAAAATTTCATGTGGTCAAGTAGCTTAATTTATTATAATATTTAATACTATAATTATAATCATACCTTTCACATCTAAAAATATATACCATATACATGTATATGCAATTTTTCCTTGCATACTGATTATAACATATATATGATCAATGTATATATCAAATTCATACAAGACATATACAATTCACATGTAACTTCCAATATATCATAATTTATGTACTTTTATACTAAAAGTGAGTTCATTTTTCTTGAATTAGTCATCTCATGATTTCTTAGAGTATAATGTATACACTGTTATGTTTTTAAATATCTATAATTTCATTCAAAACTCATACAATCCAAATAATCAATCTAAAAGAAAATTATATAAATTATTTAATGAAAACAAATATGTAACATATGATGGATACTAACCATGTTCTCATTTCCATTTTATTAACTTGAATTGCTAAACCCATTAATAGAAAACCATACATTCCATTTTCTCTCAATTCTCCCACAATCTGGGTTCAAACTAGATATAACAAATACATTTATATTTGTCACACAATCCATGGTTAAACTCAAATTTAAAAGATATATCAATAAACAATTATAATGCACAACCAATATAATAATTTCCTTTAAGTAAACTATACATAGTAAACTATAATTTAGTGCTCAACTTTAGGATTGAAGCCAACTATGTTTATAAACCAAATCGTACACACTAAAAGAGTTCTATAAAAATATGCTAACAATTATCCAACACAGAATGGGTTGAACTAATTACCAGGAACATAAACATAATACAATAATTTATAACAATTTATATGTATGTTTATGTCTTTCCCAATATACATAAACATAATACAATAATTTATAATAAATTTATGTATACGTATGTCTAAGAAAATCCATAATACATATCTCCATATTGACAAATATTTTAATCATACAAAATATTTACTACCTACATACTATAATGGGTATACAACATCCTTACCCAGAATTATTCAACTTAAATACAAAACTGGTAGGCTTATAAGAAATATAAATACTCAAAAATTTTCCTTATATTGATATGATTCATCATCCACTCTATCCTTAAACCAATTTAAGCAAACCTATAATTTATATCGTAGGAAATCAAATTTATACTAATATACTATTTTATATATATGATCTTAGGATTTATAAAATATAATTTCAAACCAGTTCTATTTAAAAACTCAAGTTTTGGTATATTCCCACACTGTATTGAAGTTTAATGTTTTGACACAAAGGTTCACATTCTACCATAACTAGGCTTAAGGGTTTCTCTAAATGAAACAAAGCATAGACAAAGATATATATATATATATATCTATATATATATATATACATACATATATATACATATATATATATATACATATATATATACATATATATACATATATATATATATATACATATATATATATGTATATATATGTATATACACACACACACACACACACACACACACACACACACATATATATATATTCAAGTTTCCATAGCTTTAGCCTATAGTGAACACAGTAATGAAAACCTATCTTTACATTATTATTATACATAATCTTGTTTAATAGACTTAAGGGATATGGAGATATTGATTTAGTTCTATGGATAAATATCATTATCTGGCTTAATGCCTTGATATATAAAAGATAACTAGAATAAATTTAGGATAGTCTATATAAAGTGGTAATAACAATGACTATGTTGCTATAATATCATTATTTTTTGTTATAATAGTTTTTTGATTGGATATTAAATTTAAAAGCTTGTTAATAACTTTTCACTAGTCACTTTCTATTTGAAGTCATGACAATATTGATCCTTGCTTGTTGATTTAATATACCTAAGCTAACCTCTGAACTAACCTTCACTAAAGGGTTTGAATACATATGAATTATATGTGATTTATTTGTCTGATATAATTGGATTAATGATAATCATATGTAATGATTTTGTAGTAGACTTTTAAAAGTTAAAACACTATCATCTTTAGGTCAAAAGACCATGTAGTGAGTAAAGGATTAAAATATTGTTTGTTTTGGAACATTTGAGTGGTTAGGGCCTTTTATCTTTTTGTCTCAACTTGAGTTAACCTAGATTATAAATTAAATCTATGGATAATGGAGTGTTGCATGATGAAAACTAGGTAAACTACAAGTTTAAAGTTATAGTTGCATGCATTGAACATATGAGAGAGGTTGATGGAGGAATAATGATAAGAAGGAGGATAAATAAAGGCATGACATGGCATGGATAAAAGAGAGGGAATATAAATAAAGAAGGAGGAGACATTCTTGTTTAAGAATTTATAAATTTTTGAAGATATTTTGAGGTTGGTAATGAAATTACATTATTTGGTTATGTGAATATAATAAATTATGTGTTTATATTTTACTAGGGTTTTTGGAAAATACCTAGCAAAGTATATTTTAATAGGATATTGATTTAGTTATATGGATGGTCAAGCCATCCATAGGGCTAAATCAATATCCTATTAAAATATACTTTGCTAGGTATTTTCCAAAAACCCTAGTAAAATATAAACACATAATTTATTATATTCAACATAACCAAATAATGTAATTTCATTACCAACCTCAAAATATCTTCAAAATTTATAAATTCTTAAACAAGAATGTCTCCTCCTTATTTATTTATATTCCCTCTCTTTTATCCATGCCATGTCATGCCTTTGTTTCTCCTCCTTCTTATCATTATTCCTCCATCAACCTCTCTCATATGTTCAATGCATGCAACTATAAATTTAAACTTGTAGTTTACCTAGTTTTCATCATCCAACACCCCATTATCCACAGATTTAATTTCTAATCTAGGTTAACTCAAGTTGAGACAAATAGATAAAAGGCCCTAACTACTTGAATGTTCCAAAACAAACAATATTTTAATCCTTTACTCACTACATGGTCTTTTGACCTAAACATGCTAGTGTTTTAACTTTTAAAAGTCTACTACAAAATCATTGCATATTATTATCATTAATCCAAGTATATCAAACAAATAAATCACATACTAATTCATATGTATTCAAAACCTTTAGTGAAGGTTAGTTTAGAGGTTAGCTTAGGTATATTAAATCAACAAGCAAGGATAAATATTGTCATGACTTCAAATAGAAAGTGACTAGTGAAAAGTTATTAACAAGCTTTTAAATTTAATATCCAATCAAAAAACTATTATAACAAAACATAATGATATTATAGAAACATATTCATTGTTATTACCACTTTATATAGACTATCCTAAATTTATTCTAGTTATCTTTTATATATCAAGGCATTAAGCCAGATAATGATATTTCTTGAATATCATAATAACTAGCTAATGTTTTTAAACATTAAAAAGACATTCCAGTTAATCAATAAGTAGCAATAAACAAATACTAGTCCAACACATTTAATTACTCATTAAATAAATATCATAGGAAATCATGAATAACATTACATAACATTATCAAAAATAACATTATGCACTCAATCTATGTGCTACAACCATAATGTAATCACACAATTAGATCCACATAAACATTAAACTAAATATAAATGATGACTAACACACATAATCAATCATCTAAATGAATAAACATCAAAAACATACTAAATCTAACAATTCATGAAATGCATATAAAGAATGTTATCTATCATGGTGTGTGCATGGGTTGTAGTTGTTTCTCTATCATCCCCCAACACCTCCATCTATGCCACCCTCTCTAATGGTATTCTCCCTCCATCATGTTATGATGGATGGATCTATCCTACATCTAACTCATGATAATAAGGTAGTTAACCCATAATATCATGATATATATCCATAAAATATTGTTGTATAAAACTAACAACATGATCATAATGTAAAAAATATACAAGTTAAACTAACTTATAGTAATTTAATCATGTAATATAGGCAACATATAACTATCCCATAAAAACATTTGACTTACAGTTTATTTAAATAGTATCAATCAATTTAACAATAATAATAATCCATGGATAATCAGGTAAATTAGCTTAGAAAGAAATTGGGATGTGACATCCTTCCCCCCTAAGGATTTTCATTATCTCGATGACTCTTATTCAAACACTAGTTTTTGATTAAAAACATTATTCATCAAAAAAAATATAACATATTATGAAGCAACAAATCAAGTAAACAAATGTGGAAATAGCATGTAGAACTCATCATAGTCTTCCCAAGTGGTATTATCCTTAGAGTATTGGTCCCATAGAACCTTGCACTATGACACTTATCTATTATGAAAATGAAGTTTGTAAGTGTTAATTACTCTGATTGGTTCTACCATGACCACCCTGGGATCAAAAACATATGAAGCATTCCAATTTAACACATGTGAAGGATCAACTATATACTTTCTAAGATAATACACATGGAAGATATTATGCAATAGAACTAGGACTAGTGGTAATGTAAACCTATATGCTATAGTATTGACCACTTCAAAAACTTCAAACGGTCCCACATATCTTGGTGAAAGTTTTGCTAACTTCTCAAATTTAATTAATCTTTTCTAAAGTTTATCCAGTATAAACAATTTATTACCTACTAAAAATTGCCTTACTGTTCTCTTCAAATCAACATAGGTTTTATACCCATCATTGGCCTCAACTAGTCTCTATCTAATTGATCTAACTTTATCTTCCATTTTTGAAAGCATCTTAGGTCCAAATACTACCCTATCTTCTAACCTATCCTAACTAATTGGTGTTATGCCCCTTCTTTCATACAACACTTCAAATTTTTCCATGTTTAAAGATGATTGGTACGATTTATTGTAATCAAACTCAACCAATGGAATGTACTCCTCACACTTGTATTGATGATCCATGTAATACATATGAAGGAGATCCTATAACACCTAATTAACTTGCTTAGTCTATCCATCAATCTATGGGTGATATTAGTGTTGAAGTTTAGTTGCATACCCAAAACTGAATTCAGAGTTAACAAAAATATATAAGTCATCCTTAGATCATGATATGAAATTATATTGTCTATAAATCCATGTAATTGATACACTTTATTTACAAATATCTTCTCAATATTAGGTACATCATTTGTCAAATTACCTGGTATAAAATGAGATACCTTGATTAGTTTATCAACTACTACCAAAATCATTAATAATGGTAAAGCTTAGACAAAGTCCATACTAATCACCTACCACTTCTTTTTTGGTATGTCATGTGAATACAATAATCTATCCAAATGCACATGTTCAACTTTCACAAGCTCACATTCTAGATAATGACGTAAAGTCTATTTCATCTTTCTTGATTCCATTCCAAAAATAGAGTGGTTTAAGCTCTACCATGATCTTGATTACTCCTAGATATCTTGAATATGGAGAATTGTGTAGTTATTTTAGTAATGTAATCCTCATATTCTCTCTATCTAGTACATACATCCTTCCATTATATCATAAAATACCATCATTCTCTATTTTATATCCTTTATACCTAGGATTTTGAGCATTCTCAGACAACACTTTCCTAACTCAATCATAGAATCCATCTCCTAGCAAGAATTTGATCACTTGATCCCTAAAATTACTCTTGATATTAGCCATGGTTGCTATGTACCTCATATAATTTAAGGAATCAATAATCTATTTTACTTTCCATTGATATAGTTGATATTGAAATCATAATTAGACAAGAACTCTAACTAGCATCTTTGATGAACATTCAAATTTCGTTGGGTGAAGATGTACTTAAGTCCTAATATGTTAGTCTTGAGATTAAATAGTTCTATAAACAAATAATGCCTCCAAACTTTGTAAAACATGCATAATTGCTACAAAGTATAGGTCATGAGGGGCATAGTTCACCTCATAAGGCTTTAGTTTCATAGATTCATAAGTTACCACTACACCATTCTGCATAAGAACTCCTCCAAATCCATCCTCAAATGCATCTATGATCACTGAGAAATGACCATTGGGATTGGGAATTCTCAGCACTAGTGATTAAGTAAGCCTCTTTTTCAATTCTTGAAAATCTAATTCACACTTATTTGATTAGATAAAACATTGGTTCTTATACTACAGAGAGGTAATTGGATTGGCTATCTTAAAAAAAATGGAATGAATTTCTTGCAATAGCCTACTAATACCATAAATGTTCTTACCTTGTGGAAATTATTTGGTGCCAACCACTCCATAATGGCTCTTATCTTTGTTAGATCTACTAAAATACCATCCACAAAGATAACATGTCCAATATATTGCACTTTCTTTTGAAAAAATGTACACTTAGATAATCTTCCATATAACTTATGCTTTCACAATGGTTACAAAACTAGTTCCAAATGTTGATGATGCTCTTCTTCATCCTTAGAATATATAATAATGTCATCTAGAAAAGCCAAAATAAAATGATTTATATAATCTATGGACACACTGTTTATGAGATTCATAAACATTGCTAGAGCATTTGTTAACCTGAATGGTAACAATATGAATTCATAGTGCTTATATTGAGTTCTAAATGTTATTTTTAGAATATCCTCATCCATTTTCCTTAGCTACTGATATCCTTCTCTAAGATAAATCTTTGAAAAGACCATTATCCCTTGCATCTGATTAAAAAGATCATCAATGCAAGGTAGTGGATATCTATTATTGATAGTCACCTTATTCAACATTATGTAATCAATACAAAGGCATAGAGTACCATCTTTCTTCTTGATGAAGACAACTGGTGCACCCCATGGTGACACATTTGATCTAATCAAACCTTTTGTTAACAAATCCTAGAGTTAAGCCTTCAATTCAACCATTTTGGTGGTTGTCATCCTATATGGCACCTTAGATTATGGTTTTGATCTAGGTATAATGTCTATTACAATATTAAATTCACATTTTGGAGGCAATCCTAGTAATTCCTCTAAAAACACATCATGAAAGTTTTTAATAAAATGATAGTCTCTAAGGGATGGATCCTTGGATCCCTTCATTTAATTTATCTTGAAAATAAATTCTTGACATCCTTTTCCTTGAGCCTTCTTAAGTTTCATTGAAAAAATATGCCTAAGCTTCAACTCTCTTTTTTCACCCTAAATTTGTGTTAGATTTCCAAAATTATCCTAACACTCAAACTTCTTCAGATAATAGTCAAACTTGGATTTATGCTTCACAAGCCAATTAAATCCTAGGATTAAATCATATGACCTTAAGGGTGATACATAAGGATCCACTATTGGTGTGAATTTGGGTGACCTAATCTCAACTTCAACTAAACACTTATCAACTTTGACCTTTGACTTATTCCCATATTATACTGACTATGTATTTACCACTACTCCATCTTTTCTAGATATCTTATTTAGTATTATATGAGCTATAAAACATTTTGTATCCCTTGTATCTATCAAAATGGAAGTTAGATGTTTAAACAAAATACCTGACAATTTTATGGGTGAAGCTTGGAATTTGGCTTGCTAATTATCAACTACCACATGTATATATTGTTGAAACACTCCCTGTTATGGAGCATAAGCTTTTATTTTCAACTTATCATGGGTACACTCATAAGCAAAATGGTCACCTCTATAAATAAATAAACCTCTAGGTGGTCCCTTCCTATCTAACTATTTTTTTCCTTTCAAAATACCTTTAAAACCATTACTTAGTTTCATGTTACCTAAACCACTATTAAATCTAGTATTCTAACTCTTTAAATGACTCTAGGAGTCTCCACTCCTCTACTTCTAGTTCTTATTTTTGAAATTTGGTTTAGAAATTCCAAACTTTTTCTTAAAGTTATCTTTGACCTAAGAAAGATATTTCAACTTTTTATCCTATATAACTTATTTCTTCATGACTTGGTCCATGGTAGATGTCCCATGTACATCTAACACTCCACCAATCTAGGGTTTTAATCCCATGATGAACTTCCTAATTCTAAACCTCTCATTTACCAGATATTGAGGTGCATAATTCATAAGATTGGTGAACTATTCCAAGTATTTATTCATTGATAGGTCTCCTTGCTTAATATTTTGAAAATCTATAGTATTTTGGTCAAATTATAACTTTATAATCCACCATGATCTTAACAATGTCACAAACCGCTCCCATGTGGTGGTAGTGGAGTTAAGATTCATTTTCAATTTTTTATTAGCCCACCACGTAACTACTTCACCAAATAACTAGTAAGCTCTCCAAACTACTTTAGTGACTTTGAAGTATTTTATAATCTCTAGATACCTTTCCATATTATTTATCCATACTTATTTTATATCTCTCATAATGGTTCCATCAAAATAAGGTGTATCCACCTTAATAATATCTCTAGCGAATTCTATAGCTACTTGAGCTCTCGCATCCTGAAGCACTTCCTGATGTCTCTTATCTTAAAGTATTTCCTACTAAATAAGATGATATTTAGTCATATATTGATGGGCTTCCTCTTCATGTCCATGAATTTCCTATTCTAGGGTTGACATTCAATCCCTAGTTTTATTCATGGTTGTGAGAATCTGATTTAACTTTGCTTCTTTATTAACATCAAATTTATTAGGATCAAATAGAGGGTTATTGTCATTGACATTTGAAAGACCCTCACTAGATGCTCCAAATCACACCATTATCCTTTTTTATTAATATAAGGATAAGAAAATGTTAGTGGACTCAATAAATACTAGAGTTTAAGCTTTAGCTTTGATACTATAATGTAACATCCCCACTGGGATTTACTAGAATAACATATATATTTTTTAAATTAATACCACATATTCAACATTATAATTCACCATAAGGATATAATTAATTATTAAAATTTAAAAAATACTAAATATGTTAACCATAAAATAGTCATGTAACAATCTATTCAGTTACTAATCACTATGAAACAAATAAGCAAAGCATAACTACATATATTATAGAAAGTAATTACATAATTCCAGCCATGACTGGTATAATATTCCAACCACTATTGTCAATGTACATATGAGAAAATAATTACATTTTCATGAATAATAATGTTTTAATAATAAATACAATATATGATATAAGGATCCATAGAGCATGAGTCTCACAAACTCTTATATATATATATATATATATATATATATATATATATATATATATATATATATATATATTAGAGTTTGTGAGACTCATGCTCTATGGATCCTTATATCATATATTGTATTTATTATTAAAACATTATTATTCATGAAAATGTAATTATTTTCTCAAGTGTAGTCTCTGATGAAGTACTATTATGGGGAGAGAGATCACCATCTAAGTGATTTTCCACTCAAACCATGGACCATTGATCCCCCACATAATCTCATAATTATGGAATAGAACTCCCTTCATGGATGGGTAGATAGTGATGGTGCAAGAATGTATAAAGATAAGCTAGTACCCATGTGCTATAATATTTCTAAAACATGATGTGTACCATAAATAAATTATATTCTAACATGATAACTCACAAGCATGTAAATTAAACATATGAAATTATAATGTTTAACTAAACATTACTTTGAATAAAGTTACTAATTAGTTAATGATCTCTAGGATAAGTCAAATTAATACAAACCACTTGATCAGATTACCCTCATCTAGCATTGGCAATGCTAAGTAAGCTTCACTACTCATTTAGTACCAGTAGTGTGAGATTTGGTTAATATTAAATATAACAAATATATTGAAATGGATTAATTCCTATCAATAGGCATAAAACATGTTAAGTATGAAAATAATCAAAGCACATATATTTAGTCCATCAAATGTATGCAATGAATCTCCACTATTTTATTTAATACATAAATGATAACATAAATAAGTACATCTTATACCGATCAAGTATATTTTATGATAGACTACATGTTTTTAGAATTTTAGAAGTAACTCAATATAGAAACATTTATGACTTTATCATAATTTAATTCTATGAATATACTTTAACAAATTACATCTAACTAGTCATAATAAATTTCAATGCTCATAATAAATAATAATCAAACTTTCATATCATTATTTGCCCATTTATTAAGTTGTATGCTTATAGATATGATATACCACATCACATGGTTAGATATCTTAATTTATTATCATATATAATACAATAACTATAGTCATACCTTTCACATTTACAAATATATGCCATATATGTGTATATGTAATTTTTCCTTCCATATTATTTATAACATATATATGATCAATGTATATATCAAATTCATACAAGACATATACAATTCATATGTAACTACCCATTTATTATAATTTGTATAAGCTTATACTAACAATGAGTTTATTACTCTTGAGTTAGTTGTCTCATGAATTATTATAGTATAATGTATACACTGTTATGTTTTTAAATATCTATAATTTCATTTGGAACTCATATAATCCAAACAATCATTTGAAAAGCCAATTCTAGAAATTATTTAATGAAAAATATGTGAAACAAATTTATATGTGAAAAGAAAGAAAGAAATAATCTTAATCTAATCTAAATTTAAATTTATGATAGAGTAACAAACAAAGAAAACAACAATCACAAACTTTATCCATTGCGATATACATTTAATTTGATATTTTATAATATGGCGCTCACTCCTCTAATGAAATAGAGAATGGGAAGCGTTTTGGTGAAAAAATAATTCTTTTATTCACTTTGATTCATTTTGATTCATTTGTGTGTAGATCTCTAATTTCTTGATTGTGATCGATGATCTTAAGATTTTGTGATCTTTTGAAAATGGAGATTTTCAAGTTTATTTATATATATTTGGAGAAGGATCCAATGGTGGAGGATTATTTGGACTTATTCAATGATCCAAATAATCAGTTATGGCTAATGATTCCTCACCCATGAGGATAAAGATCATTTTATATGGTTGACATAAAAATGGAGTTGGTTAATTGACTCAATAAGATTAATTTAATTTTATCGAAAACTTAGGGTCTAAATCATAAAAGCTGAGAAAGATATGGATTTGGTTTAGATGAGGGGCAAAAAGGTGGAATATGTTTTAAATGAGGTGTAAAATTTGGATTTTTAATTTGAAAATAAGGATTTAAGTGTGCATAATTAACTAATTTGACTTATTAAATTACTTGAATTTGGAGGAAATGTGATGAATTAATTTAAAAATAATTATTAATATGTAAATTAATTTAAGAAGAAATATTAATATGATTTAGGTGCATTTTTATACTAAATTAAATTAAGGTGTCTACCTTTGACCCTCTTTGAAATAGTGTTATGAAGCAAGACTATTTTAAAGAATAATAGAAGTAGAGTGTTAATGATTAAAAAGGAAAAATTTTCCCCAAATGAATTAAAATCAGTGTGATCATGCCCCCTCGAGGCTTTGTGCAAGAACACAGACAAAAACAAAAAAATGATGAAAAGAGGAAATGGTCAAAGTGATATGGATGAATGATAAATCAATTTTTTTTAGAATTGATTTCAAATTTTCAAGATGTTGGTTGCATAAAAATGTTACCCCTAATTAATGAAAACTAGAGTATGAATTTGAAAAACAATATTTTAACCATTTAGATATTGCACACTTATTATTTTTCTAATGACATAGGGGTCAATTGAGTGGTTGTGGGAATGATATATCTTAGCAATAATAAAATGTAGATATAAAAATAGAAAAAATATATTGAATTTACAAATGATTGTGCTTATTTTAATGTAGATAGATTTTTACAAGATTTTGAAAAAAAATAAAAATGAATTGATTTAATGTTCTAGAAATCTGAAAAATGATTGAAGAATGATTTGAATTGTGGGATGGGGGAAAATATTTGGTAATATAGAAGGATATAAGTATAAGAAATGGGGATTAGAACATGATTTTTTCAAATTGATTTCTAAGGTTAGTGATAAGAATTGTGATTTGAGAGATTTAATCTAAGGCTTGCGAGGAAACATGGACCATATTCCACATCATGAGTATCAAGCAGAGCAAGTGAGGAGATTCCATAGACCTGAGAAGAGTGGGCCTCTAATAAGTGAATTTATTTTTGATTTTTTTATATTTATTAGCATTTATTAGTACTTAAATTAAAGAAAATGAAATCACTTTTGTCAAAATGGTGATTTTGGCATCAAAATCAATGATTTCATTGGATAAAATAGTTATTTTGATAAACATGGAAGTGAAATCACAACATAAGGTAACTATTTTATTTTAGGGGAAAATGAAAATTTCACTATTTTTAGTAGCAGTGAAATCATTGATGTTAGAAGTAATTTCACTTGGGGTAAGAGTGATTTTGTGAGAAGGTGTATAAAGTGAATTTGTAAATTATATTGGTAACTTTATGGGGGATAAGAATGAAATAAGTAAGATAAAATGAAGTAAAATGAAAAATGATTGTGTGTTTAACTATGTTTCTATTATGATTGAATACTTGAAATGTAGTGGTAATGATGAATGTAATGCTAAGATAAATTAATTAAATTCTAATAATTATGATTTGGAAGAGGTATTACCAGTAATGGTGACATGAAAGAAAAGATATATATTGATGGTGAGGATGGTGAGCTTCATTGAGTGTGAGTTTGGCATGTAGAGGAGAGTGGATTATCTTATAGTATATAGATATCAGAGGGCATGAGACTAGAGGCCACCATATTTTATAGAGTACTCTTTGAGACAATAAACTTCTACTAGATCCATTCAACTAGTGGAGTTAAAGAGGTTAGTGGGACAAGTAAAATGTGCGATGGGTCCTCCATGAGGCACACCATGACATGGAAAGCTATTACTAGACTAGACACTCTATTTGAGGGACAAGATGAGACATAGATACATGAAATATTTAGATAGATGTATTTCATCGATGTATACATATTATGAGATGTAAATTTTTATATAGATGCATTTGATATATATATATTCATGATGATTTTATGAGACTTTGTACTATGGACATTGGACATTGATGGATCATTTACTAGTTTACATGGATTTTATGGATATATGGTAGCACTGGTTATATTTCTTGCATTTTGATATATGTTAGCAAGTTTTAATATTTTTTCATAATATTTATTATGAATTTTTGACTTATGTATGATTGGATGATGTGTATGGATGTATAATTTAACATTGTTGCATATCTTTTGTTTCTATTCTTTGCATTGGATTTATAATAGTATTTGAGTTTTGAGCAATTTGATTTTTAATATAACATAAAACATAGTACCACCAATGATATTGAATAATCATGATGAATGTTGATGTTTTTCAGATTTGAACAAAAGGAAATGATAAATTGTGTTTTAGAAAAGTAAATAATGATATAATCATAACCATACTATATATCCATTTCACAAAATAATCTTTACAAACACACAAAAAACAATAATTAATAGATGCCAAAATAAAAGATTAATCTAATTGATTGAAACACAAACATAATTTTAATGCAAAAAAATGTAATCTAAATGATTTTAATAAAAAATGAAAATTTTATATTTGAAATATTTGGAAACAAGAATGACACAAATAGCTAAACAAAGAGTAACCTAAAAAGTGAACACACTTGATAAAAGAAAGGAAAATAACCATCAAAATGGCTAGTGATAAAAAAGAAGTTAAATAACTAACTTAATGGATAAAGATAAAAAAATGGAAAATAACCAAGTGAGTGGTTAGAGATATAAAACAAAAAACACAAAAATGAAAAATGAACAAATAACATAAAAAGTGGAAAAGTTGAAAGAGTTGTAAACAAAGACAATCAAAACAAGGATTGCAATTTTATATCCAAGAGCGAAAATAGGAACCAAACAAGTTATTGAAAAGTGTAATGAATAACTAATACATTTTTGGGGGGAAATTAATGATGGGGAATATGATAGTTGAGCTAACCCTAGATACCCCATGTATTTAAGCACTACCTACATAATCCACCTTAGACAAAGTCTATGTGGCGATATCAGGCTAAATGTAGTTCTCCAAATATGGGAAGTGATGATAAAGTGGATGATTGATGAAGCATTTTTTTGAATGTTTTGATGAAAAAATATGTATGAGTGACCCACCCAAGGATTAATGAATGATGTGGAAGATAATTTTAGAATGGTAGATGTGTTTGAGATTGATGTTTTTGTAATGTTTTATATTATTTAATGATTTTATTTTTTATTTTTTGATATTTTGAAATAAGGGAATAAAACAATTTTATACAATCATGAGCGAGAATAAAAGTTCACTTATAGGATGAAAAACCCTAAAATTTAGCATATTATAGGATAAACAACTAACAATTGACAAATTGATAAACTTGAAAATATACAGTGGATGCCTAAGAAGGTGATGCCCCCAAGTCTAGGATAATTATATACAATGGTTTATGCATGATTCTAGGATCTTAGTTTATGGATACATATGGAACTTTGTAGATGTATTTGATCAATTATTTTGCATGTGATGATTAATTGTTTTGTGTACATAACATATAACTTTAAAATTGTAGAAAAAGAGTGAAAGGAAGAACATGATGAAGGGTAAAGAAAAAAGTCAAAATTATGTATAATAAAGGATGGTGATATAATCATTATGAGAAAAAGTGAAAGTATACATCATGTCAAACTCACAAAATAACTAGCTTTGTTGGATGTGTCTAGAGAGAACTAGCCCTGACAAAATTGGCTAATGGGATAAAATCTACCCTTTTTAGCATAGACATGTAAGAAATCTACTTGAAAAAATATTTATTTGGATATCCTTCGATTTAATTTAGTTTATTATCCCCTTTTATTTAGTCTTATGTGACTAGTTAGACATATGGGCTCATTGCCAAAGACTATATATAGATGAGTAAGGGTATATCTCCCAATATTAATCCCATGAAACTAGGAAGACATAAAGGCTCAACACTAAAGATCAATAATGGATAAATATATGTATTTTGATTTTTATATGTATTGAATAAGGATGTTTATGTTTTATAGGAGAATTATACCCCAAATATTGGCCCCATATGAATATTAAAATGTAAGGGTTTATCACCAAAGACCTAGATAGGTGGTTAAAATTTATTATTTATTGTTGTAGCTAACTTAATGTTGTCTACTAGAAATAAAACCATAAGATGAGACTCTATCATGGAAAATATTTCTAGACAAAGATGTGGGCTATTATTGTCTACATCTAGCTAAGAAAATGTAAAGTAAAATTTTTACTTTACTCATAAGAACTAAGACAAGAACCAATGTAATTTTAATTATGAAAATGTCTTTCATGAGATAATAGGGTGGCATGAAGAATCAAAATGATATAATATGTTATAATTTGAAATTTTTTGTGTTATGATTAATTGACAACTAAACAATCACTAAACATTAATTCTAATATATAAGATAAAAATGAACATGATATTATAATACAATACTATGAAGATAATATAGCTATAAATAGATTGCCCCCAAGTGTTAAGGGACTCATAAATAACAATGTATTTTATTTTTATTTTTTTATGATTTTTTTGTAGATTTATTGTCATCGATACCTAATGGATGGTCACAAGATGAATTAGTTTCTTATTTTTCTATATTTTCACCCCATGCCATTCTATATAGTCTTTATTGTTCTGACTAGATTTCTTCTTCAATGTCTATTTCAATTTTGTTATTAACTTTGAATAGTACTTGACCAAAATGAGGTTGTTGAACCCACCAAGAGTTATTAGCAACCATCCAAAGAGGCATTATCTATTTAGGAATCCTTATTTAATAAAGTTGTCTAGATATAAGTTTCTTTGATGGAGTTATATTATAATTTTGCTTTTTTATGGGAAAACATAATTATCAACTAGACCCACATTAATATGTTTGATAGTAAAGCTGAACTTTAGAAACCATATAATAGTTCTTCTAACCATCATAGAATATAGATGTCTTTATCTATAAGGATTATAAGTGATGTTGTTAAAGAGTATCAAGAACTAGGGACTAACAATCTCTCCATATGTATAAAAACCTATATCCCTCAACCAACCACTATTGACTAACCACCAAATACTACAAAAATGAAAATAGGATAGATCTATATTGATAATCCTTAATTTCATAGAAAATATAGAATATTCAAACCTGCTATGATGTTCCTCAAAATCATAATCTAACTCATTATAATGCCATCTTACCAGTTTATCATAATAAGTATGCAACATGGGAGTTAATATTCTTTCATAGATTGGAACTGGGAGATCATTCCATGCCATTTCTCTCTTGATTGACTTAATGTTTTTAATGTTTATGATGTCATTTTCATCAAGTAACAAGGAACCAATTTGTTCATCTATTGGTGTATTTGGATTGCTTTTTAGAGCTTCAAGAAATGGCTAGTGAAGTAATGTTTCTTTAAATAGGATGCTTTCATGGATTTTTATAGATTTTATAATTGATAAATTTTCATGATATAAGTCAAATGAGGTCTATTTTTGTGGATTCTAGTTGACATGTGCAGGTAGTGTAATGTTGATAGGAAAAGGAAGAATAGTTTTTATGGAGATGGACCAGACTGCTTTGATATTACTAAGAGGATTTGTGTTGATGTTGGATGAAGTTTCTTCTTTATCTATAACATTATCAGTAGTTGTTTCTATTCAAATTTTGCTTTTTTAGATTCAAGAGAGAGAAGAAACTAAAGAGATAATGGACAAGGCATGTGAAGTACCTGATAAAGTTATGCGCACTGAAATCAGATGTTGGAAGATTCTCCTCTTTGGCTGTGGAGGAATGACACCTGCGAAGAACAGGCTAAAACACGGAAAAACGTTAGTCAAAGATATGGTGGGTTGTCAGGCGAACGCCCAATCCCAGAAGTACAAAGACTCCCTAGAAGGATATCAACCCACTGATAAAAAAGCGGAATATTTGACGAAAGTAGATAATGAAAGAGAAAATGACAAAAATAAATGACAAAAAATAAAATGCATACCTGATAAGCAGCACTGTTCTACACAGTCACCGGCATCGGTCTCTGTGGTGCCGGCGTCAGTTAGGGAAGGTGCCGACGTCGGTTTAGGTGCCGTCGTCAGTCGGGGTAGTGACCGACGTCGGTCAGGGTAGGTTTTGGACAGATTCTGGGCGAGTTGCAGAAGGTCTGGGAGAGTCGGGACAGGGTCTTGACAAGTTCGGGACAAGGTTTAGACAGAGTCGGGACAGGGTCTTGACAAGTTCGGGACAAGGTTTAGACAGAGTCAGGACAGGGTCTAATAGAATTAAGATAAGGTTTAGACAGAGTAAGGTCGGGTTTTTGGTCGAGTCTGGACTGAGTTATGGATTCGGATAGTGGGCAGGAATGTAAAGGAGAGATTCAAAACTTGGGTCTGTGGTCTGAAGCTTCAGGATGACAGAAATAGTGAACGAAGAATAATCAAGAAGAAATAAAAATAAACAAAGAAAATACTTACCTACAAGAAGACATGATAAAAGCCATAGTCGAAGTTGTCTGTGTAGTGCCGGATTGAAATGAACACTGGAGTTAGTTGATCGTGAGATTGCAAGAGTCTGTGGATATAAGAATTCAGAGATCGATTGAATGAATCTGTTCTTCATGTTTGTTTGAAAAAATGGTTGATTAGCCTTCAAGATTGATCAGCGGATGCTGATGAAGGTGAGGGACGGTTCGAGAGACGGTTCGATAACCGTCTCGAGAAACCGATCAGGAACCGAATGGTAACTGATAACGGATAACGGCAAGGTGACCAACATCGATAGGATTGCCGACGTTGGCCGATAAGTGACCGACGTCGGTGACATCAGCCAGGTAAAGACCGTCGTCGGTAGATGCACAATGGGGATAGAGTCTAGCTTTAGCTCTGTGCTCATTTGTACATGCTGCCAGGGTCAAGGTTGGTGGAACAAGTGATCGACAAGGGTTAAATAGGCGAAGAAGAATAAGACGGGGAATGACTAGGGGAGTCGACACGATTTCGGTGTCTACATTTGCCCCTTTTTGTCTTGTTGGTTGTTCTAGATGAACTGCAAGACAAAAATAGGAGTGATTGCCCCAGGTGTGGGATAAGGTTGATTTCATCTCGTTGGTTGTTCGAATGAACTGCAAGACAAAAATAGGAAGCAGATAGGTTGCCCTGATTATGGATGAGGTATTCCCCCTCAAAGCAGGAGTTGAGGGAAGGGAACCGAGAATCGGGTGCTGATTTGACAAAGAGTGGATGAAAAAGGGGTGAGGGTGAACACTGCAAAAGTTGTGATTGCATGCATACCACTGCACGAGATGGTCAGGTCAAAAGTGTCGTAGGTCAAGGGTCGAGGAGTGCCAAAATTGAAATAACCGAGCCCTAGCATTTAGTCATCTGCTGATCAGGTCACTCAATCTAAGCTGAAGCTCCAAATGGTTGTCATGTTCTAGGTATCCCGGGCTCAGGAAGTGCTCCTAGAATCATGAAAAAGTCACAAGTAGGGCGGATCAACCGGTTTGCGATCCTATACTTGTGAGGGTCCAAAAAGGTCTGCGCACAATTCTGCTAACCAGTCAGGAGGTAGCATACATGCAAAAACAACCAAGGCAACAGTGTCTTGGAAGTAGGTGAGGTCGGAGGAGATAGGCATGATCTCCAATGGTTGGTGGTCGAGGGGAGGAATGGATGAAAGGATGTGGCCGAGCTAACCCCAGAAGACCCCATGTCAACTGAGTGCTGCCTACATAGCCCTGGTGATAGGGCCTCAGGCCAATGTAGTTCTCCCTAAAAGGGAGGGAGGGTAAAAGGGATAAAATGGGTCGTGGTTAAGGACAAGGTTATGGTTAAAAGAAGGAAAGAAGGTTTGTCCATCAGAGAGACGAACAAATGAGAATGGTCGAGCTAACCTCAGAAGACCCCATGTCAACTGAGTGCTGCCTACATAGCCCTGGTGATAGGGCCTCAGACCAATGTAGTTCAGACAAAGGGTCTGAGTGGTAGACAGGTGGTTAAAATGGTTGATAGATTGGTCGTGGTTATGATGAAATGATGAGGAAAAAAGATGTTGCAGCCTTTTCCAAATGGTGTATTCTGTAACATTGGTTGAGGGGTTTTTCATCCCTAGCAATATTCCATATTTGTGATGGATGTATGCTAAAAATGAATTGAGGTTTATTTATGCTTCAGCAAGTATTGGTTTATGCTGAACATAAATTGTGGCGGGTCGATAGTTTCCATGTGTATTGGTGTCCATAGAAACTAGGATGAATAGGCTAGGTCATGTTGATGGTCTGAAAAGAGAGTTGAGTTGAGTCGATTGACAAGTGATGAAGGTGAATGTGACCAAAGTGTAGAAGAAGTGAAAAGCATATTGCTCTTTCATTGACAAGGACCAAAAAGATAACATAGATAGGGGTTATGAGAACCCAGAGCCCCATTCATGCGTGACGTCGTTGACCATAGTTATGTTAGAGCGATAATCGAATCACTTAGACATTAAAGTGAGCTCGAAGTCCCTTGAGCAGGTGATAGGAGGAGGAAAGAGGGTAACCCATTTTAAGAGCAAAGATAACTTTCCCCCTTTTTATAGGAGACCCTGAGACAACTATAAGTCAAGTCCATGATTTTTTATTTTTTATTTTTTATTTTTTTAAGCGCAAACTGATCAATGCGGGAAGCCTGCATAGAGATGTCATTTGTTTGGTGGTCAAGTTGTGAAGCTGATCAATACGGGCAGCTTCTAAAATAGTGTTGTTTATTGCCAGATTTAGTCATAGCCATCCTTCGAGGGAGTGGTCTAGACTTTTGTTTAATATAAAGGGCTTTTGAATAGCTGTCCTTCGAGGGAGCAATCTATTAATTACCACAATGATAGTACAGCTGTCCTTCGAGGGAGCAATCTACTTTTTGATTTTGATATTGATATAGTGACCATGGATATTGTGACATCTTGATTTGTTTTGATAGAAATGTGAGTCGTGGACAAGATTATAGAAGGTCAAGGGCTCCCTTTTATGAGGACAAAGCATTTATACAGCATAAAAGGGTTATAGGAATTGTTAAGAGGAATAGGGTTGAAAGGAAGGAGGATTAAGAGGACGGGGATTACTCAAGGGATGAGCTCAAGTTAAGTGTCAAGTGGATGAATACTCGACTAACAGTAGAACGGTCGCAGATGCAACGTATTAAGAGGCTCTTGTTCTGGGCGTCCATCAAGAGAAGACAGACGATAAGTCCCTGATCCATACTTGTGCGTGATAATAAAAGGTCTGAGCCAATTAGGAGAAAACTTGCCCCATTTGGCTCTTTCCAGATTGGTCAGATGTTGATGGTGGATGTGGAGTTGACTGATATGGTCGTTGATTGATCGAGACTGGTTGAATGTGTGGATAAAAAGGTTGGTCAATGTTTGGTTGAGATTTGGTCATTTGATGGTTGGTATTTGGTCTTTGGTTGGGTCGAATGTTTGGTTGAGATTTGGTCATTTGATAGTTGGTCAATGGTTGGTCAAGGGTTGATTGGTTGGTATTTGGTCTTTGGTTGGGTCGAATGTTTGGTTGAGATTTGGTCATTTGATGGTTGGTCAATGGTTGGTCAAGGGTTGATTGGTTGGTATTTGGTCTTTGGTTGGGTCGAATGTTTGGTTGAGATTTGGTCATTTGATGGTTGGTCGAGTGTTGATTGGTTGGTATTTGGTCTTTGGTTGGGTCGAATGTTTGGTTGAGGTCGAGTTAAATGTTTGGTTGCTAGTCTGGTTGAGGCTAAGTTGAAAGAGTGATTGATATGTGGTCGAGACTGTGTTAAAAAATTGGTCGAGGTTTGGATGAAGGTTGAATTCCCCCAGCGGCTAGGGAGAATGTTTGATGGATTGGTTATGGTCGGTTGAGGTTTAGTGGTCAGATGGACTGTGTTGATGTCGAATAAGGGGGTTAAAGGTGACAAAGGAACCAGAACCTGGCGTGGAGATCCCGATTTAGGTGATGAGGTTGGAGAGGTATGAGTTGGTGTTGATGATTTGTGGGAGGGATGGTCTAGAGGATCCTTGATGAGAAGGGAATCCGTTCTCTGTTGGTGACGAATGACAGCTTTAAGAGCGCAACAACGCTCAGTGTCATGTCCCGGAGTATGATGATAGTGATAGTATTTAGAGTTGTCGAACCAAGAAGGTCTTGATCTGAGAGTTGATGAGAGGGGTGGTGTTGAAGGCTTGATAACGTGGTCAAGAAGAGAGGTGTCATTCCCCAGACATTGGCGAATGGCGACCTTGAGGGCACAACAATGTTCCGTGTCGTGTCCAAGTGTGTGATGATACGCACAAATACGAGTGTCATCGAACCAAGGTGGTTTAGGTCTGAGAGATTGATATGGTTTGAGAGGTGGAAGGTTGAGGCAAGATGACTGCAACAAGTGCCGTAATAGCAAGGTATAAGAACCTGCTAACGGGTCTGGATATTTTATTGCAGTGAGGGTTGATGACGTTGGTTTGAGAGGCATAAGAGACGTTGGTCGATGATTTAGAGAAGATATATGTTTGACAGGTTGATAGGGTAATGGAGATGACGTGCCTCTGTGAAGGATGGGAGTAGGAAGCACTCCAATTAAAGTGGATGGATGTGGGCCCAAGATTGAGGGTAATGACGAAGGTGGGGGAGGAGTCCTCCGGTGTGGTTTAGTGGTCTTTGTGGGTTTGAGTCGAGGGCCACTATTGTGCAAGGTGAGGTTAGATACGGGTTTGGGTTTAGATGTGGACGGAGGTGAGTGAGATGTAACAATCTCAGGCAAAGGGCAAGAGGAGATCGTGACTGGGTCTTCTTCGATTGAAATGGGTGAAGAGATAGGGTTTTCTCTTGGTGGAGAAGAAATAGGAGAGGGTGGCTCCTCAAGTGGGCAGATGGTAGGGATGATCGTGCCTTCTGCTTGTGCTTGAGGAGTAGGCAAGGTATGGTCATTAGATGAAGGTAGGGCTAATGGTGTAGGTGTGGTCAAGGCGTCCTCCAATATAGGAGAAATAGATGGAGGACTAATAGGAGAAGAGGGTTCTTCATCCTGTGAAGAAGGTTGGTCAGAGACAAGAGGTAAGATAGTGTTGACGGTGTGTATATCATGGTCTTGAGGGTCATTGATCATGGTTTGGATGTTGTCTTGAGTAGGCGGGTGATTAGGAAAAGGTTGTTTGAAGATGTCGAGGTTTTGGTTGGGCGGTGCGTTCGGGTTATCCAAGATAAGATCGCCCTTGTCTAGCATGTTCTGGACAAGGTTTTTAAAAGTTTGATAGTGATCCGTATCATGGCCTTTGACATGGTGATAGTTACAAAAGTGGTTCTCCCTGTACCATGTAGGGATAGGTGTTGAGGAGTCGAATTGATGTGGTCAGATTGAAGGGAGATTGAGGACCCCCTGCTTGATGAGTTTATCCAAGACAGAGGCATATGACTCTCTAATTGGAGTGAATTGACACTGTATGGATTGACGTTGAAAATGTTTATTGATGTAGTCTAATGTTGAAGATGTTGGTTGGTTAGTTATTGTTGAAGATGATGGTCTAAAGATGACAGTGTTCGCCAACTCCTTAGATTGAGAGTGGGCAGAAGAAGGTCTGGAAGAAGAATGGTCATTGGTTCTTGTGTTAGTGTTACACAATTTGACCTTATCTTCTTCAATAGCACAGAGTTCAAGCTTTCGGGCCATGGTGAAGGCCTCGTCGAAAGTGTGGAATGTTTGAACCCGCAAGGTGGATGAGATGTGACTAACACATGCTCGAGAAAAGAGCTCAATGAGCTCGGGTTTAGGCAAGGAGAAGGAGAGCTGGTTAATCAAGTCTCTCCAACGGGCGACAAAATCAACTACTGATTCGTCATCAAATTGCCTAATGGAGTAAAGGTCTGTGATCGAGACTTGTTTAGTGATATTGATTGAGAAATGGTCAACGAATAATTGAGCGAGTTGAATGAATGAAAAGATAGAATGTATGGCAAGGGAGCTATACCAGTCAAGGGCAGGGCCAGAGAGAGACATAGGAAATGTGCGTAATAATAATGCATCATCGTGGGCAATAAGGTAGCAGGCATGTCTGAATTCCCGTAAATGTTGTTGTGGGTCTTCCTTACTCTGAAAGCGAGTAAATTTAGGAAGCTCCCAATGGTTGGGGTATGGTCGGATAGGGACAGAAGGATGAATGGGCTCGTTGTAAATCTGGTCATATGAAGAGACATTATTTGAATCAGAGATAGAAGCTTCAAGACTGGACATTTTATCCATCAGCATCTTGATGATGTCTACTGACGGATTGGTGGACGGAGTGCCCCTTAGGTTGTAAGGCGCTTGAAAGAGGCTAGAGGAGGTATACGACGTAGTCGGTTGTACCAATAAAGATGTAACGTACGGATGACTAGTCGCAGGGGCAGAAGTGGAGGCTAAGGGTGGTTGCATCATGAAGGTCGAAGGTATAAGTTGAATAGGCACTGCCAAAGGTGGTTGAATAGCGGCACTGGTAGAGGGATAGGTTGGCACTCCTACATTTGTGGGTGCAAGAGTGTAAGGGGTCGAGGCAATCAAGTTCTAATACGATGTAGAACTTGGTTGAATTATAGATGATTGAGGGGGTAACGAAACCCCGATGGAGGTCGGTCTAAAAATAGACGAAGAGGCCAAACTTTGCGTATTGGCCATGGTTGGGTTAATAGTTGAGGTGAAAGGCTGAGTCATAAAGGGTTGGATGACGAATGGTGTCGATGTCATTGCCATGTCACCCGAGAGGTCTCACGTTGGATTTCTCGTGAGATAGTTATGGAGGGCTGCGGTACTGAGGTCCAAGAATTTTTTGAAATCTTGGTCCCCTTCAGGGATGATGAGAATTTGAGTTGGGATCAGGGTCGGTCCTGTAGGAGTTCTTTCAGTCTCCGAGTGTAACTCCATGATAGGACGGGTTAGAGATGAGGTAGACGAAAGCAGTTGACGGCCAGAGTGGTCAAAAAGGGCCTTGGTTTGACTGCGTGTCAAAACCATAAAAGGCAAGAGAGAACATCCTTACACACTCAAACAAGCAGATAAGAACTAAAAAGATGAAGACACAAGCAGATCCTAAAAACCCTAGAAGTAAATTATTAGGATTATAGTGGCTTATGCCTTAGAATATGTGTTTGGGGAGGATTGGCTTTGTGAGTCGGGTCCTAGAAGAAGTCTATGGATGGTTTCGGGTTTTTTTATGGTGCTCAAGAAGTCTGTGTTAGGTCTGGTACGCGGCCTGGTGCTAAGGAGCAAGCTCCCCTCACTTCACGATTCCAGTGGTTAGCTGGTTTTGCTTAGACAAGATATACCTCGCCTAGAGATTATACTCCGCCAGAGAACGGAGTGGGCTTTCCCCTTGGTGATGAAATCCAAGTGAGATTGCCAGGACGGGTAAGGTATCCACTGGGGGATGAAATCCCAATCGAGCCTTGTCTCAGGTAAGTTAAAATGTTTGTTTTATGCAGGTGGTTTGGTCGTGTAACATGAAGTGATCTAGATTAATTCAATATGTGGTTTAATTACTATGTGTGGTCTAAGAGATGCAAGCAAACAGAAATGAATGCAACGTGTTTTAATGTCCAAGTCAAAATGTTTGTTCGTATGAAGACGAATGGAGAAAGAGTCGAAGAATATGAGTTTTAGCTAGTCTAGAAGTGCAAGAAAGAAATGTTCATTTTAGTTTTGCTTATGATGTCGTTTAAGAAGAGATGAAAGGAGGTGAAAAGGAAGAAACCTAATGCACCTAAATGAATGAAAGAAAGAGAGAAAGAACCCAAGGAGGACCTAGGGTCCCACCGGGTGTGCCATAATGTTTCTATTCAAATTTTGCTTTTTCAAATTCAAGAGAGAGAAGAAACTAAAGAGATAATGGACAAGGCATGTGAAGTACCTGATAAAGTTATGCGCACCAAAATCAGACGTTGGAAGATTCTCCTCTTTGGCTGTGGAGGAATGACACCTGCGAAGAAAAGGCTAAAACACGGAAAAATGTTAGTCAAAGATATGGTGGGTTGTCAGGTGAACGCCCGATCCTGAAAGTACAAAGACTCCCTAGAAGGATATCAACCCACTGATAAAAAAGCGAAATATTTGATGAAAGTAGATAATGAAAGAGAAAATGACAAAAATAAATGACAGAAAATAAAATGTGTACCTGATAAGCAGCACTGTTCTGCACAGTCACCGGCGTCGGTCTCTGTGGTGTCGGCGTCGGTTAGGGAAGGTGTCGATGTCGGTTTAGGTGCCGTCGTCGGTCGGGGTAGTGACCGGCGTCGGTCAGGGTAGGTTTTGGACAGAGTCTGGGCGAGTTGCAGAAGGTCTGGGAGAGTCGGGACAGGGTCTTGACAAGTTCGGGACAAGGTTTAGACAGAGTTGGGACAGGGTCTTGACAAGTTCGGGACAAGGTTTAGACAGAGTCGGGACAGGGTCTGATAGAATTAAGATAAGGTTTAGACAGAGTAAGGTTGGGTTTTTGGTCGAGTCTGGACTGAGTTATGGATTCAGATAGTGGGCAGGAATGTAAAGGAGAGATTCAGAACTTGGGTCTGTGGTCTGAAGCTTCGGGATGACAGAAATAGTGAACAAAGAATAATCAAGAAGAAATAAAAATAAACAAAGAAAATACTTACCTGCCAGAAGACGTGATAAAAGCCATAGTCAAAGTTGTCTATGCAGTGCCGAATTGAAACGAATGCTGGAGTTGGTGGATGCTGGAGTTAGTTGATCGTGAGATTGCAAGAGTCTGTGGATATCAGAATTTGGAGATCGATTGAATGAATCTGTTCTTCATGTTTGTTCGAAAAAATGGTTGATTAGCCTTCGGGATTGATCAGTGGATACTGATGAAGGCGAGGGACGGTTCGAGAGACGGTTTGATAACCGTCTCAGGAAACCGATCGGGAACCGAATGGTAACTGATAATGGATAATGGCAAGGTGAACAACGTCGACAGGATTGCCGACGTCAACCGATAAGTGACCGACATCGGCGACATCAGCCAGGTAAAGACTGTCGTCAGCAGATTCACAATGGGGATAGAGTCTAGCTTTAGCTCTGTGCTCATTTGTACATGCTGCCAGGGTCAAGGTTGGTGGAACAAGTGATCGACAAGGGTTAAATAGGCGAAGAAGAATAAGACGGGGAATGACCAGGGGAGTCGACATGATTTCGGTGTCTACAGTAGTATTTTCAAGATTTTTTATTGATAAGTCTATTATTGGGACCAAAGTAGATGTTGGTACTAATGATGATTTTGATTTTAATCATAAATGAAATTGTACATCTGATTTTGATAATAAGTTGGATCTTGGCTTGAATTTGGCTATAAGGATGGCTTGTTGAAGTGATTTATTACCCAATTTACTTTTTGTTGATCTCTTATAAATATTAGATTTAGGATTAAGAAATTTTTAGAAATGCAAAGTCTTAGGTGTTAGGTTGAAGGCATATACTAATTTGGTGATAAGTGGATTAGATGATGTTTGAGTTAAGATTGGATGTTTATAAAAATGGGTATTTAATAAAAAATGGTTATTCGGTGGATAATGGATGAAAGATTATGATTTTAATTTATAAATGAGATGGTGTGATTTGGTTCAAGAGAGACATCTTGACATATTTATAAATTAGGTTTTCAAAATATGAATAGATATGGGTTCATTCTGATGTACTCTACATTAGATAACTCTTGGCTAGTGTAGTGATGGGTGTTGGGATTAACTAGTGGATGAAATTTGATTTATTTTGGAAGATGGGGTCACTATTGATAGAATTTTATTATTCTGGAAAGTTTTGGTATTCACTAGTAAAAAATTATGTTGAGGAAGTGGCTTGATTTTAGAATGATGGGTTTGTTGGTTTGTGTTAAAATTGGAAGTTTATGTGTTTTGTGAATTTGTAAATGTAGAGGGATTTGTGAAGAAATTTGGATTTGAGTTTTGGGATAAATTTGATGCAAAATCAAATGATTTATTTTGATTATTATAGAAAGGCTAGTTTTGATGGGCATAAAAGTTGGTAAAATGATTGGATGAAACCTAGTTGAATTTGATTAAATTAGAGTTTGATTGGAGAATGTATTTTGGTACATATGAATATTAAAAAATGATGGTGAAAGTAGACCAAAGGTTTGAATTACATTTATGTTATGATTAAAACCATATGGATCTATGTACATTTTTTTGTATTTGGTGGCATTTTATATGTGGATTGTATCAGATTGGAAGAATAATTAACAAAATTTTGATTATTATAATCTAAAGATTAATTTGATGTTGTCCATAAATTAAAATTTTGATATTGTTCCATGGGTGAACATGAATAAGTATTAAAGTTGGAAATAGATTGGTTATGGTTTGGGTTGAATTGATTGTTTGAAAATTTTGAACAATTATCCATGTTTTGATTTAATAGATTGGTGTTTGAGTTTGAATACATATTCAAACTCAAATTTTGATTGGATTGATAATTGATTTGATATTGACTCAAGTATGAATCTGAATCAAAATCAAATGGATTAAACCCTAGATTATAATATAGATTATTTGGATTTTGATTCAAGATAAAATTAGTCAAGTTATGGTTTTAAGATTCTATTATTCTTACAATAGATGGTGTTATTAACAAAAAACTAAAATACCAAAGTGATTAAAGAGTTCTATTGAACAACTTTACAAATAAGATACATGTAAAAAATAATAAACAAACTTTTTATTCTAAATAGTCAAGAAATTTGCACATAAAAGGTGAAAACTCGTATGAAAGTTGTGAATAACTATTAGGCCTTCCATTATCACTGACTCATCTCTACTCTCATCTATAGCCTACTATTACAAGGAACTAAAAATGGAGGATCATGTCATTATCATGGTCCACTAAGTTTAGTTTGAAGGGTGTGTGGAAGGTTTCTTCTTAGTGTTAAATACTAATCGATGCACCAAATTTGAATGGAAAAAGAGGTTATCCTAGGCTTAAGGTTTAAAAAAGCTTATCTAAGAGGAAACAACATATAATAACATGATAAAGTGGATGCACACTATTGGATCTTGTTCCAAAGTGAACAACATAGTTGTAAGGGTCTTAATCGATTGATAATTGTAAATATCATATTTTTAGGTAGTTATTAAAACCCTAGGTATTGGAGCATGAGAGCCCCTCACATTATGGTGTGATTAAAACACACAATTGTTTAGATAATTGAAATAATTGTATCTCAATTTATATACCTCGTTGATAAATAGGGTTTGGCCTACTAAATGGCGGTGAAATCCATGATCAATAGAGCCCCTAAGCAAAGAAAAAGAAAAAGTAAGTATTTATTTATGATTTTTGAGTATCATTACCAATGTAATGCCAAAGAAAGAGCATACATGGGCACTACTTAAGAAACACAAAAAATTATGGAAACATTTATAATTTATGAGTATCATCACCAATGTGATGCCAAGGAAAGAGCATACTTACTTTCCATAATCACAAATATAATACTGAAATGAAATGTGATGTAATTAATAAAAACAAAACTTTCAAAAAAAATTGAAATCATTAGTAAAAAGAAATTGGCTTTTTGATTTATCCTTTTTGTTGATTCTCTTTAGCAAGCATTCTATAAACAAGTTATTAGAATGTTTGTTTAGGTTTGCAACAAGCTAACCTACAATAGAACACATGAAAAACCATGAAATCTAATTGAAAAACATGTCTCTATTATGAAATGATAATTACAAAGATAGATAATAAAAGTAAAATTGTAATAATCAACATAGGAAAAATATAGAATGTGAAAACCAAAAAATAAAAAGACTCGTGCTTACATAATTATTTCACTACATAAGAAAATGATTTCACTACCAATAAGGATGAATTTGCTACTATGATCGATGAATCCATTATGAGAAAGGATGATTTCACTGCTAGAAAAGATGATTTCACTATTGAGTTTGACAAAATTGCTATTGAAAATGATGAAATTGCTATTGGTAATGACACAATCACTATTTCCTAATGAAATTGTTGTTAACCCTGAAAATAGAACAAAACACACATAAAAAGGAAAAATAGAGTAATTTCATTGTTATGGTCTATAGTTTTACTATTTATGCTTCCAAATTCATTATTATACAAAAGAGCATGCACAGTTGAATATAAAATGCCTGATAATAACCTGTAGCTCATACCAACACTTAAAAAAGACAAAATTGAATTCATATATAGACATAAACAACAAAAGTTAAATGAGAAATGTTTTTGGTATTGATAATCTAAAAAAATGGTGCAAATCCCTATTACAAAAATCCCTAGGGGAAACAAAATAGGTTGAAGGCCATAAATAGTATAATAACAACAAATAACCTATAGAATAGTAGTAGAGCATAGAAACCAAATCCCAAACACATGATAAAATAGAAATACTAGTTAATCATATCTTTCCAATCATCCTTGAGGAAAGCTATAAGTGCCTCCTTATTGGCAGCCTCACCTTTTATATCCATATCTTTGCCCAAAATAGTGTATATGATAGACATGGAAGTATCAGCTTAGTGGATGACTTTCACACACAAGGTGGTCAACACTTTCATTTCACATAACTCCTCTTCTTATCACCCTAATGAAATAGGTTATTTTTCATTTCACACAACCCCTCAGCTACTGCTTTTTATGATTGGCTAGAGGACCTAGTTATAACACCCTCTACAATTAATTAAGTGGTTCCCTATAGAAGATAAGACTTGGATCCTTTTTCAGCGTAGGGTCATGAAACTAGGGAATTTTTGATTAGATCTTTGGGATTATGGGGAGATTCAAGGAGCCTTAGGGAATCTTTCCAGATAGGGCTAGAGGCCTTGTTTTTAAAAGGGGTACCAAATTTAACACTCAGAGGAATGTTATCATCTAAATCACTATCATGGGACTCATAAACCAAATGAGTTTTAATGGGTTTAGGTGGGAAATGTGCTAGGTGAAAGTGATAGAGATGGAAAATAAGGCCTTGGTGGAGTGGGATGGTAGTGACTACAAGGTTGCTTTCATGTACACTCTTGGTAATTATGATAGAGGAATCAAGAGATGAAAAAAGGTAATATGGAAAATTCACAAGCAACTTATGATGAAAATGGTTTAATAGATCAAATTAATAATGATAGTATAACTTAAATCTACCTTCCAAAGTAAAATATTTCATAATAAGAAAATAAACCTTAACCTAGGGGTAGACGAGGCTCTCCCTATCAAAACTACCTTGTAGTCAAACCAAAGTCTTACTTTCTTTGAAGAATTTTTTCATTAGTTCAAGGTGTTACACTTTGGTTATTTTCTTAAATCATTATCCCTCACAACATAGACCCATGGCTTTAGTAATAGTGTCTTCACTTACTTCAAATTGGATACCACCAACTTGAACCTTGTGATCTACATCCAAGAAGTAGAAAAATGGGCTGAAAGATTTTAATCAAACCCATTGATGTATTCTAGGAAAGGAGAAATGCCTTCCTCATAGAAAATTCTCCATGGTATAGTATCCTCTTTAAACTCAGCACAAGACTATGGCTCAGTTCTAACCTTTTCTCCACCCATGATTAAGATCTTCTTAGTATTGAGGAGAGGATTTCTCAAAGTAAATTTTAGCACCCAAGGATAATGTGGATTGAAGTAGAAGAATACAAAAATAATGGTGTGGTTATCTTCATTTAACCAACACTTATTACCACTTGAACCCATAAGCTCAACCTTCAAATCATTCATATTAGTCAAGTAATAACTTCTAGTGCTAGGTAGCTTGTGAAAGCTAAAATTTGGAGAATACACCTCTAAAAATTAGAGTTGCCTCATGTGACATCCAATTATATATCTCAAAATTTTTCCAATATGATTTTACTTGATGTGGCATTTCCCATCACTTAGAGTATACTCATGCATCATCTTTTACATGTTGATGACCACACCCATTCACCCCTCCAAGTGGTAAATGTCTATCATGAGCCCCCTAATTAGAATATATATTAAAATATATTTTAACCAATAATGATTTATAAAGGTCATTGATTTTAGTAAGGTTGGGCCTCTAATTGGAGGCAATCTTTAACATTGCTAGGTAGGTTGTTTAGGTTCTTCCGGTATCTTAGAGGGAAAACATTACTTCATAAATTGCCCATTGCATCTGCCACTTGGTTTCCCTCTCTGTAAATATGCTTAACCTCAATTCATTAAAAACTAAGAAGAAGTTTTCTTGTGTCTTGTATAATGTCATCAATCTTCCAACCTACCCTTGATTTATATTTAAAAAAATAAATAATAATTTTTCAATCACCTTCAATTGATATCTTTTTAAGTCCAATGACAAGAGCTACCTTGAGACCTAAAAGGAGGGCCATAGCTTCAATAACATTATTAGAGTTTTCTCCTAATCCACTAGCATAAGATGTAACAAGATCTACCTTTTTGGATCTTAATACTCCTCCCCTACTTCCTTAACCTAGGTTACCTTTAGAAACCCCATCAAAATTGAGCTTTTTCCATCTACTAGAAGGGGGAGTCCATTTAGTCGAAACATAATCAATCCTCTTAGAATTATCAATTCTAAAAATATGGACCAAGATGCTCCATTAATTGATTTTCTTTCTTCCAAATTATTAGGATGGAATTTTATATCTTTAAAAGTAATAAAAGAGATATTTTCCTACATCAATTTAGAAAACCTATGGAAAAACTCCTTGAGATCTCTATCTTTATCTCTAAATATCCTATTATTATACTCATTCTAAAGTTCCCAAGTTATGATGGGGGGAAGTTGGGTGCATATCTCTTTGCATAAAGGGTGGACAAAGGGGGCCAAATAGCCTTTAATTACATTTAAGAGGTGATGATTCATGCTATAGTAGACTCTTAGGTTATACAAATCCAAGCTTCACACTTCTCAAGAGAATTCATAGTGCAATAAGAGGTGGGATACTTATTCTTCCTCTTTTTTAAATAGAACACAATAGTTAGGAATTTAAAGGCCTTAGATATAGAGATTATCTATAGTAAATATAATATAATGAGTGTAAATCCACTAGAAATGATTGATTTTATGAATAAAGTTGTGATTTTAGACCCTTCTCCAGAAGTTTGAGTCCTCATTGGATTTAAAGAGCAGATTATATGCTGATTTGACTATAAAAACTCCCAGTTATTATTGGGCCCAAAGAAATTTATCCCTTGAAGGGAATATATGAATTATTTATTCTTAGAGGAGTAGCTGAAATTCCTTAGCAATTAGGAGGTCATTTTGGTCCTAACAATAGTTTTATGGTTGTTTCTAGCCATTGTTACCATGCAAAAGATAATCAATAGATAATGTCCCAAAGTGATGAATGGTTGTGTCAACAAGTCTTTAGAAGTTATGAATCTTATAAAGAGGGATGCCCTTTAGCCAATAATCCTCCCAAAATTAAATGTTTATACAATCCCCCAATTTCCACTTAATGCCCTATTGAAGAAGGGTTTTGCTTTTCAATACATTGTTCCAAATCACCAATCCTCTAGGGATACCAAAATTGTTAAGACAAGAATCAGGGTTATTATTTGATAGGTACTTTGCTCTCATAATACTACTCCACTCCTTGTTATAACTCATGAAACTCCTCCAATTTTGGCTAAGAGGGCTCTATTATTCAGGTGAATTTTTCTAATTCTTAGTCCTTTAAATTTAGCCTTGCATACTTTATCCCAACTGACCAAGGCCATTCTTTTTTTCTCTTCCATTCCAGTCCATAGAAAATTCCTCTAAATTATTTCAATTTTTTCTACTATATATTTTGGGATTTTGAAGAGGGAAAGGAAATAAGTAGGAATTCCCTAAAGGGAGGCCTTTAGAAGTTGATGTTTTCCGTCTTGATTTAGTAGTTTTCCTTTCTATCCTACCAACTTCTTTTGAACGATTTCAAGGATATAATTATAGTATAAGGGGGAGAAATATTTAACAACTAAGGGTAGGCCAAGATAAGTACTTGGGAGCTCACCACTTAGACAACCAAGTATCTTCATGATTTTCTATTGAAGGTCTAAGGATGTGTTGAAAAAGTAGACTAGGCTCTTATCGTAGTTGATACATTATCTAGAAACATCCTCATAATCCTTTAGAAATTCCATCCATCTCCTAGCTTCCACCATTAAGGTAGCTCTAAATAAGATAGTGTCATAAAAAAATTATTGTATGGCATCAGGATCCACTGTTGAAGTAGGTTTAATACCTTTCATTTCATGGGATCTCAACAACTTCATGAGACCTCTACTGAGAACCTCCACCACAAAAATGAATATGTAGGGGCCAATGGGTCACCTTGTCTAAGACCCCCTCCTACATTGAAAATTCCCCTAGAAACACATTAATAAGGACAAAGTACTTGATGGTAGTGACATTGTTTTGATGAGTTGCATTACTCTATCTTGGAATCCCATTTTCTCAAGTATTTTGAAGAAAAATCTCTAATACACTCTATAATAAGCCTTAGAGATGTCCAGTTTGAAGACCAACATAGGTAAATTATTTTTATCTATATAATTAATGTATACATGAGTGGATATATCAGCATCTAAAATTTTTCTACCTAGAACAAATCCCTTCTATATGTTAATGATCCAGGATCAGCTATAGTTTACAAGCTAAAATATTAGAAGATATCTTGTAGATGGTATTAAAAAGGATAATGGGCATGAATTTCCCCATACAAATAGGATCCAATTTCTTAGGAAAAAGTGTTATAAAGGTATGATTTATCTATTTCAATAATTTTTTAGACTTCAATAAATATGAGGCCTCCTTAGTAATATCCTACCACATAATTTTCTAGAACTCTTGGAAAAAGGTTGAAGGGAAACCATCCAGGCTTGGGGCCTTATAATTCCCCATCATAAAGAAGAAAGATTTAACCTCCTCTTCTATTACAAGTTTTGTTAGGAGGTTATTATCTTCATCATTGGGTTGGGTCAATATAATATCAATTAACTCTTGTTTCTCCATTCTATCTTGAATTGCAAGAAAATTTTGAAACTAGTTATCAACCACCTTCCCCATTTGAATATCTAACTGTACCAAAGATCCATTCTCATCCATTAACTTGTTAATGTTGTTTCTCTTCCTATGGCTCATGGAAGATTTACGGAAGAAGGCAGAATTTTTATTTCCAATGTGGAGCCATTGCACTCTAGATTTTTACTTCTAGAATATTTTGTCCTTTTGTAGAAAATCACTCCATTCCTTCTTCAAAGAGTCCTCTTACTTCACCATATAATTATTAATGTCTCCATTAGTCATTTCTTATTGAATACAAAAAATATTGGTAGATATCCTCCTTTTGTTCTAAAAAATGTTTCCAAAAATATACATGTTCCAACCTTTGACATCATTTTTAATAATATTTAACTTATAAGCTAGCCTAAACATGGGGGATCCTTGAATAGTGATATTCCACCAGCTAGCCAACTAGTCTTTGAAGCCCAGATGTTGGATCCAAATAAATTCAAACCTA